>OZ023335.1:3273127-3275627 GCA_964007535.1 Brachyptera risi | reverse complement strand
GCGTACTGAACTACGTCACGTTTAGGCTGGTCGAAGAAGATGCTTGGAGAGAGATCATTCACAAAGATTGAAAATAGCAAAGGCCCAAGTAATGACCCTTGGGGGACGTCACAATGCAGAATTGCCGAAGTGGATTTCATTTGGTTGTTCAATAGGACACACTGTGTTTTGTTAGATAAGTGAGATTTAAACCAGCCATCCGTGATTCCTGTCACTCCATACCACTCCATCTCCTCTAAAAGTGATTGAAAAAATAAGGAAAGAAGTATAAGAGTCATGAAGGTTTGGAAGTCATTGAAGTATTTCTACCCTCACTACTTTATCTACTCACTAAATGAGCGTAGCGAGAATTCCATCCCACTCTTATAGAGCTTTGTCTGTGTGTTTTTTTTCTGTTTGTTTGTTTGTAAGCACTGCACAGGTCGCATGGTTCGACTGATCAACATGAAACTTTTATGGTACGGGCAAACTTTCATAACTTTGAACTGTATAGTTTTTGGAATGAGTTGGTATGACCGATTTCGAGAAATATCATGTCAAAACTTCTAAAAACCCCATAAGATTGGGCTGAGCAAGAAAATCAAATTGAAAAATAAAATCTCTTCGAATGGAATTAAATTTTCTGTGAATGTGAACACATAAATGATGAACATTATCGTCATTTTGTATGCAATTGGAACCAGCAGTTTTGTAGAAAAAAATAAATCAACTGTTTTCATCAAATATATTATGGATATAGAAGCAGATTCAGGTTGCCAAAAATTCACCGCTTTCTAGAATCGATATTTACCAAACAATAAAGTATTTCTTATATGCGTCAAGGTGTTTAGAATACCAGAGTTGATGGAGCAGCAAAAGTAGAACTACTATAATACCTCATTCAGATATCTCGCTCATCTTACAACGCATATACTGCGTTTGACTAGTGGTATTCTACACACCTTGAGGTACATAAGTCGTTTAAGTAGTTCTACCCTTGCTACTTTATCGACTCTGGTATTCTACACACATTGATATCTGAATAAGCTATGAAAGTCGTTGAAGTAGTTCTACCCTTGCTACTCCATCGACTCTGGTATTCTACACACCTTGACGCATGAAAAAATACTCCATTGTCGGGCACATATTGAATCTAGAAAGCAGTGAATCTCGGTAAACTGATTCTGTCATTATTTTTATGATATATTTGAATAATAAAGACAGTTAACTCAATTAGATGAGCGTAGCGAAGTCTCCATCTCACTCTTATCGAGCTTTGTCCGTGAGTTTTTTTTTTTTTTTTTTGTAAGCACTGCACAGGTCGCATGGTTGACTGTTCAACATGAAACTTTTTTTTGTACGGGCAAACTTATACAACTTAAGATTATTAAGATTGAGATTATTGTGAAGTTTCTGGAATGAATCGGTTCAACCTATTTTGAGAAATATCGTATCAAAATTATTAAAAACCTCATAAGATTAAGCTGGGCAAGAAATTTGAAAAATAAAAATCCCTCCGAAAAAAATAACATTTTCTCTGAATGTTGATACATGAATGATGCACATAATCATTATTTTGTGAGCAATTCGAACCAGTCGTTTCGGAGAAAAAAATTCAAATAAGTGTTTTCATTCCCACAAATATATGGAAATGATAAGATTCACTGCTTTCTAGATTCGATATTTGCCCAAGAATGAAGTATTCTTTATATTCGTCAAGGTGTGTAGAATACCATAGAAGGTGAAGTTGCAAATGTAGGACAAAGTGTGTAGAATACCAGAGTCGATAAAGTAGTAAATGTAGGACTCTTATCATACCTTATTCAGATATCTCGCTCATCTTACAACGCATATTTCGTGTTTGACTAGTTAAATGAGCATAGCGAAGATTCCATCCTACTCTCATACAGCTTTTTGTCTGTGTGTTTTTTTGTTCGTTTGTTTGTTTGTAATCACTGCACAGGTCACATGGGTAGACTGATCAACATGAAACTTCTTTATACGGGCAAACTTTCACAACTTGGAACTGTATAGTTTTTGGAATGAATACGTTCAACAGATTTTGAGAAATATCATGTCAAAGTTTTCAAAAACCCCATAAGAACAGACTTGGTGAGAAAATTTGAGAAATGAAATCTCTCCGAAAAGGATAAAATTCTCTCCAAATGTTCACACATGAACGATACATATAACCATCATTTTGTAAGCAATTCGAACCAGCCGTTCTGAAGAAAAAATTGAAAGAACTGTTTTTATTCATCAAATATATGGAAATTATTAAAAGCAGGATTCGGTTGCCAAGATTCACTGCTTTCTAGATTCGATATTTGCCCAATAATGAACTATTCTCTATATTCGTCAAGGTGTGTAGAATACCCGAGTCGATAAAGTAGCAAATGCAGGACTCTTACTAAACCTTATTCAGATATCTCGCTCATCTTGCAACGCATATTTTGCGTTTGCCCAGTTATTTTCTTCAAAACGGCTGATTTGAATTGCATACAAAATGATGATAATGTGT
>OZ023335.1:3255627-3270627 GCA_964007535.1 Brachyptera risi | reverse complement strand
TGATCAATAGATATGAACTGGTTCAACTGATGACGACAGATGGAGAACATGCAATTCATCAGATGAGCGTAGCGAAGTCTCCATCCCGCTCTTATATAGCTTTGTCTGTTTTTTTTTTTTTTTTTTTGGAACCACTGCACATGTCGCATGGTTCGACTGATCAACATGAAATTTTTTTTGTTCGAGCAAACGTTTAAATTAAGGAACTGTATCGTTTTTGGGATGAATCGGCTCGATCGATCATGAGAAATATCATGTCAAAGTTTCTAAAAACGCATTATGATTAGGCTGGACAAGAAAATTTGAAAAAATAAAATCTCTCCGAAAAAAAACTCTGAATGTGTACACATGAATGATACACCTGACCATAATTCTGTGAGCAATTCGAATCAGCCGTTTTGGAGAAAAGAATTGAATTAACTGTTCTCATACATCATATATCATCATATAAATTAAAGCATATTTGGGTTGCCGAGATTCACTGCTTTCTAGATTTGATATTCGCCCAACAATGAACTATTATTTATATTCATCAAGGTGTTCAGAATATCAGAATCGATAAATTAGCAAATGTGGGACTCTTATTATACCTTATTCAGATATCTCGCTCATCTTACAGCGAATATTTCGCGTTTTCCTAGTATAAATTAAAGCATATTCAGATTGCCGAGATTCACTGCTTCCAATATTCGATATTTGCTCAACAATGAACTATCCTTTATATACGTCAAGGTGTGTAGAATACCAGCGTCGATAAAGTAGAGAATGTAGGACAAAGTGTGTCGTATACCAAAGTCGATAAAGTAGCAAATGTACCTTATTCAGATATCTCGCTCATATTACAACACATTTTTCGCGTTAGCCTAGTTAGATGAGCGTATGCAAAGTCTCCATTCCACTCTTATAGAGCTTTGTCTGTGTGTGTGTGTTTTGTTTGTTTGTTTGTTTGTAAGCACTGCACGGGTCGCAGGGTTCGTCTAATCGTCATGCATTTTTTTTTTACACGCAAACTTATCCAACTCAGAACTGTATAGTTTTTAGGATTAGTCGGTTCAACCAATTCTGAGAAATATCATCTCAAAATTTTTGAAAACTTCCTTAAGATCAGTCTGGGCAAGAGAATTTGAAAATTAAAATTTTCAAAAAAATTAAAATTTTCCCTGAATGTGAACACAATAACAATACATATCATAAAACTTTCGTATGTAATTCGGACCAGCTGTTCTGAAGAAAATAATTCAATAAATGTGTTTCATCCGACAAAAGGATAGAAATTATTGAAGAACCATTGCTGTGTTGTGTTTTACTGCTTTTTAGATTCGATATCCACCAAAATTTTTATAGGATTCAAGGTGTGTAGAGTTATCAATTATACCAAAGTCGATTGAGTCGCACGGATAAAACTACTGTAACGATGAGATACCTTATTCAGAATTTCGCTCATCTTACAACGCATATGTTGCGTTTGGCCAGTTATAAACCAACAAACATAAACTTGGAGTCGTAAGGAAGTGGAATGATAATGTATTATACTAGTCAAACGCGAAATATAGGCCTACGCTGTAAGATGAGCGAGATACCTGAATAAGGTATGAAAGTCGTTGAAGTAGTTCTACCCTTGCTACTTTATCGACTCTGGTATTCTACACACCTTGATATCTGAATAAGGTACATAAGTCGTTGAAGTAGTTCTACCCTCGTGACTTTATCGACTCTGGTATTCTACACACCTTGATGCATATAAAAATACTTCATTGTTGAGCAAATATTGAATCTAGAAAGCAGTGAATCTCGGCAATCCAATTATGTCATTATTTGTTTGATATATTTGATGAATAAAGACAGTTAATTTTTCATTATTTTTCAAACGGCTGGTTCAACTTGCATACAAAGGAGTGATCATGTGTATCATTCATGTATACCTATCAACAGAAAATTGTATTTCATTTGTAGAAATTCTATTTTCCAAATTTTCTTGCCCAGCCTAACCTTATGAGGTTCTTGGAATTTTTGACATCGTATATCTCCAAATCGGTCGAACCGATTCATTCCAAAAGCTGTACAGTTCTAAGTTGTAAAAGTTGGCCCTTATAAGAAAAGTTTCATGTTGATCAGTCAAACCATACGACCTGTGCAGTGCTTGAAAAAAATAAGACAGCTCTATAATTCAGTGGGATGGAGACTTCGCTACGCTCATCTAAAAAGCTGAGCCAGTAGGTGAGTAATTGCAAATGAGTGAGAATGATCTAGTGTGCAGTGACTGCATCTGAACTCAAATTTAAAATTGCTTGAATTCTTTATTGAATTACTCAAATATTAAAGTGAAGCACTCTGGAAAGTGGATACCTCTGTGAAGAAGTAATATTCTTCCATACACCTCGCTGTCGATGCGCCTTAAAACTCTAATATTCATTCATTCACATGTACATAGTGAAGCTTTTATATTGCGTGTAATCCATGGAAATAGGGTTGAGTCGATTATTGTCAATCAATCGATTATAAATGACTTTCCAAAATGTATCTATTAATTTATTTTCAATTCTTATTCCCTGAGAAAAAAATCTTCCGGAAAAATGGAATGGGTTCTGTTGATTCCAGCACAGGACTATGTTTGATTGATCAGTAGTAATTTTCACCAGTGGTAATTATTAATTCGGTGTATTCATCAATTATTGGTAGAAAAATAAGATACAATATTGCTGTGATTATTATTTAGATGCCATCTTGAATCTCATAATTTCGGATTGAAATTAGCTTCTGATAGTTTCCTACAGAATAAACAAAAGCAATATTGGTATCATAGTGCTTTTCTGAATTCAACGGATAAATTCACGAGCAAAACGAAGCAATAGCTTTCACTTTACGGAGATCGAAATTGATAATCGCATGTATAATACTGACGCGAGACTCTCCTTCACACCATACTTACTGTCGATACTTACTGCTTTGAAGGGGCATCGTGATGGAATATTGCCACTACGCGCTATATCTGGCACAATAATCTTGTCATCTTCTAATATCTTACAGAATTTTCCACTTGGAAATCTCATGGCCAGCATACTGTATCTTCCACTCGGCAACATCTCGTATGCTGCTGCATCTATCTGTTGGGTGACATCAATATATGTGAGATGATTGCTTTATTGGATGAGCGTAAGAAAAGATTCGATCCCACTCTTAGGGCTTTGTCGGTGTGTTTTTTGTTTTTTGTTTGTTTGTGTGCACTGCACAGGTCGCAGGGGTTGACTGATCGACATGAAATTTTTTTGTACACGCAAACTTATCCAACTTAGAACTGTATAGTTTTTGGAATGAATCGTTCGAACCGATTTGAAGAAGTATCATCTCAAAATTTGTAAAAACCCCATAAGATTAGGCTGGGCAAGAAAATTTTGAAATTAAAATCTCTTCAAATGGAATGAAATTCTCTGTGAATTTGTATACATGTTGAATGATACACATTATCACGATCTTGTATTCAATTCTAACCATCCGTTCTGAATAAAATAATCAAATCAACTGTTTTTATTCATCAAATATTCATAGAAATTAAAACAGATTCAGGTTGCCGAGATTCACAACTATCTAGATTCGATATTTGCCCAAAAATGAAGTTTTCTCCATATGCGTCGAAGTGTGTAGAGTACCAAAGTTGATAAAGTAACAAGGGTGAACCCTTCAACGACTATTATACCTAATTAGATATCTCGCTCATCTTACAACGCTCATGTTGCGTTTGCCTAGTTCTAACAATGTAATGACTTCTTGCCATCGTGTATGTATCGATTCATCTAATCTCAATCGTGATAGCGTTTGAGTGTATTCATAGAAGAACAGATATATCGATGATAATATCGTGTATTGGAATATGATACGATTCTCTGGACTCTTCATCAAAAACTCATGACTTTCACGGATCAATATGAAGTAATGAGTGAATGAATATTAGGGTTCTAAGACACATCGACTGCGAGGTCATTTAGCGCCTGCTGTCAAAATATGTTGCTGAACAAAAAGGTGAGTAGTGTTATATAAAGATGCAAGTGAAATTCAGATGAGAACACCTCAATATATGAAACTAGGACCTAATTATTACTCAAGACGTTTACACTAATTTGTTAAAACCAAACATGTGTGTGCTGTAAAAGGTCACACCCATGGGACTAGAAGGAGAATGTTCTATTACTTGTTCGCAGTTCAAACTTGCACTCAAAAGGAGTGGAGGAACGACAAGTCATAATAAATATATGTTGAAATATAGTTTGATTCAAAATAATCCTGAAGTGTATCACAAGAGATCGACATCTAATAGGACTCAGAAAACCACCCTCTTCTTAGTCGCTTTCTTTTTTTGCTCTAATAATCTCTCCTCCACTTCCATCGATTCATCCGAAGTAGATCGATTATCCTTGAGTTTTGACGTTCCTCCCTTCCCATCCATCTGGACGAGCTTTAGCGAGGATTCAATTTGACATACTGAGAAAAATTGGTGTTCGTTTTTAGGTTTTTTTTTCAATGTTAATTGGTCGTTTCTCCACAGATCAAACGGCTACAGCTATCAAGTTCCACCTTTTTTTCACTATGCTTCCTCATCTAACTTAGATCTGTATAGTTTTGTGGCAATATCGGATGTCAACTTTAGTTTCAAAAATACCCATTAGAATAACACGGCGGAAAAAAAAGAAATATTTTCATTTTCCCCCAAAAAATGATATTTTGCGTGAAGTTGGGTGACATTCTGAAATACATTTCTGAGAACTTTCAGCTCGATCGGGTGAGCCATTTTGAAAAAAAACCATGAAATGTGCTACATTGGTACCACTCGAAGCAGTTTTTACTCATTTCTAACTTAAATGTCACCCAATTGGCGATTGTAGGCAAAAGTTTGGCCATAAAAGTCGACATACTATTACTATTCGCTCGTCTAACAACGCATATATGGCGTTTTCATATTTTATTGGACAATTCTAACGTCTGTAGCTCGATCTTTCGAAGAGGAGCGAGCAAGTTTCTACGTTCCAAACACGTACTTGCGAGTCAAGAGGAAAGTCTTTGTGTACAATGAACGCTGAGCTGACAACCTTCTGCGTCATGTTGTAGCGCCCGATCCTGAACCGACGTAGAGTCATGTAATCCGAGCTGTTTCCTTGGACATCTTCGACCTCGATTCGGTAGTTGCGCTGTCGACACAAACCAAGCGGACTGTAACACGAGGTACTAATTGCAGAGCGCAGATTGCCCTTCAGGATAACAGCCAGCTTGTCGAGTGTTCGGGCGATGATGGGGTGAAAATATGAACTCATATTCTTTCAATTCTGACGCTGATTGAAAAAACACCCCGAACCTAACAAGAAGACAATAAATGATTACTATCAATATTATTATTGAAGGATCTTCATTGCAGGCGAAATTAGGCAGGGCCGTTCTTACAGTCAACCAGTTTGAAACATAATTCATATTCATCTCAGAACAAAATTAAACACACAGAAAATACAACAAAATACAGAATGATATAAATACATACAGTTGTACACACAGAGATATATAAACATTGAGTCAACTCACACAAAATCACTGTAACAATATAATCATAAGTATAACAGAATATTTTCAGTAAATTCACCACCAATATTTTTTGTTGTACTCAACATTCATAGGGTGATTCTCCTTTCGCGCAGCTGTGCAACGCTCCACCCACTAGACATGGGAATATCTCGCTAGGGGGTGAGGGTGCGGAAACTGAAAATATAGGTGCAGGATCGTTCATAACTGGCGCAAAAATGTGATGTTGCTGTCATTTCTCAATTCCATTCGGACGGGACTAGCCTTATAGACTCTTGATGATGAATAAATCTGCACTGAGACAAGTGGTCGAGTGGTTACAACAATGATCTGTCATTCAGGAGACCAAGGCTCGATTCCCGGCATGGTCGACCATCCTGACAGGGGTTTTTCGTGGTTTCTCTCTGTCGTTCAGGTCATTACTGGGATGGTTCCTTATCAACAGGCCACGACCGACTCCTCCCCACTATGCAAAAACACCTCATAAAGTAACCTCTCATCTCATCATCCCATCATCTAATATATGATTCACCGACGCCAATAGATCGTAGTTATCAGTAGAGTGCGTCGTTAAGACCAATATAAATAAATAAGATGAATCTGCATCTGAATCTGCATGAAGAGAAACTACATCTGGAGAGATGTTGGTAAATTCAAAATGTATGCGAGTTTGATTTGCATATACATTTTTCTACATATAGTTCCATAACCCAACATATTATTATTATTATTATTTCTCACTTTCGCAAATTAGTTCATATTTCTATGTTTAAAAACGATATTGTCGTTTTCGTTCACCTTCCTTGTTTCGAATAGTACTAGATGCGTTCCGTTGTTGAGGCCTACTGGATACAAATTATTGTACCGGTGAGTACGTATTACAAGTGAGACCAGTATAGGCTTAGGAATGCTCCCTACAACAACTTCAATCATTTCAGAACATTGTGATTCTACCACAAAAACTGGGATTGTGTTTAGTCAAATCGGTTTGCAACTTCATTCGGAAAGTGATATTGAAAGCTCTGAAAATCCTCAAGAGGAGAGCGACACAAGAAACAATCGATATGTCAATATATCGATATCGATATGATTGGTAGTATCGATATGTCAATTTAATTCGATTGGGATGAATCATCACAGAACGTTAAGATGGTTTGAACGAACTTTTTGAATGAATGAATGAATATTGGGGTTTTAAGGCGCATCGACAGTGAGGTCATTTAGCGCCTGTCAAGATAAGTTGCTGAACTAAAAGGTAAGAAGTTCTTCATCGATGTGAGCAAGTCAGGTTGTTCTCAGAGAAGTGGATGTTGGGCCCATTTTGTTGTACATATAACAAATGAAGAGTTTCAAACAAGTTGGCGAACTCATCAAGATGACTGTGTAACGATGACAATTACAAGACTTGATAGTTTCAAGATCAAGGTTTGTATAATACTTTTCGAATACATTCCATTCAAATATATCGCTCGTCTTACAATGCATATTCTGCATTCTCCAATCATTGTCTAAACTCGATCAAGTTGGAAAACCATCAGAGAAGACTACCTGAAAAAGAACTCATCGAAAGAAATAATACACATTCGTATTTTTGAGTGGTGTACATATTAATTGAATTGTCACACTCACCTCCCCTTCTCCGCTAGATAAGAGCGTCAGTATTAGTATAGCTGTAGTCAGTAACATCACACACCCTTGTAGCTCCATCGAGGCTTGTTATTATTCTAGTTTCCACACCACTTCGGGGCGCGTTATATACTCAAACAAATACTGACGGAAATGGTAGAATGTGATCAAAAGCTATCCATTGGTAATAACGAAGAAATATCTGAAAGAATGTTTTGTCACTGAGAGGAAATAATTTCCTGTCGGAAGCTTATGAATTCATTGAAACCTTCTATTTCGCAACGGTACATGTTTCCATATGTTCCACTGGCATCTATTCCACCCTGAAATTATAGATGGTAAATAGATACAGGTTTTTCTCTCATCACATTTCTATATCAATATATACAACAACAAATGATTATATCGCCACATCCCGAAGTTGATCTTGATATCGGTAATTGGTTGTCGTCATCAATAGGTGTTATGTCATTGAATGTCAAATACAGCTGATGTATTGAAGATAGCGTTGCATTGTTTCGTCATCGAAAGATCGAAAGGTCCGATTATCAACTGTGGAATTGTATACCATGTGTGGTTGTGTGAAAGTGTATACTAGATGGAACCCTTTCCGGAATTCCCTCTTTTCAGAGAATCTACTCAGGTATACTACATGAACAGTTCTCGTGCAGACATGGCGGATGTCCAAGGTAGTCGTCACGGAAACTCGGAAACACATGTCATGATGTGCGACTCAACTGTGGCGTGCGACCACGGTGTATAATAATTAGGTAATGTACCGTGCTATTTCCTTGCTTTGGAAAGCTGGTACCAACAGTGCTGCTAGTTCCACCAAAAACCGTGTCGAACGCCACCGTGATACGAGGCTAGTCACGTGGTCCAGTTGACGTTGACGTTGACAGTCGACGTCTTGCCGCGAACAATGCCGTACATTTGGTGCGCGCATGCGTAGAGCGGGACTCACTGGTCTCGTATCATCGTGACGTTCCTCACGGATTTTGGTGGAACTAGTAGCACTGTTCGTACCAGCTAAAATAGCCCGTGACATCACTCAACCTATTATACACACATGCGTGCGACTGATAGAAGGAAGCCAACTGTCCTTCGGATTAACTGCCAGCTTCGTGCGTGTTCGGTTAGTTACGGATGTGTTGGGCCTGTTGGTAATCAATATCATGTACAACCGAGACGACCACGGAGCTGGAGACTGAATCCCTAACGTCGAAGAATCTAGTACCGACACCGGAAAACATACTGAATTTGACGCTCATGACTCCAGTCTCAAACCCGGAGACTGATGTTCTGGAACCTAAGACTCCATTCTTGACTCCGGAGACTCATATTCTGATGCTGATGCTCAACATGGGGTCTAAAAACGGTCACATGCAATAATGGAACTGGTATTTGAATAAAATAATCATGTTTTATTCAAAGTTGTCCTTTTTTCCTACTGATGAGTCCGAAGAAAGTAATTCGTGAAGTCTTTAATGAGAAGGGACGAAACATTTTCGAAGTTCTACTCTTGTTTCACATAGAATTCTTTTCGCCGAATATGACGCAGTACGCACCCGACACGGTACACTAGATCTCCTCAAATGTTACCCAACAGCTTCAAAGCATTGATTGTGTCACACGATCGAATCCGGAGTCCTGCAAGGCGAGGTAATTGGTCCCACTTTGTTCTTGAGGTACACCAAAGATTGATGTAGAATTAAATCAAATTGTAGGACGATTATTTGATATGATGGACTAATATACTATGGGGAAATATGCACTATTCCATTTCTGAACAAATCAGGTGGGATTGAAGTTCAACTTCCTGATGGGGGCGACTAAGAGCATGCAGCTGGAAAATAATCTTCCAGCGGAAAATATTGTAGATTATTTGACGCGAAACGTGTTCATCAGATGAGCGTAGCGAAGATTCCGTCTCATATATCAAAAAAAAAACATGAGCTTGGTTTTCATGTTTTTTTTTTGTTTTGTTTTGCTTTTTGTAATTTTGTGCGTGGCATAAAGGTCAGGGAGAAAATACCTATCGACTCGAAACTTTTTCCATATATTTCTGTCATGCCAGAATAGGCTGTGATTGTTTTTCAAAAAAATTGGTCGGAAAGATACTCGGAAAAAATTCGGAAAGTTTGAGAAATCCTCATCAGAATAACACGGATAGAAAATACTTGAAATGTGAAAAATATTCAAAAACTTCAAAATTTTTACTGAATATGGAAAACGTAAATATTCACGGATATTCAGTGACTTTCTGTATTTCTGAGCCCATCTCACAACGCGAATCCCGCGTTTTCCTATTCATAGAAATCAATTAGGAAATACTAGAGCAGTAACGTAATTATTTGTATCACAAGGTGGACTTATATAACCAATCCAAAGATATATGGATATATTGTTCCAGCTCATCCATCAACGCGGAAACACGTAACGCGTTTTCCTAGTTGTTATTCAATGAGATGTCAGGTTATGAAACAAAGTTTACAAGTTCATTAATGAGAAACCCGATGACTGGTATTGATATTTCCAATGTCATACTTTTCCAAGTAGGGCCTGGTCGGTTCATATATTATCTTTATTTTCTTGATTCTGATTCACACGTCTTTCGAGTTCACTTTTTCCCCAATTTCAAAATCATCAACGTCGATTTTGATCTTCTTCATTTATATTGGGTTTTAACGACGCACTATACTGATGGCTAAGATCTATTGGCGTCGGTGGATGATGAATGAGATGGTGGGATGGTGAGATGAAAGTTTATTTTATTAGTTTTTTTTATGGTGGAAACGAGTCGGTCGTGGCCTATTGTCAAGGAACCATCTCAATATTGACCTGAACGACAGAAGGACAGCACGAAAAACCCCTGTCAGGATGGTCGATCATGGTGGGAATCGAACTCCGGTCTCCCGAATGACGGTTCAGTGTGTTAACCACTCGGCCACGCGTTTCGAGTTTTGATCTTCTCATGTTGTTGATTGAGGACATTACAACAACAGAATCAGATTTAGTTAATGACTACGATATTCATTCGCACATATTTAAAGAAAACTAGAAATTATCAACTCAATTTCAGAAATTAAAATGAATATGTTGTCCTCCAGAGGCCATGAGTCATGACGTAGGCAGTACCGATTCTCTAAAATATAATCATCAGAGGAATCGAGTAATGTCCAAGTCACGACTCAGAAAAAAGACCGGATTCTGAACGAGGAATAGATTCGAATATTATTTCTGGAATTCAGATGATTATTTCTAGTTTGATATGATTATTTCAGCTTCAACTGGCAAAATAATATGAAATTTCAAGATTACATAAATCTGTACATATACATGGAAACTTACTGAAATTGTTTCTACGTAAGATGAATATATACCTCAACCTACATTGAAAACAAATTATTCACATTGTTACATATTGTTGGATATTTTCAAAACAATTTTCTTGTCAACAATGTATTTTGGACATTGTTAGTCAGATGACAAGAGATTTTGACCATCAATCAACTGATTTTGGTCAAATATTTTTTTTATACCATACAAATGTATGTAACTCTGAGATAGACCAGGAGATTTAATCCAATTGCATTATTAAGGTCAAACTTGAATAGATTTCTGATGGACTCAAAAATTAAATAATTTAGGGTGGATTACAGGTAGATTCAGGTAGGTTTAGATTACAGGCTACTGTCATTGTACTGTCTGACCAATCACAAATATCCTAACAATTCCGAAGCTGTACATAAAATAAACTTGTGATTGAAATTTCACAAAAATTGGTTTAGTAGTTTAGAAACTACGTTGTCATTTAGGTGGAATTTATTTTTTTGCCGTGAAATGAGTTTGAAGTTCCTTTATTATACCAACAATATGTGTATTTGAAAAAAAAAATTCAAGAACTTTTTTTCTTTTTTTTTGAGGAGGGGAATGCTCGACTTATCATCATGAATCTTCCGGTAAGTCGCAAAAAATTGAGGCTGGGCTCCCCCTCGAAGTAATTGACAATGATGGACAAACACATAACTTATGTATAAGATCCATTCAATGCCGACAAGTTAGAAAAAAAATAAGAAAAAAAGCCGACTTCTAGTTTTTATTTTGATTTTTTTTTCTGATGGTCTGCACACCCCATCTAGCGTGCGTCGTGACGTCACACAGGCGTTCACCACTCGTACACTTGTATACTGCTAGCCCGCGATATCCCATCTGACAGCTCAACTATTTCTTCTAAACAAGTTGGACGAATGTTTTGGTATTTTTGGAAAGGGTAGGGAGGGGGAGAGAGTTAACTTGAGATATAAAAGGCACAAATAGGCATAAATATGAGTTACTGGGAAATTCCAACTTACTGTACATATTGACACAATAAGACAAGAAAATACACGTAACAGTAACGCACTCCTCACATTGTTCTACGATAGTACAAGACGTTTATTACTAGTTTTTTAATAAAAGTAAAGAGTACTTTATCTCAATATTCAATAATACACATTTAACACACAGATTTAAAAACACACTTTTCACTTGTTTACCCAACCACAAGTGTCAATGAACTGACCTTCCTTCTTTGACTGTTATAGCGGGCGGCCGACAGCCAGCTACGTACCCTCACGAAACGCTTTTGTGACGTTGGCGCGGCTCGCAGGAAAAAATTCAAAATGAATATAAGGATTTTTTTTTCATTATTTGTATGTTACATGTGGTATTCAAACATTATTATCTATCGATAAAACAATATGTATGTGTATCATGTTCCCGTACTTTAAGAGCTGTGATGTCCTTCAAGGACAAAACATTAAGGTGGATCCTCACGGCCAGTCCCGTTGTTAGAATCGCGTTGAGAAGTGCCCAACTGGGTTGAATCTGGCCGTGTGTATTGACCACGAACGCGATTGTGAGTTGTGACGACCGGATCGCTAGGATGGAGCTATGCTCTATAATCGACAACCGGGTTGTTAGAATCCTGACGTTCAACCAATGAGAACGCAGTAAATTTGTGACGTCAGACTTCTGAGTGAGTGCGACAGAGAATCGACGATAGCCGGCTAGCCGCCATTTTTGCAGATTTGTTGGTTAGGTTGGGAATGCTAGCATATTTTTTCGTTAATTAAATTAAAAGTCATGGTAAAAAGCGTATTGTGGACCCACGAAAGGGAAGTATAGAATAGTCGCTGCAGCGAATACGACAATGTTGTCATCTTCCATGATTATTTAAACAATAGTAACACAAGAAACGTCAAAAGCAATGACATCTATCGAAACCCAACCTCTAAAACATGATCGATGTATCGAACGATCAACGTTCGATATCTTCCTCGCTTCTGATTGGCCAGCGTCGACGAAGCGAGATAAGTCGACAATTGAATTGTTATGGCATCGTACACCGTGCGGATTCAAAACTCGATCGGCTAACGCGATTACCCAATCCAATTCAACAACGGGATCGGCCGTGTGTATCCACCTTTATATCTCTAAATATATAAAAATATAATGTAGATGTAAATCGATCCAACTTCTAAGATTAGTATAGTAGTGGGATAGTAGTGGTGTTCATTCCTCTCTTTCGACGAAATTGGTACAAAATTTACATATTTTACAATATAATTTATGAATGGCATCACAATTGAGTATGGCAGTAAGCCATCATTGATGATTTATTAAGGCTGAGTGATTATGGTATATCAAGCAAATGATACACAAGTATTGATACATTAAGAGATTCCAGATAAGTTGATATGAAATTGAGGTGAATCAATGGAATTAAAATTATTCTGATTACTTTAAGTACAATAAAGACACTCTGGTACATGAAGATATAGCTAGTATATATATATATATATATATATATATATATATATATATATATATATATATATATATATATATATATATATTATATATATATATATATATATATATATATATATATATATATATATATATATATATATATATAAATATATATACATATATAGCTAGTAGATAGATAATTGTATTTTTATGTTCCTATTATCCTTTCCGAATAATAATTTGTTTCCTATTCTGTGTCGATAGGCAACCTGATGTACATGGGCAGAGATCTCAATAAAGATTCATATATAGAGATAATCAATTCAAATACAAAAATAAATAAAACGAATCAGACGAATAACTGAATATGTCCAGATACAGACAAGTAAGAGTTATAAGTTATATGAATTTCGTGAAATTCAGGATCAACAAACTGTTGCACAGAATAGAAACTATTAATTGTGAGGTGCTCCTTGAGGAGCGATTACTTGTTGGAAGAATATTATTATTATTCTTTTTATAACATCGAAACTTGATACAAAATCATTGTTTCACGATTAAGGCTATGGATGAAAGATAGGATCGTTTGGACGGGGCACCACAAGGGCGATCTTATCACCCCATGTTAATTATTTAAAACCAATGAACTTCAGCACCAGAACTGTGCTGTCGGTGACCATAAATTTCCGCCACAGATAACAGTCTTTCAGTTCCCCAAAGTCCGGAACACATTAAAAGTAAAAACTGTTTCTGTGATATATATATATCCGGACATCACCAGCATTGGTATTGAGAGTAAACTAAAAAAGGTAACTCAAAAAGGTAAATATTATAGTTTACTTCCTGAAATTTGAAGACTTTTGCCGTATAGTGATCTGAACAAATAAAACCGCGCGCGGTTTTATTTGTTCAGATGTATAAGATTCTCATTCGCAGTATTAGGTGCATGATGAATGGAAGGGGAATCTGTTTCATCAGTTTGTAACACTGTGTATATATATATACGTGGACGCCACAGTAATAATTTTGAGTTCTAGAAATTTTCTCTTACAACGGGATGTCTTACAATTATCTCACAAGATGTTGATATACCCAATAGATTATAATCCTTTAATATCTTCAATAACATCAACTATCATGTTTTCAACTGGATTCAATGAAATTGACCAATTAAACCACTTTTAATTATTCTAATTTATTACAAAATCAGAAAACAGAATATTTCTCAGCAGTATTCGTGTACAGTTCTAACAGCTATACAGGTTTATTAAATATTCAATCAGAACTAATATAAAAATCATGAATGAATAATGAAGAATATTGGTCAATCAAGGTCAAATAAATATAGAAGAGAAATTAATTTACCGCGTGGAAATGGAAAAACACATATGAATGAATTACATATTTATACAAGGCCTAAATTCAAGAAGCTATGAATGGTTGTTAGTATTCTATATATACATTATATATATATATTCGTATATAATATAATTCTCTGAAGTTGTAAAAATCTTTTGTTACGATTTGTGGTTATATTAAGATCTATTATGAATGTGATATTGCATGTCCATTGTGAATCTTCTTTGTGATGTGGAAAACCGCTTGGCAATCGGAACTTTGATATGAGATAGATCTGCGGTTATTGGTGTGGATGTCAGTCTACACTTAAACGGTGTCTGAAACTTTGTGAAAAAATGTATTATCTTTTATTTAATAGGCGAATAAATGTTAAATGGTTTTATCGGTTTCAGAACGAGATGTGAGAAGTTGAATGAGAAATATGTTTTTTCTCGAAATATGTAAGATTTAATACAGGTACCAAATAACACATATTGTGGATATGAATATGATGATAATGAAGTGTACATTGATTATTACAGGTATAACTAAGTTCATGAAGGAATAAAGGTGTTGAAACGAGTGGCCGAGTGGTTGTATTTGTATTCAACCTACACATTACAGACAGGTGGTGGGCCTAATGATTACTCTGGTGAAATATTCTTTAAATCTTCTTCC
>OZ023335.1:3245627-3248127 GCA_964007535.1 Brachyptera risi | reverse complement strand
ACATGAAACTTTTGTTCTACGGGCCAACTTTCACAAGTTATAACTGTATAGTTTTTGGAATGAATCGGTCGATTTGATTTTGAGAAAGATCTTGTCAAAGTTTTTAAAAACCCCATAAGATTAGGCTGGGTGAGAAAATTTGAAAAAATGGAACCTCTCCGAAAAAAATGAAATTTCCTCTGAATGTTCAAACATGAATGATACACATAATCACCATTTTGTAAGCAATTCGAATCTGCCGTTTCGAAGAAAAAAATTCAAATAACTGTATTCATACATCAAATATATGGAAATGAGCCAAGATTCACTGCTTCCTAGATTCGATATTTGCCCAAGCATTAAATATTCTTCATATTCGTCAAGGTGTGTAGAATACCAGAGAAGATAAAGTAGCAATTAAATGAAGGACAAAGTGTGAAGAATACCAGAGTCGATAAAGTAGCAAATGTAGGACTGTTATTATACCTTATTCAGATATCTCGCTCATCTTACAACGCATATTTCGCGTTTGCCTAGTTATAAAGCATTCAAAGCTATCAAGATACCTACTAAATCAAAGCTACAGGTGACACCACTCTCTCTTTTGTGAACGATTAAAACAAAGCTTTCTTCATTATCATAGAAATTAATAACGGAAAATAAGATTGCAGTGATGTAATGGTTTGGATCTCAAGGTGTATATATATATATATATATATATATATATATATATATATATATATATATATATATATATATATATATATATATATATATATATTTATTTATATATGTATAAATATATATATATATATATATATATATATATATATATATATATATATATATATATATATATAATAACCAATCCAAAGATAAGTTGTTATGTTCCAGCTCATCCATCAACGCGGTAACACATAACGCGTTTGCCTAGTTTATTGAATTTTGATCTGGCAGGAAATGTTTTGATGTCATGGACTAATCCTATGGACTGAAACAAGGTTGTTGGAATACACTGATCGATCACAAGAAATGCAGATACAAAATTGAAATTTCTCCGTGATTACATTATCATTCAGATGTACGTTTTTTCATGTGAAGATTCAGACTCGACAGTAATCGAATAAATGAAGGAAAAAAAACAATAATAAAAATGTAAAATCACATTTTCGAGACATCTGTTCTTGGAAAAGAATATATACCGTCAAATGTTGGAATGAGTTATGGAAAATGATTGAGTTTACATACGCAAATCCAAGAAAAATATGTTATTATCAAATTAAAAATCCAATAAAAGTGTCTCGGAAGATGGGAAATTTCTCGAGAATATTTTGATTGTTCTGTCGTGCCACTGAAAATATGTTAGAAAACATCCCCTATGGTGTTTAGAACAATCACCCTCGAAAACACCCTCACGGGCATTTAAAGAACTGGAAATATAATCACTCCCAATCATTGACCCCCTGGATCAAAATGGCCGCAGGCACGGCCTCTTTTATACCAATTTGCTATTCGATTTTAATCGATTTTTCTGGCTCGTGCCCAACAGCATTTCGAATTCGAATTTCGAATGCTCAAGTTGAACGTATCAATCCTTCCCCCTCCCATGAAATACATCTCGCGGCAGAAGACTTTGGAACGGCTTGAAAAGTGAATTCACATTTAAATTGTGTCGCCTTTTGTTGGATTGCGGGTTTCAGGTAGAAAATCAGGGGGAAACAATTTGAAAGATGGGTGAGGTGAGACAGTGAATAGAATTGAGAGACATAATTGATTCATCCCGAAGTGGCAGTTGAATCGATGGAGATTGGAAATGTTAAGATTGAATTTTTGTTTCACTCTTTAAACTTGATGTAGATGAGAGTCATGCTGGAAAAATCGCACACATATTATTATAATAATGATTGTTTTCTGAATATGTTTTGGAAAAATATTCGTTCATATGAATGTTTTCCAATATCGAAATCTGAAACAATTATTAGATGAGCGTAGCGAAGTCTCCATCCCACTCCTATAGGGGTTTGTCTGTGAGTTTTTTTTTCCATGTTTTTTTTTCTGTTTGTTTGTGTGCACTCCACAGGTCGCAGGGTTTGACTGATCGACATGAAACTTTTTTCTTACACGCAAACTCATCCAACTTAGAACTGTATAGTTTTTAGGATGAATCGGTACTACCGATTTTGAGAAATATTATCTCAAAGTTTCTAAAAACCCCTTAAGATTTGGCTGGGCGGAAAGTGTTGAAAAAAATAATCTCTCTAAACGAGATGAAATTTTTTCTGAATGTGTAGACAAAGATAATACACATTATCACCATTTTGTATGCAATTTTGATCAGGCGTTCTGAAGAGAAAAATTAAAATAACTGGTTTTATTCAACAGAAATCATAATAGAAATTGAAGCACATTCATGTTGCGGAGATTCACTGCTTTCTAGATTCGACATTCGCTCAACAATGAAGTCTTCTTTATATGCATCAAGGTGTGTAGAACACCAGAGTCGATAAAGTAGCAAGTGTTT
>OZ023335.1:2867074-3245427 GCA_964007535.1 Brachyptera risi | reverse complement strand
TATATATATATATATATATATATATATATATATATATATATATACATATATATATATATATATATATATATATATATATATATATATATATATATATATATATATATATATATATATGTGAACATGAAATTAAAATTTATTATATCATTATACATCAAGAAATACAAATTATATCCACAGAGCTAAAGACATAAAAATTTGATGCACAAGAATAATTCAATAAATATCTATTAAGTGTATCCCACTGCACAATTGGATCAATCATTTTCAAAGTTGGTATAATTAATTAACCATTTCCTAATTGTAATTTATAATTATAATAATAATGATAATAATAATAATAATAATAATAATAATAAAAATGTTTTTTTATTATCGGAGACTGTACAAACGGTATGATATGCGTCATAAACGTGCAGTTGGGTATATAGGGTACATAATTTTAATCATCAGAGATAAGCCACAATAATGATATTGATAGAATGAATATATTGAGTATGTATAGGAGCCTCAATGACAATATGCTTTTATGTGCGCGAATATGCAAATGGCCTGAGGGTAGTTCTGAGTAATGAAGATTATTCTCTGTCTATTAAGTAATGGTTAAATAATACACTAGAAATATTGATACATATTCAACCTCAAGACATGGATATAACTTCCGGTTATCAAACCGGAATATTTCTCTTATATACCTGAAATATTTATTGGAATGATACGCGTTGCGTTGCTATGCGTTGTACTGGTAACTCAATCAATAATTAAATAAGTGTTAGCAAACTATATATCAGCAAGTAAAGAGCAGTCTGAATCTAACTACGAATTATAATACGGCAGATGTTTTTCTTACTGTTATGTGATTAAAACAAAGCCTTCTTTATTATTATATAAATTATCAATGGAAAATAAGATGGCAGTGATGTAATGGTTTGGATCTCAAGGTGTATATATATATATATAATAACCAATCCAAAGATAAGTTGATATATTCCAGCTCATCCATCAACGCGGAAACACATAACGCGTTTGCCTAGTGGAAAATAAGATGGCAGTGATGTAATCGTTTGGATCTCAAGGTGTATATATATATAATAACCAATCCAAAGATAAGTTGATATGTTCCAGCTCATCCATCAACGCGGAAACACATAACGCGTTTGCCTAGTTATTATGAACATGGGTATAGATTTTTTCAGGAAACAAATATCTATCTCCCGGTCGGGAAGTGCATGGAACACCATCATCTAGGATCTGGCCAATCCTGTCGCATCTTCTTCATCCTCTTCTTCTTCTTCCCATGCTGATACTCGACAATGCTTTCCGTTGTTCCCCAAATTTTCTCATTTCTTATCTCCCGCAAATACCTTTTCTCCTCTTCAAGCTTTCATGTATGTATCATGGTCTCTCCATCTTCCTCGGGATCTTGCTCTTACTTCTCTTTCAGATTCTTTTCTTCATATTCTTTCAAGTTCCATCCCCATCATAACCTCAATTTTTCCCTTATTCATCTCATTTTCTGCACATTAACGTATCTTTTAACCTCTCCCTAATGTATCTACTTCTTATTCTCTCCATACTTTCACTGATTACACCTATACGTATAAAATATAGCCACCCCCGTGGCTCAGTCAAACATATCGCTGATGCGTTAGGCGAACTGAAGTAAGGTCGGGCGAGGGTTCGAGTCTCGCACAAGGAATGAGTTTTTGTGAGCGACCTTTCACATATAATTATTTCATCGTTTCATCATGACCCGCTCATTCTTACCCCCGTATAGCCTAACTGTAGGTGAGGTCTTCAGACAGTAGAAAATAAAATCAATTCTGATTCAATTTAATGTCTTATTCTTTTACGATTCAATTCAATGTATTGTTGTTTCACATGCCCCCAAGCATGATGGCTACTGTGGGGCCATTTCAGCCGAATATTTATAACATTATGACGTATTAAGGCATGATGACATTAATAATAAATAATAAAGTATGCGCCTAGCATAGGTCTATATACTCAATAAATATCAAAATTAAATAACAACGTATAATTGGATGAGCGAAGCGAAGACTCAATTTCACTATACCGAAAAAAAAGTGCCTTTTTTTTTTTTTTTTTTTTTGTTCGCGCTCCACAGGTCAGACGAAAATTTAAAATCAGTTGAAACTTGGCACACACATGAACCCCTATCTGACTTGATGCTGTATAGTTCTGAGGCGCGATCGGTTGAACCACTTCTGAGAAAACTCATTCCAAAGTTTTCAAAAATCCCGTTAGAATCACCCAGAGGAAAACATTCGTGAAAAATATTTCATCTAAGAGGATTCAAATTTTCAGGGAATTTCAATCTGATAATGATACACATTATTCCGAACTTTTACTCAAATCGGATAAGCCGTTTCGATGTAAAAAAATATATAATGTTATTTGTGTCAATTATTCAAAGCTATTAAGATACCTATTAAATCAAAGCAACAAGTGTCACCACTTGACTGTAAACGATTAAAACAAAGCCTCCTTTATTATTATATAAATTATTATTGGATGAGCGAAGCGAAGACTCAATTACACTATACCGAAAAAAAAGTGTCTGTTTTTTTTTTTTTTTTTTTTTTTTTTGTTTTTTTTTTCGCGCTCCACAGGTCAGACGAAAATTCAAAATCAGTTGAAACTTGGCACACACATGAACCCCTATCTGACTTGATGCTGTATAGTTTTGAGGCGTGATCGGTTGAACCACTTCAGAGAAAACTCATTCCAAAGTTTTCAAAAATCCCATTAGAATAACCCAGAGGAAAACATTCGTGAAAAATATATTTCATCTGAGAGGATTCAAATTTTCAGGGAATTTAAATCTGATAATGATACACATTATTCCAAGCTCTCACTCAAATCGGATCAGCCGTTTCGATGTAAAAAAATATATAATGTTATTTGTGTCAATTATTCAAAGCTATTAAGATACCTATTAAATCAAAGCAACAAGTGTCACCACTTGATTGTAAGCGATTAAAACAAAACCTTCTTTATTATTATATAAATTATCAATGGAAAATAAGATGGCAGTGATGTAATGGTTTGGATCTCAAGGTGTATATATATATATAATAACCAATCCAAAGATAAGTTGATATATTCCAGCTCATCCATCAACGCGGAAACACATAACGCGTTTGCCTAGTGGAAAATAAGATGGCAGTGATGTAATCGTTTGGATCTCAAGGTGTATATATATATAATAACCAATCCAAAGATAAGTTGATATGTTCCAGCTCATCCATCAACGCGGAAACACATAACGCGTTTGCCTAGTTATTATGAACATGGGTATAGATTTTTTCAGGAAACAAATATCTATCTCCCGGTCGGGAAGTGCATGGAACACCATCATCTAGGATCTGGCCAATCCTGTCGCATCTTCTTCATCCTCTTCTTCTTCTTCCCATGCTGATACTCGACAATGCTTTCCGTTGTTCCCCAAATTTTCTCATTTCTTATCTCCCGCAAATAACTTTTCTCCTCTTCAAGCTTTCATGTATGTATCATGGTCTCTCCATCTTCCTCGGGATCTTGCTCTTACTTCTCTTTCAGATTCTTTTCTTCATATTCTTTCAAGTTCCATCCCTATCATAACCTCAATTTTTCCCTTATTCATCTCATTTTCTGCACATTAACGTATCTTTTAACCTCTCCCTAATGTATCTACTTCTTATTCTCTCCATACTTTCACTGATTACACCTATACGTATAAAATATAGCCACCCCCGTGGCTCAGTCAAACATATCGCTGATGCGTTAGGCGAACTGAAGTAAGGTCGGGCGAGGGTTCGAGTCTCGCACAAGGAATGAGTTTTTGTGAGCGACCTTTCACATATAATTATTTCATCGTTTCATCATGACCCGCTCATTCTTACCCCCGTATAGCCTAACTGTAGGTGAGGTCTTCAGACAGTAGAAAATAAAATCAATTCTGATTCAATTTAATGTCTTATTCTTTTACGATTCAATTCAATGTATTGTTGTTTCACATGCCCCCAAGCATGATGGCTACTGTGGGGCCATTTCAGCCGAATATTTATAACATTATGACGTATTAAGGCATGATGACATTAATAATAAATAATAAAGTATGCGCCTAGCATAGGTCTATATACTCAATAAATATCAAAATTAAATAACAACGTATAGTTGGATGAGCGAAGCGAAGACTCAATTTCACTATACCGAAAAAAAGTGCCTCTTTTTTTTTTTTTTTTTTTTGTTCGCGCTCCACAGGTCAGACGAAAATTTAAAATCAGTTGAAACTTGGCACACACATGAACCCCTATCTGACTTGATGCTGTATAGTTTTGAGGCGCGATCGGTTGAACCACTTCTGAGAAAACTCATTCCAAAGTTTTCAAAAATCCCGTTAGAATCACCCAGAGGAAAACATTCGTGAAAAATATTTCATCTAAGAGGATTCAAATTTTCAGGGAATTTCAATCTGATAATGATACACATTATTCCGTACTTGCACTCAAATCGGATCGGTCGTTTTGATGTAAAAAAATATTTAATGTTATTTGTGTTAATTATTCAAAGCTATTAAGATACCTATTAAATCTAAGCAACAAGTGTCACCACTTGATTGTAAACGATTAAAACAAAGCCTTCTTTATTATCATATAAATTATTAATGGAAAATAAGATGGCAGTGATGTAATGGTTTGGATCTCAAGGTGTATATATATATATATATAATATATGATAATATATATATAATATATAATATATATATATAATATATATATATATATATATATATATATATATATATATATATATATATATATATATATATATATATATATATATATATATATATATATATATATATATATATATATATATATATATATATATAATATAAATCCAAAGATAAGTTGAAATGTTCCAGCTCATCCATCAACGCGGAAACACATAACGCGTTTGCCTAGTAATATTCTCAATTAGAGCTATATCGTTGATTATTTGTTTCATTGGGAAAAAAAGCTATAGATAAAACTATATAAACTATAGATTTAAAAAAAGGAAATGGGGACAATAATTGCTGATTTCATAGCCCATGTGCAAAACATTTCGGATCGTTCGTTACACACTTCAGGGCCCACTATAGCAAACTTTTCACGCCATCAGTTCAACATTGTGGAGTTTTTTTTTAAGAAAAACTTTTTGTAAGCGTAATTTATAAGCCCTATACATAGGCCTACACATAGCTCAAAAATAAAGCTATTATCGATTCGTGTTTTAAACTTCATTGTTGCCTCTTCTTTTTATTCTGTAGATCAATGATATCAGCGTTTAAATGGATGGTGTAGGCCTATTCATTAACTTGTTTGCTGATGATACTCTAATATCGCTAGCAGGGTATGATTATCATGAAATATGTAATACGTCAAATGAAGAATTGGTCAAACTATAAATGAGTGGTTGAGTGTAAATAAATTGAAACTTAATGTAAATAAAACAAAATGCGTGATGTCACAACAAGCAATAACTCGATACAGAGAAAAATGTGTGAAACCTCAAATGAAAGTGTTGTTAATAATGAGAGTTGAGAGCCCAGAATTTGTAAATGACTTCAAATATCTTGGAATAATAATCGACAACAACCTAAAATTCACGAAATATGTCGATTACATAGTCAAAAAGATAAGTAAAAAAGTAGGATTTTTATGTAGGCCTAGAGTACAGGACAATGTCTTTTACCATGGGTTGCATGCCTAATTTATAAAACAATGATCGCGCCACATTTTGATTAGGCCTACTGCAATACTTTTCTGTGGGATATTAACATTGAAGACTTGAGTAGATTACAACGACTACAAAATAGGGGGATGAGAGTGGTATTGCATTATTATAACTAGTCAAACGCGAAATATGCGTTGTAAGATGAGCGAGATATCTGAATAAGGTATAAAAGTCCTTGAAGTAGTTCTACCCTTGCTACTTTATCGACTCTGGTATTCTACACACCTTGATATCTGAATAAGCTATTAAAGTCGTTAAAGTAGTTCTACTCTTGCCACTTCATTGACTCTGGTATTCTACACACCTTGACGCATATAAAAAATACTTCATTGTTGGTCAACTCTTGAATCTAGAAAGCAGTGAATCTCGACAACTTAATTCTGTCACAATTTTTATGATATATTTTATGAATATTATCAGTCATTTTATTTTTTTTCTTCAAAACGACTGATCAGAATTGCTTAAAAAATCGTAATAATGTGTAAAATCCATGTATACACATTTAGAGAAAATTTCATCCCATTTGGAGAGATTTTATTTTTCAACATTTTCCGCCCAGCCAAATCTTATGGGGTTTTTAGAAACTTTGAGATGATGATTCTCAAAATCGGTCTGACCGATTCATCTCAAAAACTATACAGTTCTAAGTTGGATGAGTTTGCGTGTACAAAAAAGTTTCATGTTGATCAGTCAACCCTTGCGACCTGTAGAGTGCTTACAAAAAAAAAAAAAAAAAAAACACACAGACAAAGCCCTATAAGAGTGGGATGGAGACTTCGCTACGCTCATCAATAAATTGACACCAATAAGAGAAATGATAGATGTACTACAATGGCTCACAATCCGCCAACGAGTGGCTTTGTTTGTATTAATATTTATATTTAAAATGACAGATGACACGATAAAGTCACCCGATTACCTCAGCAATCAAATATGTTACTCAAGTGATATACAAATTGTCACAATACTAGAAATTCAAATAGGGCCAAGTTATATTTAGATGGAAAAAATAAAAGCAGTACTCATAAATCAATCTTTTATAGTGGATTTGGGTTATATAATAAATTAGAACAAAAAGTAAGAAACCTTACAAATTTATGTTCGCTTAGAAAAGAATGTATACAAAAGTTGTCAGAACAGAATTTCCTGTATTATATAGTATATATTTAATCGTATAATATTATATTTTCAGAACAATTCCTCATCAATGTTTCAATATTAATTATCATTAATTATAATGTGTATTTTTGATTTAGTATTTATTCTTAATTTCTGAGCCTAAAACGATGAAAGTAATTTTCAAATGATAGGCCTGTCAAGTAGATTGACTTATCCTACACGACCATAATTTTTTTCACCGATTTTAATGGTTTATTTAATGGTATTGGATTGTTAATAGGCCTACTGCTTAATGGTTTATTTGGTATAAGGATAGTGGAAAGATAAGAAGTCGTGGCCTGTAGTGTGATAACTATATCTCGTCATTGGTTGTAGCGAAAAACAATTAAACCCTCAGTAGGCCTAAAGATGGTCGGTGACCGGGATCGATCTATACGCTCTTTTAACCCTCACTTTATTAAGAAGTGTATCGATACATAATGATTACCTCGTGAAATAATAAGTGTCAGACGATTACAAAATATCAAAATGCCTTATGTGGGGGTAATATAATATAGTACGTCTGATTTATTTTGTAATCATCTGTCGTTGATCTTTCTCATTCAGCTCCTAAAAATACCTAGTTTTCCAAGGAAAAATGTAAATAATGACGCTCAATGTACTAGCTTCCATAATTTTATCTCCTCATTAGAGCGAATTATAGGCCGATTATATTTTTTATACCATCTGTATCAAATAATTATACTATCACGTCTCTGAAGAACAAAGGCACAATTTGAGTGATTAATTATTGACATTCTATCCAATTGTTGGAAGAATTAATTTTTTGCAAATATTATTATTTATTATCGATCAATTTTAATACGTAAATTATTCTTGAATATTCGAACCAAGAACGCACCACTTGGATCATTTGAATTGTGACTTTTGCCTTTTAAAACGATAAACTATAATAAAATGTAAACCAATTCTATCACCAATGCCTACACATTAAATACTAATAATGCCATCAGGGAACATTATAATTTTTTAGTATCTATATAAATGTTCGTTGCGGCAAAAATGTGGTAAATACTGAAATAGTAGGCCTATGCATTTTTCGAATAACTTCTATTTCAAAACCAAGACAACGACTCTCATACAGATGGGTTCAATTCAGAATGTATTTGTTTTAAAATATGACTCAATTTAATTCTCTTCGAATAGTATTATATTGGCAATAATTCAAAGCATGTGAGTCATTTGAATTCATTCTATATATGTGATACCATGGCGGGCAAATATCTCTCAGCTGTATTTCTACAAACTTAGGAAATTCTCAGTAGGCCCAAGTTATTGCAATTTACATTTCATTTTTTGTAAACTAATATTAATGCTTCTGAATAGACCCTACATTTCATATTGAGTCCCATTATTATGTTGGAATTCAGCCGGTAATCAAAATCTATTGCGTTGCGGGATTCATTATTGTATCTGGAGTAGGTATGCTACTTGGCAATATATTATAACCAAGTGTTGAAAATGAGTTTTTTGTTTCTCTTCCAATAAAAGAAACCATCACTTGTATACCAGCAAAACCATCTCACCGAAACATTTTATTTTCATATTTCTGAATCAAGAAAGACACAATATGGCCTACTTTTCGTTACAAATCAAAACACTTCGAACGATTTTCATCGCTTGTTCACTTGTTTTCATAATTTGTAATAATTATGACTTTTTCAACTCAAATATGTATGTTTACGGTATCAATAAAAAGCAATAATCAATGAAATATTCAATAATTGATTATGGTACTTATGGGCTTGGAAAAAGAGATTTTTGACAAAGATGTAAATTTCACGATGTTGGCGTCACTTTATTGACTGATTCATTCTCTTTCATAAAAAACAAACCTCATCATTATGCGAAGCTTGGTTATTTAACAAATAAATATTTTGTAACCCTCCCACATTTATGATTAGAAAAAATGTTCTGAATTCCATGGGCAACCAACTGATTTGTGAATAAAGTTATAATACAAGTTAAGCTTTGCCTGCAATTTACTTAAACTAAGATTTACACACACAATCATAATTTTTAACAATGGAAAGATATATTAGATTTATAGGTGAAAGACTAATTTTTTCTTCATTCTGAAGCTTATCAAATGAAGCATGTTCTGACAGGGCCACAATTTTGATTTCTCTAATACTTAGATGAGATTTTTCTCCAGTTTATTCTGGAGCCAATAAAAAAATGACAAAATTACAGCCCATCAATCAAAATGTTGAATTAAATACTTCTTGTGGTCATTGAAATGAAAACTAAACGTACGTCAGAACACAGGTTTTACCCTAATAATCAAAATGAATTATGAAAAAACTATCTATAACGAACAAAGGCGAATGAATCTCTGTTGTAATCATCCCATTGTTATAACAATGAAAAATTAATTACAAATTCAACGATGAAAAAAATGTATTTTCAAATATGTATATTCTATGTTAGGCATGTGTATTGAAACTGGAATAGGAAGATAAAAGTGGAAAACTTCAAAACTCTGGAATTGTTTTTCAAACCCATACCTCAATTGACTTATTGATTCACTTTTTATTTAAATTCTGAATTTATTATTTAAATATATTGAATAAAATCGTGAAATATAATGATTTATTGATTAACAATTATCGGATTATCCTATTAATTAATTAATACCAGGAATACACTTTTCAAACGCAAGGTATTAATTTGTATTCATTTCAAATGATGGAAGTTTGCTGCAATCTGTGGTAGAATTTCGAATAACGTATTCTAAAATTCTAAAATTCTAATGCACAAAAATTGCTCATTAGAGAAGACGGCTACATAAAAAAATTACATAGACATATGGCCATATAGGATAATAGGACATGAAGCCAATTATTAATATATTTTTGAGAGCAATTACTTCCATTATTTTAAAATACATTCATACTAACATGGGCCTAATCAGTTCTACCATAAGCCCAATAAGAAGATTAAGAGGAACTTTCAAACCTTGAAATGTAGGTCAAAATTAAATGAATAGAACATATTTAAAATGAACTCAAAATATTTCAATTGCAAATTATTCAATATAAACATTGGCTGCATAAGATTGAAACACGATATATAGGCCTATAGGCCTATTATAATAGGCCTATGAGAGTATACTAGACCCCTATATATATTTTTTTCAATGCTGCTTCACAACTCCATCAATAGCTAGGTTATAAGGGGATAAGAATAAGCGGGTGATTATCAAACGATGATAAGTGAGAGGACGTTTACAAAAACTCATGCCTTATGCGGGACTCGAACCCACGCCCGACCTGACTTACCTCATTACATCATGTCAAAAGCTATTGAGCCCAGTTATAATTACCGAACGTTTGCATTATATGCCCAATATCTATCCACACATTTGCATTTTCCCTCTCTTGAAGAGCTGACTTGGCCAAGACTTTTTATATCACTACTTGTATATGCCAAAGTGTTCGAATAGCAAGGGCTTGGCTCCCTGTTTTTGGTGGGGATAGAGGCTCCGTGCACACATACTAATTATTTCCATCGAGTACTTCTTCTCATCACCCTTAATGAGTTATTATAAATATGATGAAGGAAAAAACGATCGAGTCGTAATACAATCGCAACGATGGCGTTTGAGACGTGAATTGGTACAGCTTTATTTCTGAGCTGAGTGTGTATAGTGCCTATACGCTTGCAAAAAGTATTAGATGAAAAAAAACTTTTTGGAAAGGTTTATGAGAAATATGTAACGATCTGAAAGTTTTGAAAATATATAATCATCGATTTTTGTCCATAATTCTTTCATTCAGTCTAGTTGGCAAGCAGTTTCTTCAATGAAACGAATTATAAGTTACAGCTATAAATAATTTCATATCCAATTCATCTGCATATGTACATTCTCAATAATAATTAAAAAACGGTATGGCACTCTCTCAATTGTTATTTTGTGAACTATTTAAGTGATTCATTCGAAGTCATTTCGGAAAAAATCGAATTTCGCGCGTGGTGCTTGGCTTGCGCGCCTCCCGAAAAAATGAACAAAAAGGAGCATTAAAGAAAAAAGGGCATTCATTTTGAAATCTGGCAAATTAATAGCACTTATTGAGCAATAAATCCCGACCGAATTTCATAATTAGTGCTTGAGTGGGGGGGGGAGGGAGATCAGATTTATACATTGTTACATTGAAGGAACGTGCTTGGGTGTGAGCTTCTAAAACATCCTGTAAGTATGCAACCAAATAACGCCGATGCCTCATAAGATGCCTAATGGGTCAATAGTGCAACCTGACGGGAGTTTGATGTACTACGAGCCACTACGAGCTGTCGAGGTACACAAAATCAAAGTACAGTTTCCGAACCCATTTCGAAGTACACAAAATCAAAGTACAGTTTCCGAATATCGGGAGACAGTTTATTAAGGTACACAAATTTGAGAGACAGAAAATCAAAGTTCACTATCCGAAAACAGTGCGAAAACGGTGAGGCACAGAAAATCAAAGCACACTTTCACAAGAATTGAAGTACAGTTTACCAAGGGACAGAAAACAACATTTGAAGTACACAATCACAAATATCGAGGTACACAAAATCAAAGTACAGTTTCCGACTATCGAAGCACAGTTTACCCAGGGACACCCTTTGAGTTAGCTAACTCATTTTTATTTCTCACGATAACTCGTTACTAAGGAAATAAAATTGAAACATTTTTTTCCAGTTGTTTTTCTATCAGGTTGGCTATTAATTCTAGTAATTTCTAGGGGAATTCAATACTTCAGTTTAACAAATATTCATGTTTGTGCAAATGTCATTTTGACAGTTTGAGCAGAGTGACAATTTAGATATTGTCTGTTAACATTTGGTTTAAATGTTGTAAGGATCAGTAATGAGTACATTATAATAACATAAGTACCAGGACTATTGTCTCAATAAATTATAAAAGGCTGGTCAAAAACTAGCATTGGATGTCTATAGTAATTACAAGTGAAATGAAAAACGTAAGAGCACTGTGCGAGTTTGTTTGTTCGGCGTACAACATAAATCATCCAACAGAAAGAAATACTCAAGCTAACAATGCAACAAGAAATGAAGCCAAGTGAAGTGTACTAGAAACCCAAGTCCCGCTTTATTCACTAATACAGCAGTATTCTCGGTAAGTGTTTTCATGTGAATTTGTGGTTAAGGCTGACATTCTACGATTGGTTATAACCCTATTTTTGGTTCTTATTCAGCTTAGGCCTATCCTAGATTTTGAGAAGTCACATTAATTGACGACTAAAATTAAATATATGGTAATCTTATCGTTCAACGTACCATCGCTAATTTTTGTCCGATATTCTTGCTTGAGGTGTTTTCTGATAGATCTTGTTTGTATGTATGATGTGGTGTTTGGACTTTTTGTGTTTTGTTTGTTTTAATATGGTTTTTACTCACTTGAAGTTGATGCTTTGTGATCTGACTAAGACGACAAAGGTGGACAGTAGGTTAGGTTAGGGTCAGGTTAGTGTATAAACCTCGCGTATACCGCCGGCAGGCGGAACGGAGCTTATATACTTTAATAAAAGTGAAGAAAAAATTGAAAAAAAAAAGGCGTGGTACGTTAATCTGTGATTTTACCGTCCTAGGGCTCGTATGCCCTACAGCATCCTCTATAGGTTTGTTTGATTTGTCTGCACCAGGGGCATTAAGTATATAGTGTTATAGTAAATATAGTATATATAGTATACTATAGTAAATTATAGTATATAGTAAACACTATATACTTAATGCCAGGGGCAGTTGGTGTAGGCTTGGTTTAGGCTCAGTGTGTAGTATCCTATAGTCTCTACTTTGAACTGACTGTATTAGGTTTATATATTATTATGTCACATGAATGTAAGTTGTGTATTTGACTCTGGACTTTGTCTACGGGGTAGCAAGTTTAGAGCTAGGCTTCAGTTCAATCTCGAGAGCAGTGGTGTGTAGGCGCAGGCCTAATAAAGTACCAAATTACAATTACCATGTGTTGACTGTAATTAACAATTTACCTGAGATCCTGTGAGGTAAGGTTGTTACATTGGCGACGAGGATTATGCGAATTAAATAAGGAAGCTTATTTTATTGAAAGAAGTGATATATTTGTTTAATCATGGCAGATGATTCTGGAATACAAACATTCAATTGTGGAGGCGATCAAACGTCCCTAGGCCAAAGATGGGAACGATGGCTACGATCTTTTGAATTTTTCATTCTAAGCGCAAAAGAACAGCCAGATCCATTAAGGAAAAGAGCGATGCTGATGCATCGGGCAGGTATGGATGTTCAAGATATATTTCTCAGTATGCCAGAGTCATTAGAAAATGAAGGGGATGTCTACCAAGCAGCTATTGATGCATTAACAAAAAAATTCAAGCCTAGGACGAATGTACCTTATGAAAGAATCAAATTTAGGGCGTTGGCTCAAATGGAAGAGGAAACAATCAATCAGTATGAGATGCGGCTGAGAAGACAGGCGTTAGTCTGCGCGTTTGGCAACCTTGTAGATGAGCAGCTAAGAGATCAAATTCTGGATAAAGTGTTTTCAAAGCAGCTGAAAAGGAAGTTACTTGAAATAGGACCAGAGATGACTCTAGTATCAGTCTTAGATACTGCTAGGGCATGGGAAGATGCCAACCTTAAAGAGCAAGACTTGGAGATGGTCAAGGCAGGCTCATCTGAAGCCAGCTCTATCAATAGAATCATGGAAAAAGGTAGGGTTAAGGAGGACAAACCTGGCTGGCAAAGACTCGCCAAATGCTATGCATGTGGGTATAACGGACATATAAGAAGCAACCAAAGTTGTCCAGCAAGGAATGGGACATGCCGTTCATGTGGGAGGAAAGGACATTTTGAAGTTTTTTGTAGGCTTAATACAAGGAAAGACATGGAACATCAAGACCACAAACCACAGTACCACACGAAGAAAAGAAACGTTCGACAGGTCCGAGAGTCCAGTGAATCCAGTGGAGAAGATTCACAGGAAAATGCTCATACATTCCGGTTAGTAGACATAAATAACATAAGGAATTCAAAGGAAGAATTGACGAAGATCTCTGTAGGGGGTGTAGATCTAGGAGTTATCATTGACTCTGGAGCTACCTGTAACGTTATTGATAGGAATACGTGGGAACTTCTGAAGAAGAAAGGGATCAGGTGTAAGTCAGCTCTTTCCTCGAAATTGCTGTACCCTTATGGTACAGAAACACCATTGTCAGTCCTAGGAGAATTTACCACGCTAGTTACCGTGGAAAATGGGAAACGGGAACAAGCACTGTTCTACGTCATCAAGGGTGAAGGTTCACCGATATTGGGGAAAGAATTGTCCATGAAGCTTGGAATGCTGCAAGTTGGACTTTGCGTTAACAGCTTGAACCATTCTAACAGTGTGGGAAAACTCAGGAATTTTCAGTTAGATCTCAAAATCGATACTGAAGTTAAACCAGTTGCTCAACCACTACGGAAAGTACCAATTCCACTCCGTGAGAAGCTAAAGAAGAAACTGAAGGATCTAGAGAAGATGGACATAATAGAAAAGATTGAGGGTCCCTCGGACTGGTCGTCCCAGTTGGTGGTTGTCCCTAAGGAAAATGGCGACATTCGCGTATGTGTGGACATGCGGAGAGCGAACCTGGCAGTGAAGCGGGAGGTACACCATATTCCGTCCTTCGACGAAATTCTTCCAGAGCTGAATCACAGTAAGTTTTTCAGTAAACTAGACATAGAGAATGCTTTCCACCAAATAGAGTTGACTCCACAGTCGAGGAATATCACCACATTCTTGACTCATAGAGGAATGTACCGCTACAAACGTTTGATGTTTGGAATAAATTGCGCGCCTGAGATTTTCCAGCGCATAATGGAGCAGGTACTGATAGATTGCGAAGGAACTAATATTTACATTGACGACATTCTTATTCATGCACGAACCAAAGAAGAGCATGACAAACGACTGTCAAGGGTACTTGCAGTGCTAAGGGAAAACGGCATCACCTTAAATGAGAAAAAATGCTCATATTGTGTAAGTAAAGTTGTGTTCATGGGGCATGAGTTGTCTAAGGACGGAGTGAAAGCAACAGAGAAAAAAATTGAGGCAGTGTGCAACTTCAGAGCCCCAGAAACAGCCGAGGAGGTGAGGAGTTTCCTGGGATTGGTAAATTTTGTCGGTCGATTTATTCCAAACCTGTCGACTATAACCGAACCTTTGAGACGTCTCACGAAACAAGGTGCCAAGTTTGTTTGGGAACGTGCTCAAGAACAGGGTTTCAAACAATTGAAAGAATGTTTGACGGAAGCTCGCTGTTTAGGATATTATGACCCGAACCTGAAGACCCAAGTCATCGCTGATGCTAGCCCTGTGGGGTTGGGTGCAGTTTTAATTCAAACTGGCCCCGAAGGTCCAAAAGTAATAAGCTATGCCAGCAAAAGTCTATCCAGTGTGGAAAGTAGATACTCCCAGACAGAGAAGGAAGCTTTGGCATTGGTGTGGGCGTGCGAGCATTTCCATATTTACTTGTACGGCAGAGACCAGTTCGAACTGGTGACAGATTGTAGACCATTGGAGTTTATTTTTAAACCCAAAACCAAGCCGTGTGCACGAATTGAACGCTGGGTACCAAGGCTGCAAGCATACAATTTCAAAGTCATTTATCGTCCGGGAAAGTCCAATATAGCTGACCCTTTGTCAAGGTTATTAGATCCACTAGGAAAGGGAGATCAAAGTTTTGATAATGACGGTGAGAAATGTCTCCACCTTCAAGTTCAGTCATCAGCTCCTTGTGCACTGAGACTAGAAGATATTGAAGCAGAATGTGATAGGGACTCTGAGCTCAAGGAATTGTCTCGCAGTCTAGAGACTGGAATCTGGGAAGATTCAACAAAACCATATCGTGCGTTTACAGCAGAAATAAGCCGGGTAGGAAATTTCATACTGCGAGGAACACGTCTAGTAATTCCTATAGCGCTCCGCGAACAAGTTTTGGAGCTGGCACATGAGGGGCACCTTGGAATGTCGAGGATGAAGCAGCGACTCAGGTCTAAAGTCTGGTGGCCAAGGATCGATAGAGATTGTGAGGCCTATGTAGAGAAATGTCATGGATGTCAAGTAGTGGCCTCACCGGACGCACCAGAACCTCTCCGGAGGACAACGTTACCAAGTAAGCCATGGGAATATGTAGCTTTAGATTTTCTTGGGCCATTGCCATCAGGGCATTCTTTGTTGATAACTGTCGACTATTATAGTAGGTTCTTTGAGGTAGATATTATGAAATCGACCACGGCCCAACAAACAATACAAAGACTCAAACCCATATTTGCAAGATACGGATTGCCAAACATAATGAGGTCAGATAATGGACCCCAGTTCATTAGTGAGGAATTTCAAGAATTCTGCCGTGAGAATAATATTGAACTGTGTTATACGACCCCGCTATGGCCACAGGCAAATGGAGAAGTGGAACGGCAGAACCGGTCCTTGTTAAAACGGTTAAGAATTGCCCAAGCTACAGGGAAGGATTGGAAAGAAGAACTATTAACTTATTTAGCAGCGTACCGCAGTACTCCGCATGGAACTACGGGGGTAAGCCCTGCTGAACTTATGTTCAACAGGAAGGTACGTGATAAACTACCAGGTTTCGAAGTTACTAATACTGAAGATGGAGAAATTCGGGACCGGGATATGGAAAGGAAATGGAAAGGAAAAGTCTTATCAGACAGAACAAGAAGAGCCAAGGATAGCGAGATAGCGGTGGGCGACCAGGTGCTGCTAAGGCAACCACAAACAAACAAGTTGACCCCTCCCTATAATCCTATTCCAAACCAAGTAGTCGATAGGAACGGCAATAACATTACCGTCCAAACACCTGCAGGTGTTCAGTACTCTAGGAACTCCACCTTCCTTAAGAGGTTTCATACAAATCCTAGTATCCCAGTACGAGACACCGGAGGGACCGAGCCGCTGACCCAGAAGGATGAACCGACATCTCGAGAGGTCTCTCCACCCAAATCGCCTTCGAAGCTACTGCAGAACCGAGATGTGGTTGATCCATCCGTGCCGCTGTCAAGGAGCGAAGATGTAGTATCGGAGGCCCCTGACTATGCCGAGAGCCGTTCCAACAGACCTCAACGTCAGAGGAGACTACCATCACGATATCAAGATTAACTTATAAATTATAATTCTGGACATTCATTCATTTGAAGTCTGGAGTGAACTAATTAGAAATGTGTATCATTTTATCACTTTTATTACTTTATCATATTGAGTTACTAAACACAGTACTAAAATAATTTTGTTTCAAAGGAGGGATGTAGTATCCTATAGTCTCTACTTTGAACTGACTGTATTAGGTTTATATATTATTATGTCACATGAATGTAAGTTGTGTATTTGACTCTGGACTTTGTCTACGGGGTAGCAAGTTTAGAGCTAGGCTTCAGTTCAATCTCGAGAGCAGTGGTGTGTAGGCGCAGGCCTAATAAAGTACCAAATTACAATTACCATGTGTTGACTGTAATTAACAATTCACCTGAGATCCTGTGAGGTAAGGTTGTTACACAGTGCACTATGGAAATTACGTCATGCCAGTTTGGAATAGCACCAAGCAGCTATATCACACCCCAAATCGAACACGTGTGAATTCGTTACGCGGCACTTGAGTTGAGCATTTGAGACATGATCGTAGATTTTCTATATTATTATGAACATAGGCCACAAATAACCTGTAGAAATAACTCACCGTCAGAAAAAAGCATAATGCCCGTCCCGGACAACTGGATTGTTATTGGTGATTAATATTTTCATGATTTAATTTAATTGCGGGACCCTCCATGTTGAAAAATGCACCAAAACTATCTGCACTACACCAACACACCACCTCCAGAGCTGGTGCACTAAGAAGCTGCCCCAAGTTACACCAGCGTCAAATCGAACGCGCACGGTACTGCACTAGAGTCGGCAAAGTAGTCTGCACCAGACAAATCGAACATGCTGGTGCAGTGGTGTAGCTTGGTGCAGACAAATCGAACAGACCTAAGGTTTATTGTTCTGACCGTAGTTGTAAACTTGTACGTGTAGTCTATAAGATATATGACAAGATAGACATAGAATTTGTTCATCTTTGCATATAACAATGTAATAAACAATGGAGTAACATTTTCTTTTCTAGCATGAACTCGATGATCAAGAAATATTCGCATCAGCAATACGAGTTGGCAATACCCAACCGAAGTGCACCAAGTATAATTTACCGACAAAAAGACGTGCAGAAAACAGGCGATACAGAGCGTCACACTCACAGCCATTATAATGATTCAGGCCTATAGGGATGACAAGATGACAAATAGTTTTCCATGATATGTGGTAATTTGCATGTGCAATTCACGAAAAATTTGAAAATTCTCGTAATAGTTTTATAGTAATTCATCGAGCAAGAAAAACTAATGAAGAAATAATGAAATAATGACAAACTTTATAAAATACCGTGTAGGCCCACCGGTATGCCGATGTCTCAAATCTACCGAATCTCAACGCAACTCATGAATTTACCAAGAGATTAGCGAAGACCACAGAACGATTGTCTCAAATCGTCCCTTCTTACCTGTTTACCTGCTTGAGACGAGTTGAGAATAAGTTGAGATAGGACGTAGCCTTTTGAAAGCGCTGATTTATAATTTAACGGAAATAAAAAATATTCTAATATACCGGTATGGAAATATCGCCAATTTTATTTCGATATATCGATATTATATCAAAGAATATTGATTTTTGAAATATCGATATAAAGTAATAAATATAACATATCGATTGAAATATATATCATAGACTTATGCTAAATTCGTTTCCGATATTTTATTACATATTGATAGGCCTACGAAGAAGTAAATGATATACCGGTAGGGCCTATTATTTTAATTTTTGATCCAAGCCCAATTTTTGTATCCTATAGATCTATAATAATAAATATTTTAAAAATTATCTCTATACGTGATTGTCTATGCGTGTGAATGTGTATCCCACTTGATCTGTTTAGGCCTATAGATATGCACTGTGAACTCAAGCTATCTCCTCACTTGGTGCAAACGTATGGTATTGGAAGTATAGCATTAAAGGTACATTATTTTCCCATATGCGACATTCTGTTGGCGCATTCTGAACTATTGTTTGTTTTAGTTTTACTTTGTTGTATGCCTACTGAACTATGAATGAAACATCTCAGCATTACACTAGTCAGGGATGTGATGTGTAATTAATGGTATAGGCCCTACTGTGGTGCAAACATAATATTCATGAAAGTACTTTATATATTATTGCGTGGGCTTGATGTTTTTTAGGGTAGGTTTCCTATTCATTCTGTTTGAAGGCGACATTAGTGAAGTACATTTTCTTCTATTTCCATGCATATTTTATAGTAAAATGACGAATATTGTCTATCGGTACTAAGTAACAAGAACAACAGTTTGTTGGGTCAAAGGATTGGGTAATGAAAGTTTCGTTCATCAGAATGTGTTCTGAATCATTTTCTGAGTGATCCTTGCTTGCTGGTAATAAATTTGTACGATTTAATTCCCGTAAAGGTTTTCATGAATTACGTAACCCATATATATAGTGAATGCTAATCGCTGGTGACAAGTAAGCTAACGTGCATTCAACATGCACGAAGTAAAAACTGATTCTGGTAAAGTATTATTAGTAGTGTTGTATGTATAATTTGGCCAACAGTAAATCAGTCTTAACTCTTAACAAATAACATAGGGCCTAGTATATATACGATATATAGCAGTGGAGGCTGGTGACTTCAACAATAGGGAGTACTGCAGTTTGTGAAAAAAAATAATATACAAAGGTACCGGCACAGTAGCTGAGTGGTTAGCTCAATTGCTTCGTGTGATCCGGGAGGTGAAGGGACATATCGGACCCGGTTCGATCCCCGCCACCGTACATCTTTACAGGGTTTTTTTGTGGTTTCCCTCTGTAGTCTAGGTTAATGCTGGGATGGTTCCCACAATATAGGCCACGACCGCTTCCTTCCCACTATCCTTCCCACTACCTATAAAAACCTTCATCTCATCATCCCATCATCTCATTAATCATTCATCCGACGCCAATAGATCTTAGTAATCAATACAGTGTGTCGTTGAAACCCAATATAAAGAAGAAAAAAATATATACAAAGGTACAAAGCCACAGAACAAAAGGGAGTATTTTTTGACAATATTTTATTTTTCAAATATTTTTTTGGTGCAAAATATTTTACCCTCATAGACACAATTTTCTCATTTAACATCCATATTCAGATCTCAACATTATTTCTCTTCATAACTCAATCATAATCTGTTGAAATTGTCCTTGCAGATTTATTGAAAAGAGATATCTTGAATTTAATGCTGCCAAAACTTAAATATTTTGATGTATTAATTTGGAAGGTATAATTTAAAAATCAAGTTTTATGAAATAAAAAGTTCTATAATTCAATCGATCCACATGATTAGTGGGACTATATAACTCGGCCATGATTTCTCAGCGTGACACTATACGTAATGCCATCCGCCAAAAGCTTAGTACGAAACTATCCCGACTATTAAGTAAGGACACCACTGATAATATGTCCATTTGTTGGAATTTACTTTCTCTTTTGGTTCGATTGATTTATTTCAGTTCTCGTCTTGGGGATACTGAAGAAATAATGTGAATTAATCCACTGGTATATCTTTATATTGAATCATCTAGTGGCGAACCTAAATCGCTTCAGAACGGAATACCGGTACTGTAAAGTTTGATGGCCGTTTCCTTGGCATCTTTTTTCAACATATTCTGGAATGAAAAAGTGGATAAAATCTATTTTACTGGATGTATTTTCACATTTTTTGTCTGTGTTTTTCATGAACTAGATAATAAATTAAGTTGTGCATTATTATCACTGAATCTTGAAAACAGCATGCTAAAATAATTGTTGAATAGAAAAATTATCGAATAACTTGGATCAGAAAATATGTGTGAAATTAATTTATTTGTAATCCCTTCAAGAGAAAAAAAACGCCTAACTCATCTCAGGCCGTTTTCTAGAAAAAGTGTCTCCATGTCAATAAAAAATATACATGTTTCAACTTTCAATTTGAAAAAAAATATGCAATCATGTATTTTTTTACATTTTTCTGTGGGTAATGTGAGACTATGATGAAAAAATCAACTCAATTGGGTGTAAAATATAAAGAACTTGGTAATTGCAGTGGTGAAACTTGTCAATCGGCTCAAAACACCCGGCCTCGCGAGCAAGAAGTGCACGGTGTCTCGCAGTGTTTGGAGAAGTTCATGCTGGGTGCTGGCTGTTCCTCATGCAGTACGTCGTACAGGCTTAAGTTACGAGCTCCCCCCCCCCCCTCTCCATGCGCCATCTTTACCCTCATCCTTCGGCCAGCTATCGGGAATCATGCACTGCAACGGGTGCAGTCCCAGAACGTGTATCAACGGTTGCGTCCCGCTCGCTTGCAGGTGCTCAGCGGCGTGTAGATATTTTGATGCATTTGAAGCCGCGGGCGTTCAACAATGAATAATTAAGTTAATTTTGATAATACTTCTTATGAAGCTGTATTTAGGGTGACCAGATTGTGCGAAATAAAATCCGGGACAAAGAAACACTTGAAAGAAACATCCGCGAAACCGGTGACCCGCGGGGGGTTGGGGGGCAGGGCCCCCAACATTAGCCCCGCAGGGAATTTTGTTTGGGAACGATGGTCAAATGAATTTTAGTTGCTTTGGAGCACGGTGTGAATCATAAATAAATACATTATTATTTTCTTATGTAAGCCTAGAGATCTTTATGTGTTTTATTATACCGTTTCATTCAAGAATTATTTATTACCGTATCAAAAACTTCTGTCGTATGTACATTCATGTAATGATTGCTGTTGGCGTAGTTTCCTAATCTTGAGTTCATGCCTTGTATTTGTTGGACGACATTGATCAGGGAAATCTTTTTTTTTTTTTTCAAGTACATAATTGTAAATCTCAGTGCAGGAAAATTTGTAGTTGGTTGTTGATCCTCATATTTTCCTAGTTTAAACAAATTCCACTCAGCAGAATATTTCTCTTGATAGAAGCATTTTCGTTTCGGCATTGTGACACAACACACAAGTAAACTGTTGCCCTCTCAGAGCCAGACTGACTAATAATACACAATACCACATCTAAACCGTAGGCAGTGAAAGGTCATCACATTTCAGAAGGGAGGGTGTGTGGAATTATTGTAGCCCACCGAGTGCGCGGTAATTTTTTAAAGAGAACGGCATTTGCACTGAAAGAAACATTCTTCACGGTGTCGAAGAAGAAAAAACCTTTATTGGTACCTGACTATATTATAAAACAGGATAGCAATCAGTATAAAAATTACATGGAATAATAAAGAGAAATAGAGTGAAAATATGACATATTGGTACGGTACATGAAAAGGGAACTGATCGAATAAAAAAAATGTGAAAACAAATTATTTATTCAAGATGAATTTATTTGAAAAATAGCATGAATTTGAACAATTGTAGGGAGTGCTGCCTTTCAGCAGTACTTGCACACGAGCCGCCCCTGAGGGCTATGCAGGCTATTTGGAAAAAGGAAGGAGTTGACTAGGCCTATTCAATCACTTACGCATAAAAAAGAAAAGTATGTTATGATGAGGTAGATCGTAAGACCGTTCGCGATAGGAGAATTGGAAAATGGGCGATCATGCATACTACCGGCATTGAGCTTGATGGTTTGGAATCATGTTATCAAAGGTAGCAAATTTTGGGGAATTTTGAAGTCTGTCTTTAGAGGAATTATGATATAGACCTGGACATGAACCAGGTAAGCCCTCGGATATAATTACCCAGTGGCCCTAAGCATCGAGGTTGTAGGGGACTGATTGCTGTTTGGGATTCTCAAGTAACCAGTCGACCAGGGCCGGCCCATGGGCTAGGCGACCTTGGCGGTTGCCCAGAGCTCAACATTTCGAGGGGCGCAAAAATTAGTGATCGAACCCCATCGAACCCAATTCAATCCAACCCTACCCAACCCAACCTAACCCATCGCGTCGCGCACCGCGCCACACCGCGCACGGCATCGCATCAAATCAAACCAAATCCAACCCCCGATGGTCGCCGGCTACGCGATAACGGGTCGTTGCACACAGCTGTTCTTATAGTACTTTTTTCCAAACTGAAATCGCCCCTTCCCCCTCTCCCCCCTGCCATGAATGTGACCTGGATCCGCCCTACCCAGGGCACAAAAACATCACGAGCCGGCCCTGCAGGCAACCTAACTATAACCTCTCACCAATTCATAATTCCCACAAGTTTATAGTATCATATACTCAATGGTATTACACTACACTCGATGCCCTAGGTCAAGGGTGTCTTACAAAGTTGATGAACCAAGTAGGCTCTAGCACTGAGTTTAGTTTTATGGCCTACCTAGGCCATACCAGTATATAGGCCTACCTAGGCATCTAGGCTAGGCCTAGACATACAGGTCCGGGAAATAGAATGAAGAATGTGGAACTTTATTCCATACTAGGTCCTAGGACACAGATTATTTGTATTTGTTTATTGATTAGGAGATAACTTTTGAAATGAAGGTACGCCTAGGCCTAGGCATTGACTAGGGTCTATAATAGTACAGACCAAACTAACAGAATTGCCTAGACATGAGAAGTCCTTGCCCAAGACCTATTGTATCGCGCGGTTAATCTAGGTACATCTTATTTAAATAATACATTAGAACCAGGACGTAGGCCCTGAATATAATTATATTAGTAAACCTAGATTTTGATGAGCATTAAGCTTGCCCAGGCCTAGGGCCTAGTGTATAATTTTGAGGTTAGAAGCAATGAAACCAATGTTACATACGAAATAATGACATTGTGGTTGATAGCTAAACAATTGTGGGTGTTATTAATGTGAGTATGGATACCAGATTCCACATTTTCACGTTTGAAATAAGATTAATCTGTGAAAGAGATTAATCAAAGCAGGTGAAATATTTTCGGCGGCCATTTAATTTTCTGTGAAATTGGTGAGTTACTTCTGAGTTATGTTATCTTTAATTCGCATCAAAAGCAGTAGTTATGGTTGCCACAGTAATAAGATACTATACTACCATATCTACCATAACTACCAATACTAATACCAATACGTTATACTATATCACAGTCTAAGATAATCTCGATCGTAATACGGCGAAACAGATAACTCCGAAACAAACTAGATAACTCATGTTTAATCCTCGATCGTAATACCGGGCCTTAGTAAAATATATCCAAGTTACAGGTGAGACCAAGAAATTTTTGTTAGTTGTCATTTTTTGATAATTATACGTTCCAAAAGTGGATGGTATGAATTTTATACCATTGCGCACTAATGTTAGCCGACCTGTAACCCTACTATTGATAACAAAATAATTTAAATGTGTACTGTAATCAAAATTGATTCATGTACTGTCAAATTATGATACTATTATTCTTCAACAGATTTGACATGGCACATAGAGCCAACCGATTATCCAGAAATGATATAATCTCAATTATAGAAGATGATGATGACATCGAGATTGCAGAGATTCCTTCTGATAACGATTCTTTGTTCGATGGCGACAGTGACGATGGAGGGTACGGGGATGCCGTCGAGAACATTGAAACGTCACTACAAGTACGTAAACCTATCGAAGTTATATCTGATTCTGAGAGTGAGCTAGAAGAAACAGAACTTGACCGACAGGAATCCACCGACATTGAAGATGATGTTCCACTCGCAAAACTTCGGCTCAATCTAGGGCAGTTTCCTTTACCAGCTACACTAGTACAACATGTATTGCAAGTACCAGTAGCTCCAACTCCTACACAAGGCCTCGTGGGCCTACCTATACTTCCTGATTGGCCACCGAATTGGAACCAGCAGTATGTGATTGAGCCTCCGTCTGACTTTATTTTGCCAAGTGGTGTTGCAAATCATATAAATGATTTAGTGGAGCCTTCCCCAAAGTCGATTTTCAGGCAGGTTTTGACGGTTGAAATAATAGATCTGATTGTATTTCAAACCAATTTGTATGGTACTCAGTCAGGTAAACGTTTTACTGCAACAACCAATTTGGAAATCGAAACATTCATCGGTATAAACTTTCTTATGGGCATCAAACCACAGGCAAGTTACAGGGATTACTGGTCAACAAACCTTTTGCTGCACGATACATTTATATCTGCGCTAATGCCAGTGAATAGATTTGGGTGGTTACTTAGCAACATCCACTTGAACGACAACAGTCTTCAACCACAAAGAGGTATGCCTTTGTTTGATAAGTTATATAAAGTGAGGCCTTTTCTTGAAATGTTGTCGGTCACCTTTTTCGAAGGTATAGCCCTGGTACAAATTATTATTGAAACCTGTAGGGCTTCTATAGGTCTATAGGATAGGAATGAATAGTTTTCTAAAGGTTTGAGCAGGTTAAAGCTGTAGGACTTAACACGATTTTTGACACACAAATTTAGGAATCAACAGGTGAGTAATATCAGCCAAAATATTATTAATAGGAATCAAAAAGTCTCTACATAACAGTTTTCCACAGATTGAATAGGTACGAATAGGAATCTTTACTTATGAACAGACTTCACTTACAGGTTTGTACAGGTTTCAATACCCATTTTCAACCTTTTTTAATAGTTTTCGTAATAGGAATAACAAGTTTCAATAACAGTTTTTCCACCATTTTCAATAGGCCTCTTAAGGATTCTACATTACGTTTTTATTAGGTTTCTTCATGTTCCAACAGTTTGAAGCATATACGTATTTAATAAGATTAAAGAGATTTCTATAGGTTTTTAATCTTTTATTTGAATAGGTTTGTGATAGAAATAACAGATTTCAATATCAGTTTTCAAGCAATTATTAATAGGTCTCTTAAGTATTGTACATGACATTTTTACTAGGTCTCTGCATGATCCAATAGGTATGAACATGTACGTATTTGATAAGATTCAAAAGATCTGTACACGTTTTTATAGTCTTATTTGAATAGGTTGATAAAAGAAAGAACAGGTTGCAATAACCTTTCTTCAACCGTTTCGAATAGGTCTCTTACGAATTCTACACGATATTTTTGTTAGGTTTCTGTATGTTTCAATAGGTATTAATATGCATGTATTTAACAAGAATAAATAGATTTCCACAGGTTCTAATCATCTTATTTGAATAGGTTTGTAAAAGGAATAACAGGTTTCATTAGCATTTTTTCAACAGTTCTCAATAGGTCTCTTAAGGATTCTACACGACGTTTTCATTAGGTTTCTGTATGTTTCAATAGGTATTAATATGCATACATTAACTTGGATTGAACAGATTTCTACAGGATTTAACAGTCTTATTTGAATAGGTTTGTAATAGAAATAACAGGTTTCAATAACAGTTTTCAAGCAATTTTTATTAGGTCTCTTAAGTATTATACATGACTTTTTCACTAGGTCTCTGCATGGTCCAATAGGTATTAACATGTATGTATTTAATAAGATTTAACAGATCTGTACACGTTTTTATAGTCTTATTTGAATAGGTTTATAAAAGAAAGAACAGGTTGCAATAATCTTTTATCAACCGTTTTGAATAGGTCTCTTCCTAATTCTACAGGACGTTTTCATTAGGTTTCTGTATGATTCAACAGGTATCAATATGCATGTATTTAAACAAGAATAAATAGATTATTTAGCAGTGACCACTAGGTGGCCACATATTATTTGGTGGTGTGCAATTGGTGACCGCAATACATGCACTTGTGACCAAATAAAAGCCAAAGTGCATTCAATATAGTTACAATATTATGGCCACAGGGAAAGGGGCCAAGGAAAGGTGCAGAATGTGCCATAATTCGACTGTAAGAGGTCAATTTGTAAATCGATTTTAGTAGGTGATACTATTGTGATTGATTAGTAACTAGTGTCACGGGGCGCGAGCTATTTTGACAATTAGAACATTAAAAAGAAGTTGAGAAAGACTAATGTTCACGTGAGATAAAAAAAAGTTTAGTTTGATAGGCTTTTTCGGGATAGGTTGGTGGGCCTGACACTAACGTCAGCTGGTCGCTATTAGATTCAGGAAGGAGTACAAGCTAGATTTATTTAGCCTAAGTAAAGTTTCCAAAAGTTTGACTTAGGCCTACCCAGTTAGCAGATATAGTTGGTTTTATCAAGATAAGAATCACACTTAGATAATACAATTAACACAAATTATAAAAGAACGAGGAAGTTTTCTCTAGAGTCTGTAGATACATCAAGTAGACCTGAATATAAGAGAAAATTCACAAGTTTCAAGTTTTCACTTGACAGGGGATTTTTTTGGTAGGTTTTCTTTGGGAGACGAATTGATAGAAGATTGAAGTTGGTTTTTTACTTTAGTTCAAGCGTCACAGATGGACAGATATTTAGTACAAGAAACAATTTCTCTAGAACACATAAGGCTCAATAGAGAAAGAAAGAGAAAAAAAACAAAGAGAGCAAAAAAATATAGATCTAAAGATCTCTAGAACCATAAGGCTTCAATAGAGATCGAAAAGAAGCTAACTCTAGAACCATAAGGCTTCCATAGAGACAAGAAGAGACAGAGATCAACAGAGAGAGCGATAGAGATGAATGAGTTGCCAACTTGCTATCGAAGGGCTTTTTCTGTTCTTTTATAGTCAACTGAGTGGAGGAGAAGAAGAAGTGAAAGCAATTATAAGGTAGTAAGGGCTAGGAGAAATGATGTGTTTGTCAGTTAGAGAGAGAAGGAAGATAAAGGTGTTTTGTTTCTTAGGTTACATAAATAGAGGTTATGAGGGAATTATTTTGTTGTCATCTATGAATAGAAGTTTACAGCTTGATTTGGCAAGAGAATCAATAACTTTTTCTACATATTTACATGTTGTAGGCCTTATACTGGATCTTAGATAAAACATTAAAATGGAAAAAATTGTACAGGTCTATCATTTGATAATTGAATTATTTAATAACATTTATATTTATATAGTCATCGCGCCACGACACTAGCTCCAAGTTTACCAGTCTTTCAAAGTACTGATATAATGTTGTTCTTGTATTTTATTAACTACAGAACTCATCAGTAGCAACTCTCGGGCTAAGATGAAATGTTGTACTTTGATGAACTGATTAGCACAGCGGTTACCAATCAAGCTATCTAGATTCTGCTACTGAATATAATGAGGCAGTAGATTTCAATGCGATAATATTTAACACTTTATTACAAGTAGGCCTACTATGTACAAAAAGGAGTCAGCAAAAAATTACACTATTTACGACGCGTACGGCGGCGTGGCCAATCCTCATATCAATTGCTTCGGTTGCGTCAGTTCTGAAATAGAAGTACATTTATTCAATGAATATTATGAAAGAACAAGGCTTGCACTTGCTGTCAAGTGAAGTGGTAGATCAAGTACCATTAAAATGTATCCTGAAAAATAATTGCCGGTACTGAGAAAAATTTCACTAAAACTTGAAGACAATAGTACAAAAACACTCCAAGTACAGTCTAAGAGAAGACATTACCGATGAAGCAAAAATGTGGGAAATAATTATCCCTTCGAAACCATCTGAAAGAAAGTGACTACAATTAAATACTAATGAGTCATCCATGTGTAGTTTGTGAGAAAAGAACAATGTCGGGATTGGAGTGTGATAAGTGTGGAAGCTGGAGACATTATAAATGTGCTGGGATGGTACTGAAAGAATTTAAGAAGTTGAAGAATAGAAAATGGGATTGTGATAAATGTCTTATGTGTGTAGATGTGGAAAGAAGAACAGGAAGAGAATTAAGTCAACTGTCCGGTAAGAATGGTGAAATTAGTGATGGAACTTATGGAAGAGGTCAAAGAAATGAAGTTGAAGGACAAGAAAAATAAAAAAGATTTATATGATGCATTAGCGGATAGATTTATGTGGGAGATGGACATGGAAATAAAAGTAATTACTTTGGTAAAGAAGGTAAATGAATTGGAGCAAGACAAAGTGGAGTCGCAGATGGAGAGGTTTAATGCAGAGAAGAAGATGCGTGTGAATATAGAAGAATTAAAAACTACTATGGAATCTTTATTAGGATGGTCGGAGGAACATAGCCAATCAGTTAGGTCGGTGAAGATGGCGTCCAGTACAGATGTAGTAGAAAAACAGAAGAGGGAAAAAGGAAATGGGTGTGTATAGTATGTACGAGTGGAGTTAAGAGTGGAGTGTGGTGCAAAAGTGAGGGTAGGGCGGACGAGGACAAGGTTACCACTGAACTTCTTCTTGTCAAGGACAAGAAGAAGAGTGGAAGAAGAGTGAAGAAAAGCTCAGTGGAATAGGCTAGGCCCAACTCTATTAACTGTGGTGCAAAGTGTGAGCTTGGTAATTGTAAGGACGACAAGGTTGTTGAATGCTGCGAAGCCAATTGTACACAAAAGTGGCATTTGGCCTGTGAAAATATTACTGTAGCACAGTACAAAGTAGTTAGGGAGGTGACAGGCCTAAAAAGGAGTTGTGAAGGGTACAGGGAGGAAGGGTATAATATGAGGAATGCTGAAGCTGCAAAGAAGAGAGAGGATGCAGCTACAAAGAAGAGAGAGGATGAAGCTACAAAGAAGAGAGAAGATGAGGTTTTAAAGAAGAGAGAAGCTTTAGCTATGAAGAAGAGAGAAGAGAGGAAAAGAATAGACAAATTGCAAATGGGAAGCAAATTTAAAAAAGTAGTGATAATATGGAGCTCGTTGGTGCGGGAAGAAAGCATAAGTTCGGGAGAAAACACAGTCGTTGACGTGATACCGGGTATTGGAATATTTATGATGAAGAGAGTAGTGGATGAGATGCAGGAAAGGGAAGTAGAAGGAAAGGAAGTAATCTTGCATGTTGGAGGAAACGACCTAGAAGAGATGGGAAGGGGACAAGATCGTCAGAATATTATGAAGAAAGGAATGAAAGAATTGATAGTTGCTGCTAAGAAAAAAATTGGGGAAGGAAGAGTCGCTGTTAGTGGAATTGTACATAGAAAGAGTGAAAAGAAAGAAACAGTAGACGAAGTAAACAGAATAACAGAAAGAATGTGTGAAGAAGAGAAAGTGTTGTACGTAGAAACAAACTGTTGGATCAAGGACAGTGTCCTGAAAGAGGACGGTGTTCATCTAAATTATTGGGGGACTAAAAAGATAGGGGAACTGTTGGGAAGAGTGGCAGAAAGAATGATGATTGGAGACAAGAGGTGACTGTATACGAAAGAGAGACTCGCTAGTAACAGGGTTGATGAAGGACAGATGAAACGGGGCAAGGAAAAAAAAGGATACAAAAAAAGGGGGAAAAAGGAGACAACAAATTTTGAAGTACATTAAATTTCAATGGATGATTCACAGATGAAGAAATAGAGGTGGAGGGTTACGGTATATTTAGAAGAGACAGGAATAAAAATGGGGGGGGGGGGGGGGGTATTGGTGAGGTGTAGAAATGAATTATCAGGGAGTGGAGTATGAACAGAAAAAGAAGCAGAATTGATGGGAATAGAAGTTACGATTGGGACTATAGGATCTGTGATAATTGCGGGATACAGGCCCCCCAATACAACGGAATTTATATTAGAACGAATTAGGAATAGGATATTAGAAAATCATAACAAACGAAACCTAATTGTGGCAGGGGATTTTAATCTATACCAGGGATAATTTGGGAAGAGGGAAGTGTTGGAGTGGGGGTAAGCAAGAGGCAAGATTTAATAACTGAAATAATGAATGAGGGTTTTATACAAACAGTTAGGGAGGGGACAAGAGAAACGAGAACAGGAGGCAGCAATCTTCTGGATGTTATCTTGGTAAGGCCACCAGAAAACTGAGTATGACAAGGGTAAACATTGGCATAAGTGACCACAAAATTCCTACCGTAGAACTGTTCAATATCTTTAATAACAAGGGTGAGCGAGCTCACCCTTGGACGCCCTCATATAGAAAATTGAACCTTAAATTGATTGCTTCTATTGACAGAAAACCTCAAATGGATTCTTCTGTGAAAATAAACTCCTAAATTGATTGTTTCTCTTGACAGAAATCTTGAATACATTGCTTCTATTTACAAAAAACGTTACATGATTTCTTCTATTGACATAAAATCCTGAAATAACTTTTCTCATCAACAGAGTAGAGTAGACCCACCTTTGATATTTTACTTATAATCTAATAATAATATTATTAATCGTAATAATCTAATACTTTTATTGAATGCATTAAATGCTCATTTTTCCATGTTGCTTAACGACCCCACCAACAGCTAGGTTATGGAGAGTACAATGAGTGGGAGATGAAAAGGGTGAGCGAGCTCACCCTTGGACGCCCTCATATAGAAAAATAACCTTAAATTGATTGCCTCTATTGACAGAAAACCTCAAATAGATTATTCTGTGAAAATAAATTCTGGAATTGATTGTTTCTATCGAAAGAAATCTTAAATACATCGCTACTATTCACAAAAAACATTACATGATTTCTTCTATAGACAGAAAATCCTGAATTAAATCATCCTATCAACAGAGTAGAGTAATTTCAATATTTTGCTTATAGGCGTAATAATCCAAAACTCTTATTAAAGGCTTTTTTTATGTTGCTTAACTACCCCACCAACAGCTAGGTTATAGAGAGTATGAATGCGCGGGTGATGAAGAAACAGTGAGGTGATGATAGATGGGAGGACATTTGAAAAAACCCACACCTTACGCAGGATTTGAACCTGCGGCCCTGAAACCAGAAGTGCTACCTCCAGACCAAGTAGGGCGGTTTGAATGCAGAAAACATTCAGAAAACAATTCAAGAAAACAGAAAACGTTCAATATATATATATATATATATATATATATATATATATATATATATATATATATATATATATATATATATATTGCTTCTGGTGAAATAAAACTTCGTATCACAACCTTGTATTGTATACAGAAACCTAAGAAAAGTACAAAAGGAATATTTGTATGTATAGTGGTCTCAGTTTTGTGTACCACACATTGTGTTGATGGGCATCATGCATCTTATTCTCAAAACATGAACAAATGGCCTAAAGTCCATTCATATGAGCGTGTTAGTGATGCAACGATTCAACTTAAGCCACACGATACACAAAATTATAAAATATGTTGCAATTTTATTATTTAGATCCTATTTGGATTTATTGATCTAAAATCATTCATGATGTCATTCATTATTATTTAATTTGTAAAAACACACATAAAGAACAGTTTCCCTGACAAGAGTGGTTACTACCATAATGTCATTGAGTTTTTAGTAGTTATGAACTCAATGATAATGTAAACGTAGAGTCATTACACATTGATACATCACAGACCTATTTTAACTGTAATATATTTTGAAGGATTGAAAATATAATGTAAATTTTATATTAATATTGCCTGTTTCTTATGAATCCATAAAAGTAAGCAATCTATAAGGATGAACCTTTGGGGCTCTGGCGGACGAAATACATTTTTTATAATGCCGTGTCCAGATTCGGCGTGATTGGACTGGGCTTATTACAGAAATGATCACCTCGAAGAGATCCAAACGAATGTTTAGAAGATATAGGCGAAAAACGAGAACCATGTCGTGAGCCTCATGAGGCCAATGTTAATTGACTTGGAAAGAAATCAGTCATTGTGATTTAACATTGGTCTTATGGCACTACGACATGGTTCACGTTTTTCGCCTATATCTTCCAGAGTTTTGTTTGGATCTCTTCGATGTGCTCATTTCTGGATTAGGCACAATCCAATTACCACGAATATGGGCACGGCATAACTCTGAAGAATCCCGTTCGACCGCCAGAAGGCTGTGAAAATACCCCTCATTTTTTCGAATTTTCACCAAGAGGGTATAAGAGAAACTCGAAAATTGAAGGGTGGAAAATCCCTCTTTTTAGTGGGGAGGGGGGAGGGGGTCCCTTCAGCATCTATTCGTTGAATTTCCAGCGATATTTCGAATGGTTCATTCACTACGCGTGTCAGAAATGTCAGCACAAATTTTGTCCGAAAGTTGAATGCTCGCCATTTCCACATTTTCGCCTGATTTGGCCAATATTTCAGCACGTGGAATCGGATGTCATAATCTACGAATGTCGAGAGAAAAGCTCCGAAAAAATAACAATTGACGAGAATGTTTTTTTCAGGGGTTTGTATACCCATTAAACGTCGGCCTTTGCCGTCGCGGTCGCTGCAGTGGCCGTTGACGCGAAAACCGACCCAAAATCGCCGCCGCCATCATGTCGAGGAGATCGATAAGGAGAAAGCAAATTTTGGGTTCCGAACTGGTCATTCAGGTCGGGGTAGGATAATATGTGATACAAACCTGGACCGGGATATATCGAGAACAAAACAAATTTTTCCCGAAAGTGAAATAAATGCTCGTCATTTCCACATCGGTTGACCGATTGAACCAGTTTTTCAGAACGTGAAATAAGATGTCCTAATCGGATGTCCGAATGTCGAAAAAAAATTGCGAAAAAAAATTAATTGACGAAATGTTTTTTTTACGTTTTTTTCGGCCTAGTTGACGTCGGGAGGCGGCGTTGCGGTTGTTGCAGTGTCCGTTGACGCGAAAAACGACCCGAAATGACCGCCATCGGGTCGAGGAGATCGATAGGGAGAAAGATGATTCTGAGTTTCGAACTGGTCATTCAGATCAGGGTGGGATATGCAATACCAACCTTGACCTGGAAATTGAAAGCAAAACAACTTTTTCCGAAAGTTCGATGCTCGCCATTTCCACACCGGTCCCCCGATTGGGCCAGTGTTTCAGCACGCGAAATCGGAAGTCATATTCCAGGAATGTGGGGAAAAATCCGAAAAACATCAATTGACGAAAATGATACATCAACCTATTAGGGAATGTATTTCTCTTAAACGAGCATCAAACAGAAAAATTGAAGATGGAAATCAAAATGGGGTTGGTCCACCAACCATCCTAGATAAGTCATTTTGTTGCAGAAATTCAACTAACCCCTCCGATAGAGGTCCGTTAATCGAAAAACACGAATCCGTTGGGGGATGAATCTCACCGAAACGAGCGTCATTCAAAAAAAAGGAGGGGTGGAAAACAAAATTTCATCGATCAACTAACCACCCTATAGGCCTATCTATGAGTCATTTCGAAGCAGAATTAAAAACAAAGCCTCGAATTGGGGTCTTGTTCCAGCACCCAGAATTGTGAAAATATCAACTTGTTAAGGGATACGTTTGTCCTACACGAGCGTCACACAAAAAAGGTTAAAGATGGAAAACAAAATGAGGTAGGTTCACCAAATCCCCCCAACATGAGTCATTATGTTGCATAAATACGAACAACCCCTCCAATAGGGGTCCGATTAGCGAAAAACGTGAATCCGTTAGGGGATGAATCTCACCGAAACGAGCGTCATACAAAAAAAAGTTGGGGGTGGAAAACAAAATGAGGTTGTTCCAAAAACCACCTCATATGAGTCGTTTGGTTGCAGAAATTCAAACAACCCCTCCAATATGGGTCCGGTAATCGAAAAACGCGAATCCGTTGGGGGATGATTCTCACCCAAACGAGCGTCATACAAAAAAAGGTTAGGTGTGAAAAACAAAATGTTACCGATCAACTGACCATTCCATATGGGCCATTTTGTCACAGAAATTCAAACAAACCCTCAAATAGGGGTCTGATTCCAGCCAGCACCCAGAATTGTGAAAATATCAACCTGCTAAGGGATGAATTTCTCCTAAACGAGCGTCATACAAGAAAAGTTGGGTGGAAAACAAAATGGGGTTGTTCCAAAAACCACCCCATATGAGTCGTTTGGTTGCAGAGATCCCAACAACCCCTCCAATATGGGTCAGGTAATCGAAAAACGCGAATCCGCTAGGGGATGAATCTCACCCAAACGAGCGTCATACAATAAAAGTTAGGGGTGGAAAACAAAATTGTATTGATTAACTAACTACCCTATATGGGTCATTTTGTGCAGAAATTCAAATAACCCCTCAAATAGGGGTCTGGTTCCAGCACCCAAAATTGTGAAAATATCAGCCTGTTGAGGGATGAATTTCTTCCAAACAAGCATCATACAAAAAAAGTTTGAAGTGGAAAACAGAATAGGGTTGTTTCACCAACCACCCCATATGAGTCATTATGTTGCAGAAATTCCAACAACCCGTCCAATAGGAGTACGGTAATCGAAAAACGCGAAACCGTTAGGGGATGAATCTCACCCAAACGAATGGCATACAAAAAAAGTTAGGGGTCAAAAATGAAATTTCATCGAGCAACTAACCACCCTGTATGGGTCATTTTGTTGCAGAAATTCAAACAACCCCTCAAGGAGTCTGATTCCAGCACCCAGAATAATTGTGAAAATATCAACCTGTTAAGGGATGAATTTCTCTTAAACGAACGTCATACGAAAAAATTCAGGGGTGGAAAACAAAATAGGGTTGTTTCCCCCCCCCCCCCCATATGAGTCATTATGTGGCAGAAATTCAAACAACCCCTCCAACAGGGGTCCGGTTAGCGAAAAACGCGAATCCGTTAGGGGATGAATCTCACCCAAACGAGCGTCATACAAAAAAAGTTAAGGATGAAAAAGAAAAATGTAATCGATCAAATAATCACCCTGAATGGGTCATTTTGTTGCAGAAATTCAAATAACGCCTCAAATAGGGGTCTGGTTCCAGCAACAGATCGGGTGCTGGAATGCAAACCATAATAATAGAAAAAAATATATTCTGTCAAGAGATATAATTGCCTTCGAAAATATCCGGGGGTGGATAATTGATTGATTGTGCATCATTATTCACCCTATATGAGTTCATTCACCTCTTAAAATCATTTTAAAGGCATCTTCTTCTTTTTAGTCTTTTTTGTTTTGTTTTGGCCAACTTGTGATCTAGCTAGATGCCCGATGCATATTTCATACGTTCCGGAGGCATAGTTCATGATGTGCGCCAAAACAGCGCCCAGAAAGTAGCGCCCAGAATCATAGGCAGCGCCCAAACTCAAGGTCTTGTTAGGAGTATAAAGCTAGCTTCGAAAAATGCTGAACTGATACCAATTTCAGCAAAATACGCTATTTAATCGATGACATGAACATAATGAGTTGACACTTTTACATCTATTATCCCTATTATCGCAAAGGCCTAATCCATTAATGATGTTACAGGGTAACCCTTCAACAGAATAAAACCCGATTTTAATCTGTTTCTGATGTTGAAAAAAAAGTATATGAACCATATGTATGAACCACATGAACAGACATGGATTTGATCATGGTAACCTCCTTGATGATCCATCTCTGTTCTCCAGAAAAGTACCCTTAACTATAACGTGGTGATTTAAAATTCTATTCATTTAAATGACGGAATTCATTAAATTTTTGAAGCTCTCGACATTTTATTATAGGTATGAGTGTGTTCCTGAACACCTCCTGAATTCCGATGCATCGACTGTCTGAATCCTGTTTGAATTCCGGGAAAACTAATATCTGATCCAGCCCCGTTTTCCGGGGAACCACCCTTCTATGGACAATGGTCATTTTGGGCTCTGGGCGCTGGAATAGAAGTGAATTTTAGGGGGTTGTTTACATTTCTGCACGGTATTCAATGAGATTTTACTGTTCCCCAATGCTTTAAATGTCAGAATCCACCCCTAACTCACATCTGTTCAAGCCCCGTTTTCCGGGAAAAAGACATTCTATGAAAAATGGTCAGTGTGGGCTCTGGGTGCTGGACTTTAGAAAGTCAATTTTAGGGGTTGTCTACATTTCTGCACGGTATTCAATTAGATTACACTGTTTCCTGATGCCTCGACTGTCTGAATCCACCCCTAACTCATATCTGTTCCAGCCCCGTTTTCCGGGAAAAAGACATTCTATGAAAAATGGTCATTTTGAGCTCTGAGCGCTGGAATTTGGAAAGTTAAATTCAGGGGTTGTCTACATTTCTGCACGGTATTCAATAAGATTTCACTGTTCCCCAATGCTAAAATGTCAGAATCCACCACTAACTCATATCTGTTTCAGCACCGTTTTCCGGGAAAAATACATTCTATGAAGAATGGACATTTTGAGCTTTGAGCGCTGGAATTTGAAAAGTGAATTTTAGGGGGTTGTTTACATTTCTGCACGGTATTCAATGAGATTACACTGTTCCCCGAAGCCTTGTCTGTCTGAATCCACCCCTAACTCATATCCGTTCCTGCCCCGTTTTCCAAGAAAAAGACATTCTATGAAAAATGATCATTTTGAGCTCTGAGCGCTGGAATTAAGAAAGTTGAATTTAGGGGTTGTCTACATTTCTGCACGGTATTCAATGGGATTTTACTGTTCCCCGATGCCTTGACCGTCTGAATACACCCCTAACTCATATCTATCCAGCCCTGTTTTCCGGGAAAGAGACATTCTATGAATAATGGTCATTTTGGGCTTTGGGCGCTGGAATTTGAAAAGTGAATTTTAGGGGCCTGTTTACATTTCTGCACGGTATTCAATGGAATTTTACTGTTCCCCGAAGCCTTGACTGTCTGAATCCACCCCAACTCCTATCTGTTCCGTCTCCGTTTTTTGGGAAAGAGACATTCTATGAGAAATGGTCATTTTGGGCTTTGGGCGCTGGAATTTGAAAAGTGAATTTTTGGGTGTTGTTTACATTTATGCACGGTATTCGATGGGATTTTACTGTTTCCCGATGTCTCGACTGTCTGAATCCACCCCTAACTCATATCTATCCAGCCCTGTTTTCCGGGAAAGAGACATTCTATGAATAATGGTCATTTTGGGCTTTGGGCGCTGGAATTTGAAAAGTGAATTTTAGGGGCCTGTTTACATTTCTGCACGGTATTCAATGGAATTTTACTGTTCCCCGAAGCCTTGACTGTCTGAATCCACCCCAACTCCTATCTGTTCCGTCTCCGTTTTCCGGGAAAGAGACATTCTATGAGGAATGGTCATTTTGGGCTTTGGGCGCTGAAATTTGGAAAGTGAATTTTAGGGGGTTGTTTACATTTCTGCACGATATTCAATAAAATTTTACTGTTCCCCGATGCCTCGACAGTTCGAATCCACCCATAACTCATATCTGTTCCAGCCCAGTTTTCCGGGAAAAAGACATTCCATGAAAATTGGTCATATTTGGCTTTGGGCGCTGGAATTTAAAAGTGAATTTTAGGGGGTTGTTTACATTTCTGCACGGTATTCAATGGAATTTTGCTGTTCCTCGATGCCTCGACTGTCTGAATCTCTCTCTGACTCCATCTGTTCCAGCCCCGTTTTCCGGGAAAAAGACATTCTATGAAGAAAGGTCATTTTGAGCTCTGGGCGCTGGAATTTAGAAAGTTGAATTTGGGGGCCTTTTTACATTTCTGCACGGTATTCAATGAGATTTAACTGTTCCTTGATGCCTTGACTGTCTGAATCCACCAATAACTCATATCTGTACTAGCCCCGTTTTCCGGGAAAATGATATTCTACGGAAAAAGGTCATTTTGCGCTTTGGGCGCTGCAATTTAGAAAGTTTATTTTGGGGGTTGTCTACATTTCTGCACGGTATTCAATGAGATTTTACTGTTCTCCGATGCCTTGACTGTCTGAATTCACCCCTAACTCATATCTGTTCCGTGTTAGTTTTCCGGGAAAAAGACAATCTACGAAAAATGGTTATTTTGGGCTTTGGGCGCTGGAATTTGGAAAGTGAATTTTAGGGGGTCGTTCACATTTCTGCTCGGTATCCAATGAGTATTGAAAAAAAAACCTCAAAATTCACTTTCCAAATTCCAGCGCCCAAAGACCAAAATGACCATTTTTCGTTAATGTCTTTTTCCCGGAAAACTAACATGGAACAGATATGAGTTAGGGGTGGATTCAGACAGTCAAGGCATCGGAGAACAGTGAAATCTCATTGGATACCGTGCAGAGATGTGAACAACCCCAAAAAATTCACTTTTCAAATTCCAGTGCCCAAAGCCCAAAATGACCATTTTTCATAGAATGTCTTTTTCCCGGAAAACAGGGCTGGAACAGATATAAGTTAGGGGAGGATTCAGACAGTCTAGGCTTCGGGGAACAGTACAATCGCATTGAATACCGTGCAGAAATGTAGACAATCCCTAAATTCAACTCTCTAAATTCCAGCGCCCAGAGCTCAAAATGACCATTTTTCATAGAATGTCTTTTTCCCGGAAAACGGGGCTGGAACAGATATGAGTTAGGGGTAGATTCAGACGGTCAAGGCATCGGGGAACAGTAAAATCTCATTGAATACAGTGCAGAAATGTAAACAGACCCCTAAAATTCACTTTTCAAATTCCAGCGCCCAAAGCCAAATATGACCAATTTTCATAGAATGTCTTTTTTCCGGAAAACGAGGCTGGAACAGATATGAGTTAGGGGTGGATTCAGACAGTCAAGGCATCGGGGAACAATAAAATCGCATTGAATACCGTGCAGAAATGTGAACGACCCCCTAAAATTCAGTTTCCAAATTCCAAAGCCCAAAGCCCAGAATGACCATTTTCCGTAGAATGTCTTTTTCCCGGAAAACTAACATGGAACAGATATGAGTTAGGGGTGAATTCAGACAGTCAAGGCATCGGAGAACAGTAGAATCTCATTGAATACCGTGCAGAAATGTAGACAACCCCTAAAATAAACTTTCTATATTACAGCGCCCAATGCGCGAAATGACCATTCTCCGTAGAATATCATTTTCCCGGAAAACGGGGCTAGAACAGATATGAGTTAGGGGTGGATTCAGACGGTCAAGGCATCAAGGAACCGTTAAATTTCATCAAATACCGTGCAGAAATGTAAACAGGCCCCTAAATTCAACTTTCTAAATTCCGGCGCCCAGAGCTCAAAATGAACTTTCTTCATAGAATGTCTTTTTCCCGGAAAACGGGGCTGGAACGGATAGAGTTAGGGGTGGATTCAGACAGTCGAGGCATCGAGGAACAGTAAAATTCCATTGAATATCGTGCAGAAATGTAAACGACCCCCTAAAATTCACTTTCCAAATTTCAGCGCCCAAAGCCCAAAATGACCATTTTTCATAGAATGTCTCTTTCCTGGAAAACGGGGACGGAACAGATAGGAGTTGGGGGTGGATTCAGACAGACAAGGCTTCGGGGAACAGTAAAATCTCATTGGATACCGTGCAGATATGTAAACAACCCTCTAAAATTCACTTTTCAAATTCCAGCGCCCAAAGCCCAAAATGACCATTTCTCATAGAATGTCTTTTTCCCGGAAAACAGGGCTGGAATAGATATGAGTTAGGGGTGGATTCAGACGGTCAAGGCATCGGGGAACAGTAAAATCCCATCGAATACCGTGCAGAAATGTAGACAACCCCTAAATTCAACTTTCTAAATTCCAGCGCCCAGAGCTCAAAATGACCATTTTTCATAGAATGTCTTTTTCCCGGAAAACTGGGCTGGAACAGATATGAGTTAGGAGTGGATTCAGACTGTCAAGGCTTCGGGGAACAGTAAAATCTCATTGAACACCGTGCAGAAATGTAAACAACCCCCTAAAATTCACTTTTCAAATTCCAGCGCCCAAAGCCCAAAATGACCATTTTTCATAGAATGTCTTTCTCCCGGAAAACGGGGCTGGAACAGATATGAGTTAGGGGTGGATTCAGACATTCAAGGCTCCGGGGAACAGTAAAATCTCATTAAATACCGTGCAGAAATGTAAACAACCCCCTAAAATTCACTTTTCAAATTCCAGCGCCCAAAGCCCAAAATTACCATTCTTCATAGAATGTCTTTTTTCCAGGAAAACGGGGCTGGAACAGATATGAGTTAGGGGTGGATTCAGACGGTCGAGGCATCGGGGAACAGTAAATTCCCATTGAATATCGTGCAGAAATGTAGACAACCCCTAAATTTAACTTTCTAAATTCCTAGCGCCCAGAGCTCAAAATGACCATTTTTCATAGAATGTCTTTTTCCCGGAAAACGGGGCGGGAACAGATATGAGTTAGGGGTGGATTCAGACAGTCAAGGCATCGGGGAACAGTAAAATCCCATTGAATACCGTGTAGAAATGTAAACAACCCCCTAAAATTCACTTTTCAAATTCCAGCGCCTAAAGCTTAAAATGACCATTTTTCATAGAATGTATTTTTCCCGGAAAACGGGAGTTAAGGGTGGATTCAGACAGTCAAGGCATCGGGGAACATTCCCAGGTTTTATTTTCATCAAGGGGTAGTTTTAACGGGGTAAATAAACCTCTAGCTTCTTTTTTGTTCTCATCGTTGGCTGTCCTTACATATCCGTTTTACGATGCTCACTTCGTATAGTTCGGGCGCTAGATTTTGGTCGGAAAGTATTTAGAAATATATTTGATTGAACTGCTCTTCAAATTTATTTAAATCATTTCATCGGAACACACTTGAACGACAGATATAGGGCTAGGCCTACATGTATTCTTTGCGTCAACTGTGAAAACCTAAGCAAACATTCACGCTTATCGTTTAGACCCACTGTCTCTCATGGCTCTGGTATTATGTCATGGGTGCAATTGCGGAGGAATGTTAGGCGTGTACATGAAAGAGTGGCTAAACAAAATACATAGGGATGATTTGGTGCATCGGGATGCACCGTTGAGCGGTGCAAGATTTTGTGCAAGGTTCAGATTGCCAATAAACCTTGCGCGGAACTTTGTACAGGATTTGAACAAATTTAAGGGACCTCCAAAGAGGGCCTCATCATTATCGAATAGGCCTACCGTAAGAGTAACACAATTTATATCAGTATTTCCAAATAGGCCACAGACATTGGATTTGATGTGTTATAACTTGACCTAACACTAGGCCTACACACTCAAAGCTGAGCTAGGCCCTATTCTATTGTCTCGAACCAATCATGGACTAGAAAGGCTAGGTTGGTTTTTGGAGGTTTGTTATGAAAATTATAAAAGTAGTTTCACTGCCGCTTGTCTTAGAGTCATGGCATAATGGTAAATACCGGGCCAATTTATCGACCGATTCAGATGTTGGGGTCATGTTAGGTTGTTATAGGCCTTGGACCTAGATGATGGTTCGAGCGTTCGACACAAACCTTACCCTACCTGATCATGACCGCCATTGAAAAGTACAAAATCTTGAAAGCTATAAAACATTACCCTATCCTTCAGGTATGGAGGTAGGAGGGGTGGGGTCATGATAGAGCGGTAGTCATAAAGGGGGCTACATTAGATGTCGGTGAATTCTCTTTCTTAAATAGGACAGGTAGGGACTGGAATGGGCTTAGTAGAAATGTTTTTGAAGGGGATGAAATCAGGTTAAAGTTATTCCGTCAGAGGGTTAAGGAGATGGTGGGATAGGGGTACTTAGGGAACTTGCCACCGCGCATTTATGTGCATTTGCAAGAGTCAAATAATAATAATAATAATACCTCTCACCATAGAGTAATGATAATGAGTACCATAGAGGAATAGATTGAAGGCTGTGGATAATCGTACAGTCAGCCATATCAATACACGTAAATAGATTGTACGGTCAGCGTTGTCATTGGTTGTTTGTGTTAGTGACGTAGGATTCGTTCGGGAGGATAGTCTAGTTGTCATTTTCATTGCTAGAGTGCCCCAGACACCAGTTACCAATAAACGAACATGATATGTAAGCTCCGTTCCGCCTGCCGGCGGTATTCGCGAGGATTAAACCCAACCCAATAACCTCACTTACTGTCCGCAACCCGACTTTGTCCACATAATGGCGTTCTTCACTGCACAATGTTCTCACTCGTGGCGCTAGTGCGCCATAGCCCTGCACGGTCGACTTTTCAGCTGTTACAGTATTGTTATTGTGTTGTGTACAAAATTACATCTCGGTTTAAATATCTCCGATCTTGGAAATCTCAACGGCATTCAATAGTGCTACGTTAGTGTTGTAAAATTTACCGTTAGTGCCGCTTTAGTTTCGCCGTCATGACGAATTCAATTTTCAGAACCAGCCCCTCATATCTCTGATCTTGAAAATTTCAACAGTATACGTTGATGCTACGTTAGTGCCCGTTAGTGCCGTGAAAAAATCTTTAGTACCGCTTCGGTTTCACCCTTACGAGGCGTTGTCAATGTGAGGGGCCAACTTCACGCCAGCCCCTCACATATCTCCGACCTTGAAAATTCCAACGGCATTTGTTAGTGGTGCGTTAGTGCCCGTTAGTGCCGTGGAAAAAATTGTTAATACCTCTTCGGTTTTGCTGCTTCGACGCGTTATCAATGTGAGGGGCCAACTTCACGCCAGCCCCTCACATATCTCCGATCTTGAAAATTCCAACGGCATTCGTTGGTGTTGTGTTAGTGCTCGTTAGTGCCGTAAACATTTTTCGTTAGTGCCGCTCTGGTTTCGACGTTATAACGAGTTGTCCATGTTGGGGGCTGGCGTGAAGATTTGGCCCCTCACATGGACAACGCGTTATTTGGCGAAACCAAAGCGGCTGTAACGAAATTCTTCTAACGAATGCCGTTGGAATTTTCATGATCAGAGATATGTGAGGGGCTGGCGAAACCAAAGCGGCACTAACGAAAATGTTCTAACGAATGCCGTTGGAATTTTCAAGATCGGAGATAAATGTGAGTGGCTGGCGTGAAGTTGGCTCCTCACATTGACAACGCGTCGTAGCGGCGAAACTGAAGCGATACTAACGATTCTTTCACGGCACTAACGTATACTGTTAGAATTGTCAAGATCTGAGATATGTGAGGCGCTGGTTCTGAAAATTGAATTCGTCATGACGGTGAAACTAAAGCGGCACTAACGAAAAAATGTACGGCACTAACGAGCACTAATGAATGCCGTTGAAATTTCCAAGATCGGATATATGTGAGGGGCTGGCGTGAAGTTGGCCCCTCACATGGACGACGCGCTATAACGGCAAAACCAAAGCGGCACCAACGAAAATGTTTACAGCACTAACGTTTACCATTGGAATTTCGGAGACATGTGAGGGGCTGGTTCTGAAAATTGAATTCGTCATTACGGCGAAACTAAAGCTGCACTAAGAGAAAATGTTACGGCACTAAGGGGCACTAACCAATGGTGAAATAATATTTCCATATTCTGACATGTGACCGTACACGTGTGACAACTTCACAGACGTAGTCAACCATACATAAATCACTCGATAACATGGCTCATAAGCAGACAGTGACAAAACTAGGGCAGTCCGCTGCTAGCGCACTCTGTCCGGAGCTTTGCGTGAAGAAGCCAATTGACCGTGTTCCTTCATATATAAACTCTAGAGCAACCAATTCAAAAACATGAAAAAATCAGTCACAGGCGGTATTCGATCACAGTTCCCTGGCTTGGGAGTCAGCTGTGCTAACCCACGAGCTACAGAAGTCACGTTGAGAGAGCGTTATTTTGGCCATTTATAGTCATGGACCAAAACATCGCGGTCATGATATCACTGACCGTATTATTTATTTTCACTTATTCATACAGTTGACCGTACGAATATAGGCCTACACTCCGTAGATTGAAACTCCATTACTGTATGCCCATACCTCATTACCATCACATTACCTACCGATAAGTTGTGATAAGTTATAATAATTTTTAATTTACGTGGAAAACCAGCGATTCTATCAACGCGCAAGAAATAACCTACGCCACAACAAAAAGTGGGCGTGGCCAAAGCAGTTTTTCTTCAATTCGTTAATTAGAAAATATACAGGCTATGTGGACAAGTTTTATAACCACGTAGTCGAAAATTGTGAGAATTTGCATAATCCAAGCTCAATAATTTTCAATTTACGTAGAAATTCAGCGATTCTACACGACAAATAGGTTTTTTCGGTCCCTTTTGAATCAAACATATAAGTGTGTTTCCACAGTGTGGTGAACACGCTGAAAATGGAGAAATCAAGCAGATTTTGAAAAATCATCAGAACAAAACGAAGTCATCGGAACCACAAAAATTATTCGGATTGAAAAATCCACGGATTATGTTGAATGGATGATAAAAAAAAATATGATAGAATCTACTGCTACCATAAAAATCCCCATATTCAACAAAATCACATGGCGTAAAATGAAGCAGAATAATTGAAAATAGCTCACAAAAAATTGAAATCGACAAGAAGTTCGACAAGCTTTTACGTTAAAAGAGCTTTTCAGTTGATTTCTTTGATTTTTGATTTTCTTGAGATATTTGAGCTACGATACTTGATTTGTTGAATAGGCTTATATTCTCATTTTGTTATAGATGATTTCTTCATAGTGTGCGAAATATCTACTACGTAACTATCTGTTTAATTACTGTAATCATTCATATGAATACCATAATTTCACTTCACAAAAATATTATCATTATTATAGCATTGTTTTTTTCTCATATGTTGCTAATGTCAAAGTGTGTCCATGTGACAAACATTGTTTGTTTTGATGAAAAGTTATATGTTATTATTATTATTATTAACTCTTGCAGTTGCACATAAATGCGCGGTGGCAAGTTCCCTATCAATCCTATCCTATCGCCTTCCTAACCTTCTGACGGAATAGCTTCAACCCTATTTCATCCTCCTCAAGTATACTTCTACTAAGCCCATTCCAATCCCTACCTGTCCTATTCAAGAAAGAGAACTTACCGACATCTAATCTAGCCCCCTTTATAACTACTGCTCTATCATGACTTCGCCTACCCCCATACCCTGACTCATTCCTTTCAATCAACCTATTCAACTCTCCCCAGCCCCCTTCTCCTTCCATTACCCTGAAGAAATTACAGATCCGATCCTCCTTTCTCCGTATTTCCAATTCCCGCCATCCCAAGTCTCGGATCATCTCAGATGGACTCTCCAATATTCTCACCCTCTCCCCCCTTTCATTCTCCCCCCATTTCCACCTCCTAACCCTACCTGTAACCCTTCTAACTGCAATCCTTTGCACCCTTTCCACATCCCTTATCTCACCTAATCTATAAGGATCCCAAACTGAACTAGCATATTCCACCATGGGACGCACTAATGAGAAATAAGCCTTTTCCTTTATCTTCATACTTGTCCCCCTAAGCTGCCTCATTACAAAGTTTAGTGCATTTATACTCTTTTTTACTATTCTCTCAATCTGACTCCCCCACCCTAGACGTCTATCAAATACCACCCCCAAGTACTTGTAATTTTCCACTGACTCAAGTGACTTCCCTCCTACATCATACACTACATCAGCCCTCACTCTCCTCCTACCAAAGGTGACTTACTTACACTTCCCTTCATTTAACCCCATCTTGTTCAACTGAACCCAACAATTAAGTGCCGTCAAATCTGCCTGAATAGCTACTACATCCTCCTCTGTATTGATTTCCCTATATACCACACAATCATCTGCAAATAACCTTATTCTCGAATTAACAACCCTAGTCAGATCATCTATATATAAATCAAATAATAACGGACCTAGCACACTACCCTGTGGAACTCCTGACGTAACCTCAACCTCACTTGAAACCTCCGAACCTACTCGAACCGTTTGAACTCTATCCTGAAGAAAGTTTCCAATCCAATTAACTAACCCAGCATTCCCAATGGACAGTTTCAACTTCCCTAATAGTATAGTGTGATCTACCTTGTCGAAAGCCTTTTCAAAATCTAAAAACACTGCATCAATACAGCCCCCCTTGTCTACTACCCCTGCCAGCTCTTCCGCAAAACCTAACAACTGTGTCTCACATGAATACCCCTTCCTAAACCCATGCTGCACTTCCGAAATACCCCTATGTTCATCTACTTTCTCCATTATTCTCTTTATAACTACCCTTTCCATCATCTTACATACATGTGACGTTAAACTGATTCCCCTGTAGTTGTCTACCCTGCCCCTTTGCCCTCCCTTTGAAATTGGAACCACCTCCGCTTTTTTCCAATCTTGCGGTACTCTACCTGCTGTGAGTGAGGCTTGGAACAACCTTAGCAAATAACCTACAACCCCCCTACCCGCTAATTTCAGGAGATCGCTTTGCACCCCATTTATGCCTGGTGACTTCCCACTTTTTAGTTTCCTCAATACATTCCACACTTCCCCCTCTGTAAGCAGGACTTCTTCCCCCTCCCCCTCCAGTGTTGTTTCTCCCTCCCCTATAAATCCAGTCACATTGAACACTTCCCCGTAGAATCTATTTAATGCTGCTGCCTTCTCCTTATCCGTTTTCCACTCATTCCCTCCCTGATCAACTAAGGTGGGCAACTCCTTACTACTACCCTTCTGACTAGAAACAAACCTGTACATTCTATTCCAGCTACCCTGTACATCACGTTTATTAAACATACCGCCCATGAAGTTTTCTTTCGCCTCCCTCTTAGCCTTGTTTAAGTCCCGCCTCAGGTCCCTGATCGCTTCCTTTCCCTCCCCTGACTCCCTCAATTTCCTACTCATCTTTCTACCCTTTCTCTTAAGCCTCCTAACCGTACTATTATAGTAGGCAGGATCTGCATTTGCCTGCAACACCTTATAGGGAACCAACATATCTCTAACCTCCTCATATACTTTCCGAAAATTGAACCACAGACCTTCAACATCACGCTTGTCTATCTCACACCACTTCTCAAACCTATCCTCAAAAGCTTTTTGAACCTCTCTTGCCTGCACCCTTTTGTACCCCCAAACTTTCTTCCCAACGTTATCGGTTTGAACCGGAGCTAAAGCTAAGCTGACTATAGGTACCCGATGATCGCTAATGCCATCAACAATCACTGTTTTTGCCCACAACTCACTCGGCCTGACTAACACTACGTCTAGAATATTTGTACCCCCTAACCTTCTACTCCTGGTTCCCTCCTCCACAACCTGATGAAAACCTTCGTTTAATATGCCCGTAACAATGTTTTGCATTACTCCCCTCCCTTGTTCTCTACCTCCTACCTCCCATCTTACGTTAGGCATGTTCAAATCTCCCGCTATAATTAAACTCTCTACATTATCCCTAGCACTAAGCCTATCCTCTAAGCAATGAAGCAGTCCTAAATCCCCCCCCGGAGGCCTATATGCTGCGATTACCTCAAGAGACTGTTTGCCTACTGTTATCTTCATTCCCATCATCTCTACTTCCTCTTCCTTCCAGAGCACTGTCCCCTGAATACCTCTTTTAAGTGCTACCATTACCCCCCCTCCATGCCTATCCCTATCTCTTCTATGCAATGTGTAACGATCTATAGTTAATTCACTTTCTGTAAATCCCCCTCCCAACCATGTCTCTACTGCCACCACCACTTCTGGCTGGTACAATTCTAATAGCGTTCTAAATTCATCCACCTTATTTGCTAAACTCCTACAATTTACTACCATTAGGTTAATCTCCTGGCATTTACTTTCCCTCGACCTATTCCCCCCCCCACCCACTCTCCCCCCCTTTTCTTCATTCATCGCACCCCCCTCAAGTCAAACCTGTGTTCCCAGCCTATCACCTACCCTCCCTAACAGCCCACCAAACATACGCTGCCCTTCCTTTGACAAATGAAGTCCATCCCCACCTAATCCTTCTCCTCTTAGCCAACAATTGGAGTCCACAAAACACACATCCATTCTTTCGCACATACGACTAAGAAAGTCATTCATACCATTGATGACCCCCCTCTGCATGTATTAGTTATGTATTATATTATGGTATTATAAAGTATGTATTATATGTTAATAAGTTGTAATATTTCACTACAATCAATTTGTATTCACAAAATTTGAACTCAATATTCTATAACTTTCCTAGGCCTATAGAATGCTCCATTTTCTTATAAACGACCGATTCGAATTTCTCCAAACAGTAGAAGTTGGTAGAAATGTGTAATAGAATAATATCAATTCTAATCAATAACAAAATCAATTACAATAATATCGATTTCTATTATAGGAATTCTAATTTCAATCAATGAAGTGAAAAACGATAACATTCTTTCTTATACTTGTTATTCTCATAGGGATTTTACCAATTTTCCCAATTCCTCCCGAGAAAACCGTCAATCCGATTTTGCTGAAAAAATAATCCCAACCTGTTATGTTATCATCGAAACTAGATACAGAAGTATTGTTCTCAAGGTTATGGATGACAGTAGCATCGTTTAGACGGGGCACCACAAGGGCGATCTTTCCACCCCATTTTAATGATTGAAAAAACAATCAACTTTTTGACACAAAGACTTTAATTCTGTTATGACACCAACGTTTGGAAAAAGTTTTGATTGGTTGCACACTCTTATCTGTATGCCACGTTCCCACATACAAAAGAGAACATAAAAACGAAGCCCGATTTTGTTCGTCAAGTGAAATGAAGTCTTAGTTCAATGGAATAAAAAAATCGACAAGTTTAATCTGTTGGCGGGGCATTCAACAAGCAATAATCAATCAATCAGTATGGTTGAATGTATCAATTAATTTTGTCATGACTCACTTGCAACTCATTGTCACTAATAACTAGGAATAATCAACATAATGAACTATGTGTTTGTTGTAAGAAGAGCGATCTACACACGAAAATATATTTGTCTTATCATGTGACTAAACTGATTGTGAAAGTAGCCTAAATAAATTGGTTGTGTGTACTCTCTGGCCAACGGGCAACCAAATTGACTATTCGCTAGTCGGCAGTAGCCTACACACGAACTGGCAATCAATACTGTGGTTCTGGTATCTATCGACGAAAGGAGGTTCATCTGCAGACAGAGCTTTCACGTTGTTTAATGATCCATCAACGGCCCCTATTATGTTGGGGAACTCGGAAAGGTTGTGATATTCTGCAATATGAAGTGTTTTACCTATATAGGCCTAAGACATACAAATCACAAAATACATTATAAATCTGTACATATTATTTTATATTGGGTTTTGATGACGCACTATACTGATGGCTACAATCTATTGGCGTCAGTGGATGATGAATGAGATGATGGGATGATGAGATGAAAGGTCATTTTATTAGGTGTTTTGGATGGTGGGAAGGAGTCGGTCGTGGCCTGTTGTTAAGGAACCATCCCAGTGGCCTACTGACCTGGACGACAGAGGAAAACCACGAAAAACCCCTGTCAGGATGGTCGACCATAGCGGGAATCGAACCCCGGTCTCCCGAATGACGGTTCAGTGTGTCAACACTCGGCCACGCGTCTCAGTATAAATCTGTACATGTGCCTGTATTCTATTCAATTTATATTGGTTTAACGACGCACTTATTTACTGATGACTGAGATCTATTGGCGTCTGTGCATGACATGAGATGATGAGATGAAAGGTTATTCAGTGTTTTTGGGAAAGTGGGAAGGAGTCGGTCGTAGCCTGTTGTTAAAGAACCATCCCAGTATTGACCTTATGACAGAGGACAACCAAAAAAAACTCTGTCAGGATGGTCCACCATAGGCCTGTACATGTACGGTACTACCGCCCTTGGGTTGCATAACTGATACACCGAAAATATGGTGCATCGAGAAAAACGTAGGCCTACACTGAAAATCCAGTACACCGTATTATTATTATTATTATTTATTTATTATTATTTAACTCTTGCAAATGCACATAAATGCGCGGTGGCAAGTTCCCTAAGTACCCCTATCCCATCATCTCCTTAACCCTCTGACGGAATAACTTTAACCTGATTTCATCCCCTTCAAAAACATTTCTACTAAGCCCATTCCAGTCCCTTTATTCCAGATGATGACTGAATAGGAAGGCTACGATATTGCATTTGAATAGTGTGAGACCGGGCCCACCCCCTTCTCCCCAAAATAATAGACTAGCCATCAAGCATGAAGATATCGTTCTTGCGGTGTTCAAGATTTTCGGTTTAGGTTGGCTCAACTTGACTCTGATATCAGATCCTAGTCTGTGTATGACAGTTTTGTGTACTAGCAACTAATGACCTCGGCAACGTACCTGCTTTAACTCTGGCCACGTATGCCTCATTTTCAAGAGGGAAGGATATGAACTGGGGGGAGAGTTCAACCAATGCATTGCTAATGACACACAAAACTCGCGAGCAACTGGCTTGTCTTATGCCTGTTACATTGCCCATGACGAACTGGAACGTTCCAGATGCGTAGAATCGCAACGCAGTAAGAACTTGCCTTGCAATAGGCAAGGCATGGGACCTTGCTGTCGGTCTGGTCAAATCGCCTTCCAAAATGTTGCACAGTTCCAAGACGGTATGTCTTGGGGGACCTGTACCGTTTGATCAGATTGTCATCCGACACATTTAATTGATCCAGCCTATCTTTGAATACTCTACCAGCTAACAATGATAGGCCTCTCCTGAAACTCAATGGCCTAACCTCATCCAGAATTAGGAAACGCCCAGCGTTGAACATTGTAATATAATTAGAAGGATATCATTATTATTATTATTTAACTCTTGCAAATGCACATAAATGCGCGGTGGCAAGTTCCCTAAGTACCCCTATCCCACCATCTCCTTAACCCTCTGACGGAATAACTTTAACCTGATTTCATCCCCTTCAAAAACATTTCTACTAAGCCCATTCCAGTCCCTACCTGTCCTATTTAAGAAAGAGAATTTACCGACATCTAATGTAGCCCCCTTTATGACTACCGCTCTATCATGACCCCGCCTACCTCCATACCCTGACTTATTTCTTTTTATCAACTCATGCAGCTCCCCCCACCCCCCCTCTCCCTCCATTACCCTGAAGAAATTACATAAACGATCCTCCTTCCTCCGTATTTCCAATTTCTGCCACCCCAGGTCTCTCATCATCTCAGTTGGACTCTCCAACATTCTTACCCTCTCCCCCCTTTCATTCTCATCCCATTTCCACCTCCTAACCCTACCTGTAACCCTTCTCACAGCAATCCTTTGAACCCTTTCCACATCCCTTATCTCACCTAATCTATAAGGATCCCAAACTGAACTAGCATATTCTACCATGGGACGCACTAACGAGAAATATGCTTTTTCCTTAATCTCCATACCTGCCCCCCTAAGTTGCCTCATTACAAAGTTTAGTGCATTTATACTCTTTTTTACTATTCTCTCAGTCTGACTCCCCCACCCTAGACGCCTATTAAATACCACCCCCAAATACTTGTAGTTTTCCACCAACTCCAGCGTCTTCCCTCCTACCTCATACACTACATCTGTCCTTATGTTTCTCTTACCGAATGTGACTAACTTGCACTTTCCTGTATTCAACCCCATCTTGTTTGACTGAACCCAACGATTAATTGCCGCTAAATCTACCTGAAGAGCTACTACATCCTCCTCTGTAATGATTTCCCTATATAACACACAATCATCTGCAAATAACCTTATTTTCGAATCAACAACACTAGTCAGATCATCTATATATAAATCAAACAATAAGGGACCCAACACACTACCCTGTGGAACTCCTGACGTAACCTTAGTCTCACTTGAAACCTCTGAACCCACCCGAACTCTTTGCACTCTATCCTGAAGAAAGTTTCCAATCCAATTAACCAACCCAGCATTCCCAACGGACATTTTTAACTTCCCTAATAATATATTGTGATCTACCTTATCAAAAGCCTTCTCGAAATCTAAAAACACTGCATCAACACGTCCCCCCCTATCAACTACCCCAGCCAACTCTTCTGCAAAACCTAACAACTGCGTCTCACATGAATAACCCTTCCTAAACCCATGCTGCACTTCTGAAATACTCCTTCTTTCATCTACCTTCTCCACTACTCTCTTTATAACCACCCTTTCCATTATCTTACACACATGCGATGTTAAACTAATTCCCCTGTAGTTGTCTACCCTACCCCTTTGCCCTCCCTTTGAAATTGGAACCACCTCCGCTTTTTTCCAAACTTGCGGTACTCTACCTGCTGTGAGTGAAGCTTGAAACAACCTTAGCAAATAACCTACAACTCCCCTACCCGCTAATTTCAGTAGATCGCTTTGCACCCCATCTATGCCTGGCGACTTCCCACTTTTAAGTTTCCTTAATACATTCCACACTTCTCTCTCTGTAAGCAGAACCTCCTCCCCATCCCCCTCTATTGCTTCCTCCTCCCCCATAATTCCATTCGCATTGAACACTTCCCCATATAATCTATTTAAAGCTGCTGCCTTCTCTATGTCCGTTTTCCACTCATTCCCTACCTGATCAACTAAAGTTGGCAACTCCCTGCCACTACCTTTCTGACTAGAAACAAACCTATACAATCTATTCCAGCTACCTTGCACATCACGTTCATTGAACATACCCCCCATGAATCTTTCTTTTGCCTCCCTCTTAGCCCTGTTTAATTCCCGCCTTAGTTCCTGGACCACCTCCTTTCCCTCCCCTGACGCCCTCCACTTCCTACTCATCTTTCTACCCCTCCTCTTAAGCCTCCTAACCGTACTATTATAGTAAGCCGGATCTGCATTTGCCTGTAGCACCTTATAGGGAACCAACTTATCCCTAACCTCTTCATATATTTTCTGAAAATTGAACCACAGCCCTTCAATATCATCCATGTCTATCTCGCACCACTTCTCAAACCTATCCTCAAAAGCTTTTCGAACCTCCCTTGCCTGCACCCTTTTGTAACCCCAAACTTTCTTCCCAACGTTTTTAGTTTGAACCGGAGCTAATGCTAAACTGACTATGGGTATTCGATGATCACTGATGCCTTCAACTACCACCGTCCTCGCCCACAACTCTATTGGCCTCACTAACACTACGTCTAGAATATTAGTTCCCCCTAGCCTTTTACTCCTAGTTCCCTCCTCCACAACCTGATGAAAACCTTCATTTAATATACCCGTAACAATATTTTGCACTACTCCCCTCCCATGTTCTGTACCTCCTACCTCCCACCGTACATTAGGCATGTTTAAATCTCCCGCTATAATTAAGCTCTCTACATTATCCCTAGCACTAAGCCTATCCTCCAAACGATGAAGCAATCCTAAATCCCCCCCCGGAGGCCTATATGCCGCGATTACTTCAAGAGACTGCCTGCCTACCATTATCCTCATACCCATCATCTCTACCTCCTCTTCTTTCCAGAGCAACGTCCCTTGGATTCCTCTTTTAACTGCTACCATTACACCCCCTCCGTGCCTATCCCTATCTCTCCTGTGCAGAGTGTAACCATCTACAGTTAATTCACCTTCTGTAAACCCCTCTCCTAGCCATGTCTCCACTGCCACCACCACTTCTGGCTGATACAATTCTAACAGCGTCCTGAATTCATCCACCTTATTTGCCAAGCTTCTACAATTTACTACCATTAGACTAATTTCTGGGCCGTTACATTATAGGCCTAGGCCTAGTTATACATGCCTAATATAATTATGTATATATAATTAGGCCTAGTGTTAATGTTTAAGTGGTTATATTAGTTATCATAAGTTATATTTCAGCTAGGTATAGTAGTAGCCTAGTTAGTGGTAGTTATTAGTGGTAATGTCAACGACACAACACAACTGTTTGACAGGTTAGGCTAGACCAAAGGGCTAAACAGACAAGGTGACTGGCGAACAGTGACATTCGCTACGCCTAGTCGAGAACAAGTCAAAGTGAGGTTAGATGTAGAACCGGAATGATAAAATACGTAAATCAAATTGCGCGGTATTTAGAAATAACCTTGCCGTGTTTTGGTGGCTAGAATTTACATGTTTTCTCAAATTCAGCCATGAAATCATTGTAGAATGATATTCAAAGTCAAGAGGTGATCACTTACTAGGGCCTAGGCCTACCAGTCTGGACTAGGCCTAGGCGTAGTCTCAAAGTTGAGACAATTTCTTCGGTACTTATCTCCAGATCTAATGAACTATGTGGATCTCAGACACTTGCTAGGGATTGGAGGGACGATAAAATATTTCTTTATAAGTTTGGATTAAGACAAAATATAGTATTATCTCGAAAGAAGGTCGTAACTTTGAGCCGAATCAAAGTTATGACTTTTTGTGAATTTGGGCCCAGAAGATAATATAAACACATCCATTGTTTATAATGTTACCCATGGTTATCAGAGGGCCAAAACCAAAGAGGTTAGTATTTTAACCTCCTTGACCAAAAATGGGGTATAATCAATTTTTTTTCGGTTTTTATTTAATTATAAAATATTTAGGCTACGTGGACAAAAGTTATTATCGTAACGCGGTAGATTATAACCAATTACAACTTGAAAGCGCTTAAATTTCTAATTTACGTGGAAAACCAGCGATTCTATTAACGCGCAAAAAATGGTATAAAAGTCCACGCCATTCCAAGGCCTATAGAGTTTTTTTCTTTATTTCGTTGATTTGAAAATATACAGGCTATGTGCACAAGTTTCATTGCTACGTAGTCGAAGAGTGTAAAAAAATGCATAATCCAAGCTCGATAATTTTCGATATACGTAGAAATTCAGCGATTCTACGCGACGAATAGGTTTTTTCAGTCCCTTTTGAATCAAACGTATAAGTGTGTTTCCACAGTGTGGTGAACACGCTAAAAATGATGAAGAAAGGGGGAAAAAGAAGATTTGGATCTACATAAAGCCAAAATAAATTATATTAAAGAATTTTCATCAGAAAAAAAGTAGGTTCTGGGAAACGGAAATAGGGGGCAATAAATGGGAAAGTTTTGGAAACATTTGTATTGAGGCAACAGAGAAGTATGTACCTAGTAGAATTATATCACAGAGCAATCCAGATCCCATCTATTATAACCAAAAAATCAGAGCACTGAAGAAGAAGTGTAGAAAATTACATAATAATATAATATCGAGGAGAAAGAGGGGAAGTAGAAATGAACAGGCTTAGAGCAGAACTAAACATGGAAGAGAAGAAGGTGAAGGAAATTTTTTTGTAGGTATGTTTGACAAACGTGATTAGAACAAAAGCTGGGGAAACATTTATAAATACATAAATAGTAAAAAAGGACGTGTGAAGGACATGCCAATCATATAATAAATAACCAATCAGTGACGAGAGCGACGCGATTTCCGATTGTTAAGCTGTTGAGCAAATCGCATTCATGGAAGGCCAGCTTAAAACCACAAATTAAACTCATTGTACTGGTGGATGAGCAACTGAGAGATGGAGAGGGCAAAAGGGTACAAGAGAGAGATGGAGAAATAAGAATGGCTAGCACACTGAACCGCCATTCATGGGACCGGGGTTCAATTCCCTCCGCAGTCGACCCTCCGGACAGATGCATCGTGGTTTCCCACTGTCATTCAGGTTGATACTGGGATGGTTTCTAAACAAGTCCTGGCATACTCCTTTTCACAACCCAAAATCATCCAATTTAATAACCTTTTGAATCATCTAATTCAACATCCACCGATGCCAATAGATCTTAGTAATCAGTACAGTTAGTTGTAAAAATCATACATAAATAAAAAGAGAGAGAGTGAGAGAGAAAGAGAAAGAAAGACAGAGAGAGATAAATAACGAAGGGGAGAGTTAAAGAAAGAGAAAGACAGAGTGGTAGAGAGACAGAGAGAGAGATTCAGAGAGACAGTGACAGAGAGAGACCGAGTAAAAGAGAGGGGGGAAAGAGAGAGAGAAATAGAAAGAGAGTATAGAGATAAATAGAATGGGAGGAAGAGAGAGAGAGAGAGAAATATAGAGTGAGAGTGAGACAGAGAGAGACAGAGTAAAACAGGTCCATTTCGCTGGCATCCCCAAATCGGAAAAGTCGTTTATTTTTTCACCAGTTGTTTGTGCCTAATTTGTGCTCGAAACCGCATCATTTGTGCTCAACTCGTACGCTCGCTAATTAGAATTTAATTTGGGGGTGCCAGCGAAACGACAGCACCCCCAAATCAAAAAGTTGACTTTTTTTCTCGCCAATCGTTTGTTTCGTTTGTGCTCGAAACCGCATCGTTTGTGCTCAACTCGTTCGCCCGCTAATCAGAATTAATTAGAATTAGCACCCAAATCAAATTCTGAATAGCGGGCGAACGAGTTGAGCACAAACAATGAAATTTCAAGCACAAACAAGCACGAACGAAGCATAAACGATTGACAAAAAAATAATTTTGTTCCTTCCATTTTGGGGGTGCAATTCGTTTTGGTGGTGCTGTCGTTTCACTGGCACCCCAAATTAATCCCTAATTAGCGGGCGAACGAGTTGAGCACAAACGATGCGGTTTAGAGTACAAACGAAGCACAAACGATTGTCGGGGTAAAAAAAATGGATTTTTCGATTTGGGGGTGCTGTCGTTTTGCTGGCACCCCAAATTGAATTCCAATTAGCGGGCGAACGAGTTGAGCACAAACGATACGGTTTCGAGCACAAACAAGCACAAACGAAGCATGAAACGATTGACAAAAAATCCATTCTGTCTTTCGGGAGGTGCAATTTGGCCGTTTTTGATTTAGGGGTGCTGTCGTTTTACTGGCACCCCCAAATTGATCCTCGATTAGCGAGCGAACAAATTGAGCATAAACGATGCGGTTTTAAGCACAAACGTGCACGAACGATTGGCGAGAAAAAAGTCGACTTTTTGATTGTGGGTGCTGGCGTTTTGCTGGCACCCCCGAATTAAATTCTAATTAGCGGGCGTACGAGTTGAGCACAAACGATGCGGTTTCGAGCACAAACGAGCACAAACGATTGGCGCAAAAAAACAGATCTTTTTATTTGGGGGTGCTGTCGTTTTGTTGGCACCCCCAAATTAAATTCTAATTAGCGGGCGTACGAGTTGAGCACAAACGATGCGGTTTCAAGCACAAACGAAGCACAAATGACTGGCGAAAAAATAATTCGACTTTTTCGATTTGGGGGTGCCAGCGAAACGGACCTGAGTAAAACACTCTTCAAACGATCAATTTTCGTTGTACATGAAATTTCAATAATTGCAAAGAATAATCATTTTTAATGGTGTAATGGCGCTCAAAATTTCTGTTGCGAAATTTCAATTTCAGTAGCGACATTTGTGGGCAACATTTGAGAACTTTTTTAGATTTTAGAATTCAGATCGATCGACTTTTAGAGTTTCTACTTTCCTGCGCGCTTCCAGTGTCAAGGTACCGCAACTAGGAATATACATGTAACCTAACTTGACCAACGCGTTGAACTTTACCACTTGACCAAACTCAACCACAACAATTGTGTCATTGTGATGTGCCGTTTTCCAGTTTTGTTGCACCCAGATAAGTGCTTGCTCATACAGAATCGATATAACATGACATGAAAATTAAAAAGCCAATGTCAAATTGGCGATTTATCTTTTTTTTCCGTTCAATGTTGGATAACGACGTAGCCCACGGTTTGTAGACCCATACAGAGTCAACGGAAAAGCACGTGACAGTAGGCTCTTTACTCATTGGTTGGCTAGGTGAAAGATTGCAGAAAAGGTGAGCGTATTTCAACTTTGTGAAATTAGTGCATGAAATTGCAATATTTCCGTTCTCGTGTAGTGGCAATATAGGAACGTAGGTATTCTTCTTTTCTGAAATTAATCGATCGTGTGAAGTGGCTTTAAGAGAGCGAGAAAGAGAGAGAGAGAAATATAGAGAGTGAGAGAGAAAACTATAGAGTGAGAGTGAGAGAGAGGGAGAGAGACAGAGACACAGAGAGATCGACAGAGATGGATAGATTGGGTTTCAACGACGCACTATAATGTTAAACTAAGATCTATTGGCGTCGAATGAATGATTGATGAGATGATGGGATGATGAGATGAAGGTTTCTTAGGTATCGGGAAGGATAGTGGGAAGGAAGCGGTCGTGGCCTATATCGTGGAAACCATCCTGGCATTAGCCTAGACTACAGAGGGAAACCACGAAAAACCCTGTAAAGATGGGCAGTGGCAGGGATCGAACCGGGTCCAATATTCCCCTTCACCTCCCAGATCACATGGAGCGAACTCGTGCGTTTACCACTCAGCTACATGTGCCGGTCAGAGATGGATAGAGAGAGAGAAATGTAGAGTGATAGAGAAAAATATAGATAGTGAGACAGAGAGAGACAGAGTAAGAGAGAGAGAAAGAGTAAAAGAGTAAGATTGAGGAGGGGGGTAAGAGAGAGAGAGAGGGGGGGGGGGTGAGAGATCAGAGAGAAAAAAATATAGAGTGAGACAGAGTAGGAGAGTGAGAAAGAGTAAAAGAGTAAGAGAGAGGAAGGGGGGAGAGAGAGAGAGAGAGAGACAGAGAAATGTAGAGTGAGAGTGAGACAGAGTAAGAGAGTGAGAAAGACAGAGTGAAAGAGTAAGAGAAGGGGGGGGGGAAGAGGGAAATAGAAAGAGAGCAAGAGAGATACTGCTATGTTGTGCCGGCACTTACCCATCAGAAGTGAATATCGGCCGGTTGCTGTGGTACTTTGTATAAGATGAATCTTCCAACATTTGTCGTACGGGCCTCGTGTTGGACTCGGAAGAATTGCTGGGTCTCGACGAACGTAGGACTACTCTGGGTCCTGAAAAATGAAGAATTATTGAAGAAATAAAAAAGAGGTAGGCCTACTCTCGCTGTGATTCGTACCATCGACTTCCTGGATATGATTCAGGCACCGTAGCTATACAGAGCTATGCAGACATTGATGTTATTTCTTTTATCATCATCAAACATAACCTTTATAGAATATTTAACAAAAAATGAGAGTTCTAATGAATGATTGTCTTTAGGTGAGTTAAATTTTGCTATCGTTACGATAGGCCTGAGACATACAATTACATGTTCTAACTGTAATAAGCTGTGTCTGTTTACTTGAAAAACAAACTTCTAGCTGGTGCTTTCAACGCTCAAGTCCTTGCAACTAGAATAGATGGACCAAATTTATTTATCAATGTCACGACACAATGCTGAGATGCCATCATGCAACTCGCTTGAGAATTGGCCAATGCATATTGTAAGTTGCATGTTGCTGTTAGAAGTTGTTTAACGCTGAACTGTAAATGTACGTTCACATGTGCAACACCTACAACCCGTTTGTGCCAATAAGACTAGAATACACCAAATTCACAAGGCCTAGTCAAACGAACCGACATGAAGGCCGTGGAAATGACAGTGCCAGCACTGCCCTCCCACGGTCTTTGTATAATTGGCAAAATTAATCTTACCTTGATCTAATTTGATCTTCAGAGCTGGGGTGTAGACCTAGGAGCCATGGGCTGAACAGTTGGATTCTTACTTGATGTTCCTCCTGAGCGACAATAATTGCTACTGATTGAATGTTGTCTTTGATACCGGTAACTGGAAAACATAAAATTGGTACCTGAGTATTACTTTCAGATTCAATTACTGGTAATTGGCACATTAGGGGGCTTATTCAACTTATGAGTTTGTCATACCAGTAGGCCCTACTGGTATTTAATTTTTCAATGTAAGATTTAATAGACACAAAATCTTGTGATGAACTCACAACTTTGTACAAGTTAAGCTTAGGCCTATATCTATGACAGGTGATCATGCTGTAGGTGTGTTAACCAAGTGTTTTCACAAAATCAACAGTCACAAAATCAATGGACCGTCGGGTAAAGTTTGCATCGAAAAATTAAAGTGCGCATACTGTATCGTTGACCAACACAAACCTCTCCTTAACCATTGGGTTTAAACTCAATTTCCTAGCTAACCTAACCACCACTAGAAATCTACAAAACATAACACTAAAAACAATCGGCTGCGGATACTGTACGGTAGGCCTATAGATCTACCGGTACTTGTCTTGTAAGAAGTAGAGCCTAATAGGCCTAACTATATTTAAACCTAGGCATTGAATTTGTAACTTGACTAGCCCTAGAACATATATCTTATAATTACCTTGTGCAGCCATCGGTATGTTGGGAAGTTTGTATCCAATGCTGATGAAACTGCCATGGAACTCCGGTGATCTCTAGCGGCAGTTCACGAACTGTTTCTATTAGTTTTTCAACGGTTATAAACCAATTTTGTTACCGGTACACCTTGTTGATCTACGTTGCGATGACCTCTATACCGGTAATAGACTCACTTCACTTCATAGAATTCATTTTGCATCAATGGAGCCGACATCATAATGAGTATACTCAATGCCGATATGAATGTTGAACTTCTAGCCATGTTAGCGTATAGGCCTACATACGGTTGAGTGCGACGACAACATGACGAATAATAGAGCCCGTCACTTCAGTTTGTTCATAGGCCCTAACACACAGCAGCAAAAGGCCCGAGCCTTACACCACTGAAAAAAGGTGAATAGGCCAGGGCCTAGACCCATGCAGAGATGAGCTGCGTCGATCTGTTTAGGGTTATGATTGTGTAGGGTCTAGGTCAACCTTTTTTGTATTTTATGGGTTTTACATGATGGTTTGGGTTAAAAAGGGTATGGATATCAACACTGTGATTTTAAGGTTCAAACCTTATCCCAGGACTAGGCCTAGGCAGGCCTATAACTCCCACAGACAACAGTTGACAATATAACCTCAAAACGAATTAGCACAGTCATGCCATTGAGTTTATAGTGTATATAGAGGGGACAAGAGATAGGAAATGTTGTGCGAGATTATTTTGAGCTGATCAGCGCGCTCCGGGTGTGATGGCGGGTAACTAACGCTTGGCCGTTCGGCGGGAACTAAAATACTCGACTGTGAGTGGTCAGAAAGGTAACCAATAACAGAGCGACAGAACACTAGCGCATTCTCAGGTCAAAAGTGGCAACCAGTAGAACGGCGGCAACTACATTATCGGCGATATTTCAGCTCGTATTTCAAATCTGGTATTTCGATGATGCCGGACTACATTCGATGCGTCGTTTCCAGTTATTACGTTAATGGATCATTTATGATTATGACTGGGTGACAGGAGGATATATATTATATATATATTTAGTCACAATTTCTTTACACAATTTTGTAAAAAATTTAGACTCAACAACAAATTTATATGTAGCATTGTTTTATTCGCCCTACGAGGATCTTGACACATTTTGAGGCATCATATATACAACCCTCATCTTTGATTTTTATTTTATTGCCATTGGTAGGCCTAAAATTTTTAATTAATTTTCAGTTGATTTTGATTTTTTTGATTATCATATTTTCATTATTCCTTTTTTTCTTCGTTTTCTTATTCAAACATTATAAGCTTTATTGATCCACATATTTTCTTTCTTGTTCATAGTTATCATTATTATAATTTCATTTCGATCACAACAATTCCAGGATTTAGTTGACTTATATTTTGTTTCTCGTCCTATTATTATATCATTAATCTCAGAATCAGAAAGTGTTATCATTGTTTTTTTTAAATGCCACAAAAGTTATCACAACAATATTACGTATTTTATCACATGAAACATAGGCCTACTACAAACTCAATGGCACAAAGGAAATGTCATCACATTAGTGTCACACTTCTGAGATGAAGTGCGTCATTATTGATGGCGTATACCTTGGCGTTATTATGTTGAAGTGTGTAATTATTATTAGGAACAAATTGATTTGACGAATTTAATTAAATGTATATAAGATTATTTTGAATAGTAGGAGTACTGTATATTGCAAGAAGTGAGTACAGTGACTTACTTATACATATAAAATACAATGAAAGACACAAGACATGAAAGTATATCTTTTCTTTATGATCGGCCTACAGCTGTTGTTATTCTCGTTTGGGTTTCACCGGGGTGTTTCGAGAAAAACACAAATATTCACTCATACAAAATATGTCATATTTCATTCACAATGTTGGATGCCGCTTATGCCGGTTTCGGTTCCGTTTTCTTGAAATTTTGTAATAATTATTCTTAATATTGTACTTCTGAAATACAAATATTTGGAGGTTGAAATTGAATTTCTGTTAGGTCAAGGGGAAAGAGAATTGTTATATGTCAATCTAAATACAGCATGGAATTTGATTCCCATTCACACGATAAACTCGGTGGCATGGAACTTGTATGATATAAGGGCCATGTGGTTAGTTTCAATCGTTCATGCAAATCATGTCTCTACCCTATCCCCCATCCCATTGATGTAGATTACTTCCTGGAAAATGATATATTACCTGCTGTTATGCTCTTGACTAGCATGCTAATACAAATGGACATGATTTTTCAGAATATAGAGCAGTAGAATTCTCTTGTGAGTTTTAGTCTCTGTAAGAGAAAATAATAGAAATGCTTTTTTAAATTTCAAAAATTGATTCGTAATTGATTCTTGTATTTCCACACATATGATTTCACATTTTCTGAGAAGCCCCTTTTCTGAGAACCGCGTGTCTATATTTTATGTTGTGCCTGCACTAGTTTTTGTTTCAAATTAATTCCCATTAACCAAACAAGACGCGACGAAGAAAAATATACGTGTGGTCTGTAAAGAACAGGGAACCCACGAAAAATGTGGGCCTTTCATAATAACGACCAATGTATTGAAATAAAAATGATATGTTTCTTATTTTCAATGTTCTAAACAGGTAGGCATAATCTCAAAAACGCAGGTAAACACGCCAATTGGTTAGCTACACCATTGAGTTCCTATATACTCAATGGCTACACAAACCTGATCACCCTGACAGATAAGGCATTCAATGCAATAGGAAACGAATGGCGAGTTTCAATATGCATTATTAGAACCGTTTCGTATTTCTTTCACTTCTATAATTCTTTATCAACATTGTTTTAAGTATCAACATGTTCAAATATATTCCAAATTTTTTAATTCAAATTTTATTTTTTCTAATTTCGGTCAATTTAATTCATTAGATAAGTGGATAATTCATTAATTATTAATGATCAATTATTCATTATTTATTCATTTAATTATTACATAATTTATTTGACATCATATCATGTCTCCTGTGATCAGAAGTGACACTCAGAAAATAGGTACCTATTACCAATTCGGCACTACTGGTAGGCCTATATTTTTATTTCTGAAACATATTCGGACTGAACATTTGATTACGTTAATTGTTGCATTTCCATCGACTCTATTTTCAAATGGATCAATTATAAAATATCAGCTAATTCAACTTTGTGTAACCATAGAGAAGTAATTTAGGCCTATTACTTCTCTATGGTATAACAACACTGGCTTGCGTCATGATTGGAGACTATCCACATGCCCCCGTGACATTTCACTAATACAAGTCCTGCTGTTACCAAGTGCTTCTTGTTGGCTATCTCTAGAACTTCGTTTCAAGTTGATACGTCAACAAGACGACAACCATTCCAGGAAATTTCAAAACAAAATGCATGCATTTTTGGATTAGGAAGCTCAACATTGTCAAAATTAATCATGTGTATCATCAAAAACATTAATTGAACATCGTAAAGTGAATCTATTGGTGTATTGAATTAGATCAACTGTTCATTTCTCAATCGGAAGTAAAATTATATTTCAAATTATTAATGAATGATATGATATTACACGATATAACATTATAAACTCGATTATCATCATGATTTGTGATCATTACGATATGATTTTAATGATGAAGTTATTGAAAAATCAATATAAATGGAAATATTTTATTATGTGTTTTGGTTAGTGGGAAGGAAACGATCGTGGCCTTCTGTTTACTAGCCACGATGCATCTCTGTCAGGATAGTCGACCATGGCGGGAATCAAACCCTGGTCTCCTGAATGACGGTTCAGTGTGCTAGCGATCGATCCGCTAGTATCTTTTGGTTAATATTACACTAGGCAAACGCGTTATGTGTTTCCGCGTTGATGGATGAGCTAGAACATAATCATCTTATATCTTTTGATTGGTTATTATATATATATATACACCTTGAGATGCAAACAATCAAGTCACTGCCATCCTATTTTCTAATCAATTTCAATGATAATAAAAAAGGCTTTGTTTTAATCGTTTCTTTTATTCGTGACACCTGTTGCTGGGAATTAATTGTTTTTTTAATAGCTTTGAGTGATTTACAAAAATTGGATTATATATTTTTCTACATCAAAACGGCTGATCTGATTTGACTGAAAGTTCGGAATAATGTGTATAATTATTATATTGAAATTTCCTGAGAATTTGAATTCTCTCAAAGGAAATATTTTTGACGAATTTTATTCATTGAAATGAGTTTTAAAATAGATCGATATGGTTTTAATATAAATTTGTCTGATATCGAGAACTTGCGTTAATTCATACGTGCTGCTTGACAAAAACTGAGTAGGTTTCTGGTAGGTTTACATAAAATTATTTCAGGGATTAATTCTTGTATCTTGACAAGTCTATCAATATTTGATGTATATGCACCACCCCATCCAATAATACTGTAGACCTACTGAATGATTGACATAGCTAGAGCAAACGATCAAACGCATCGAGAGATACGATCAAAAGCATCAAGAGATACGATCAAAAGCATCAGTTTATTTAATATTTGCCTTGACATATAAGATTTGAAAAGTAAATTTCGAATTTTCTTCAGGGTGGATGAAATATGTTCATTCCATTTTGAATTTGCGTCAATATTATTCCGAGATATTTAGTATATTCTTTACATTGAAGTACATTGAACAATTGCATGGTATTTGACACAGGTAAAAATAGCAACCGTTCAGCTTTACATCTGGAGGGGCATTCATGTATGCCTAGCAAGCTCTAGCAAGGCATGAAACCTGTTTGACAACTGTCGTGACGGCAATTTGCCATCAACTTTGCGGGGTGGTTTTTGATGATCGCAAGTTGCGACCGCTAGCATCTTTACTAGACGTACGTGAATGCCCCCCGATCTCCACCGTAGATAAGGGCGCTTATGGAGACTAAAGTCCTTGTCAGGTAGAGTTGAGGCTGACGTCAGAGCTTTATTCCCCTCATCGTTACCAGAGAGGATCGAAGCTCTCGTCGGGACCGTGGCCGAAAAGGCCTATTACCTGCGCCGGAAGGAACAATAGAAATTGAACGACCATTATAGAAATAAATTAGAATCGTTGTCGGAGAATTAAGATGTTACATACCAAAGATATGCACTGGAAATGAAAATATAAGCAATTCACTTTTTTATTTGAAAAAATTAACTCATATACGGCCGAGATACGTCGATATGTTTGTGGGAGTGATTTTTATTTCCCACAAACATATCGACGTATATCGGCCGCATATGAGCGAATTTTTCCAAATAAGAAAGTGAATTGCTTATAATTTCATTTTCAATGCATATCTTCGGTATGTAACAATCTTAATTCTCCGACAACGATTCTAATTTATTTCTACAATGGTCTTTCAATTTCTATTGTTCCTTCCGGCGCAGGTAATAGACCTTTTCGGCCACGGTCCCGTCGAGAGCTTCGACCCTCTCTGGTAACGATGAGGGGAATAAAGCTCTGACGTCAGCCTCAACTCTCCCTCACAAGGACTTTATGTGAATTCTTGGAAGCCATCCATTTGTTAGAGGGATGTTGAATGAATGAATAGGCTTATTTGAATCAAAGGCTTATTAGAAAAAAGAACAAAAAAAAAGACTGGATATGTGAAACGCAATTGTCTATCATTTTGGAAAATTCAGGTCAGGAAAAAATACCAATCGAATTGAAACTTTGAAATGAGTTCTCTCAGAGGTGGTTCAACCGATTGTGCCTCAAAACTAGGTATACAGTATCGAATTAGATAAGGACACTTTTTTGTATGCCAAGTCATTGAGTTTATGGTTATAACACTATAAACTCAATGGCCAAGTCTCAACTGATTTTGGATTTTCGCTTGACCTGTAGAGCGCGAAAAAAAGGACTTTTTTCGAGTATGGTGAAATTGAGTCTTCGCTTCGCTAATCTAATAGTAGCTATATTAATTATTATTAAATTATATACTAATTGGATGAGCGAAGCGAAGACTCAATTTCAACATACCCGAAAAAAAGTGCCTGTTTCTTTTTGTTTGTTTTTTTTGTTCACGCTCCACAGGTCAAACGAAAATTCAAAATCAGTTGAAACTTGGCACACATAAGTGTCCTCATCTAACTCGATACTGTATAGTTTTGAGGCTCAATCGGTTGAATCACTTCTGAGAAAATTCATTTCAAAATTTTCAACAATCCCATAAGAATAACCCAGAGGAAAAGATTCGTCAAAAATATTTCCTTCCAGAGAATTCAAATTTCCAGGGAATTCTAATATGATAAATATACACCTTATTCTGAACTTTCAGTCTAATAAAATCAGCCGTTTCAATGAAAAAAATATTTAATCCAATTTTTTTGAATCTCTCAAACCTATCAAGAAACCATTTAAATGTAAGCAACAGGTGTGGAAACGATTAAAACAAAGCCTTTTTTACTATCATAGAATTGATTAGGGAATAAGATGGCAGTGACATATGATCGTTTGGATCTCAAGGTGTATATATATATATATATATATATATATATATATATATATATATATATATATATATATAATAACCAATCCAAAGATATAGGTTGATATGTTCCAGCTCATCCATCATCGCGGAAACACATAACGCGTTTGCCTAGTTATATTAAAACCCTTGACATTCCACTGATGTAAGCACTGCTGTTCTCAAGTGTTATTAGGCCTATTACTTTTCAGTTTCACCAACTTACTACAGTAGTTTGTTCCTGAACTAATGAATACTAGATTATATTTTCAGACAGCGTTAATTATCTTCTTAGATGAGTCTAGCAAAGATTTCCATTCCATATACCAAAAAAATTGGGGTCCGCTTTTCATATTTTATTCTCTAATTTTGTATTTCGCAATAAATTATAATAAATGTGCCTGCAACTCGCCCCAATAACATTTCAAGTTTCTTACATAAATGACACGACATAAATTTGTTCAACAATGTTATTAATATTCATATAAAATATCAAGCCTACACAATATATTATACAAATATTAATAAATAATATACATAATTAATAATAATACCATGTCTATTTTGACAACTATTTTACAAGCCACAATTTGATGACGTATCTATTGGAGAGGAAAATTCTTGCTTGCGGGACTGTTCGTGCTAATAGAAAATTCTTACCCATTCTAAAAGAGGATAAAAATATGAGGAGAGGTGATTATGACTGGAGGACCAGCGATACAGGCATTTCGTTCTTCAAATGGCGAGATAGAAAGGCCGTTCATCTTCTCTCAAACTTTCATGATCCTTATGAAACAACTTCTGTAAACCGAACAGCTAAAAATGGATCAAAGGAAGTAGTTCCTTGTCCATCTGCCCTAAAAGATTACAATGCACACATGAACAACGTTGACAAATTCAACCAAATGAAAAAATACTACGAGGTTGATCGCAAGTCAAGAAAATGGTGGCATAGGATTCTCTTCCACTTCCTAGATATGTGTGTGGTTAATGCTCATATCATTTGGAAGCTGATGGGGCATACAATGAAACTGAAAATTTTCAAGATGGACATTATTCAGGAGCTTACTGCACAGCGAATGATAGACATACGTTCAACTAAGAAACGCGGTAGGCCATCGAATGAGCTGCCTGTAATAGTGCGTAATCATAAGCCATATGTACCAGAGGCTATCAGATTTGAGCAAGCCGCACATCAGCCAATAAGAACCACCTTCCGACGATGTGCTCGGTGTAGCATTACACAACATCAGCGTCGAACAAAGTGGATGTGCGACACTTGCAAGGTTCCACTGTGCCTAGGCCGTAATAAGGATTGCTTCAATGCACATCATAAGAAGTAACACTAGTTGAAGAGAAAAAAGTTCAAAGACTTGGTTCAAGTTCCTATATCAAGAATGTTTATGATTATTACTAGTCAAACGCGAAATATGCGTTGTAAGATGAGCGAAATATCTGAATAAGGTATAAAAGTCCTTGAAGGAGTTCTACCCTTGCTACTTTATCGACTCTGGTATTCTACACACCTTGATATCTGAATAAGCTATTAAAGTCGTTAAAGTAGTTCTACTCTTGCCACTTCATTGACTCTGGTATGCTACACACCTTGACCCATATAAAAAATACTTCATTGTTGGTCAACTCTTGAATCTAGAAAGCAGTGAATCTTGACAACTTAATTCTGTCACAATTTTTATGATATTATATTTTATGAATATTATCAGTCATTTTATTTTTTTTATTTAAAACGACTGATCAGAATTGCTTAAAAAATCGTGATAATGTGTAAAATCCATGTATACACATTTAGAGAAAATTTCATCCCATTTGGAGAGATTTTATTTTTCAACATTTTCCGCCCAGCCAAATCTTATGGGGTTTTTAGAAACTTTGAGATGACGATTCTCAAAATCGGTCCAACCGATTCATCCCAAAAACTATACAGTTCTAAGTTGGATGAGTTTGCGTGTACAAAAAAAGTTTCATGTTGATCAATCAGTCAACCCTTGCGGCCTGTGGAGTGCTTACAAAAAAAAAAAAAAAAAAAAAAAAAAAACACAGACAAAGCCCTATAAGAGTGGGATGGAGACTTCGCTACGCTCATCAACTAGGTATGCAACATTTGGCATAAATGCCAAAATTTCATTATTTCATGAAAAGTAACACTAATTAGAAAGTAGAACAATTCGAAGACTTGGTTCAAGTTCCTATCAAGAATGTTTATGATTATTACTATGCAACATTTGGCTACTTTTCATTATTTCATAAAAAGTAACACTATTTAGAAAGTAGAACGATTCAAAGACTTGGTTCAAGTTCCTATATCAAGAATGTTTATGATTATTACTATGCAACATTTGACGACTTTTCAATATTTTGTATTCAACTTTGGACCTAACTTGTGCATGGTGGTATGATAAGTATACCACCATCTTGTGAGAAAGTGGTTGGGTAAAAAAAAAAAAAAAATTAAACAATATTCTTTAAATGATTGTTTGAGTCTGTTTCCATAGTCCTTGTATCCTTTCTCATTGATTTTCAGTTTTCAGTGTAATTCGTGCTTCAAAGAGTTCAAGAGCTATTCACAAAGATTATTAGTATCACTTGTTATTTAATGGGATTAACATTCTATTTATTCAGATGTATTTTCTATTCCAGTTCAGATCTTGCCTGACTGGAATCAATTGTAAATGTATTTGTTAGGCCCATCACACAGGTCAAAAACCATCATCATTATCTCTATTATCTTTCTATAGATTATCATTATTATTATTATTATTATTTGAATGTCTTTAATATCCTATATAGTTAGTTTTTGAATTGATTAACTGTGATACAAAAGGACAATAAAACGTATCTATCTATCTACTAGTCAAACGCGAAATATGCGTTGTAAGATGAGCGAGATATCTCAATAAGGTATAAAAGTCCCTAAAGTATTTCTACCCTTGCTACTTTATCGACTCTGGTATTCTACACACCTTGATATCTGAATAAGCTATTAAAGTCGTTAAAGTAGTTCTACTCTTGCCACTTCATTGACTCTGGTGTTCTACACACCTTGACGCATATAAAAAATACTTCATTGTTGGTCAACTCTTGAATCTAGAAAGCAGTGAATCTCGACAACTTTTTATTATTATTATTATTAACTCTTGCAGTTGCACATAAATGCGCGGTGGCAAGTTCCCTATCAATCCTATCCTATCGCCTCCCTAACCTTCTGACGGAATAGCTTCAACCCTATTTCATCCTCCTCAAGTATACTTCTACTAAGCCCATTCCAATCCCTACCTGTCCTATTCAAGAAAGAGAACTTACCGACATCTAATCTAGCCCCCTTTATAACTACTGCTCTATCATGACTTCGCCTACCCCCATACCCTGACTCATTCCTTACAATCAACCTATTCAACTCTCCCCAGCCCCCTTCTCCTTCCATTACCCTGAAGAAATTACAGATCCGATCCTCCTTTCTCCGTATTTCCAATTCCCGCCATCCCAAGTCTCGGATCATCTCAGATGGACTCTCCAATATTCTCACCCTCTCCCCCCTTTCATTCTCCCCCCATTTCCACCTCCTAACCCTACCTGTAACCCTTCTAACTGCAATCCTTTGCACCCTTTCCACATCCCTTATCTCACCTAATCTATAAGGATCCCAAACTGAACCAGCATATTCCACCATGGGACGCACTAACGAGAAATAAGCCTTTTCCTTTATCTTCATACTTGTCCCCCTAAGCTGCCTCATTACAAAGTTTAGTGCATTTATACTCTTTTTTACTATTCTCTCAATCTGACTCCCCCACCCTAGACGTCTATCAAATACCACCCCCAAGTACTTGTAATTTTCCACTGACTCAAGTGACTTCCCTCCTACATCATACACTACATCAGCCCTCACTCTCCTCCTACCAAAGGTGACTAACTTACACTTCCCTTCATTTAACCCCATCTTGTTCAACTGAACCCAACAATTAAGTGCCATCAAATCTGCCTGAATAGCTACTACATCCTCCTCTGTATTGATTTCCCTATAAACCACACAATCATCTGCAAATAACCTTATTCTCGAATTAACAACCCTAGTCAGATCATCTATATATAAATCAAATAATAACGGACCTAGCACACTACCCTGTGGAACTCCTGACGTAACCTTAACCTCACTTGAAACCTCAGAACCTACTCGAACCGTTTGAACTCTATCCTGAAGAAAGTTTCCAATCCAATTAACTAACCCAGCATTCCCAATGGACAGTTTTAACTTCCCTAATAGTATAGAGTGATCTACCTTGTCGAAAGCCTTTTCAAAATCTAAAAACACTGCATCAATACAGCCCCCCTTGTCTACTACCCCTGCCAGCTCTTCCGCAAAACCTAACAACTGTGTCTCACATGAATACCCCTTCCTAAACCCATGCTGCACTTCCGAAATACCCCTATGTTCATCTACTTTCTCCATTATTCTCTTTATAACTACCCTTTCCATCATCTTACATACATGTGACGTTAAACTGATTCCCCTGTAGTTGTCTACCCTGCCCCTTTGCCCTCCCTTTGAAATTGGAACCACCTCCGCTTTTTTCCAATCTTGCGGTACTCTACCTGCTGTGAGTGAGGCTTGGAACAACCTTAGCAAATAACCTACAACCCCCCTACCCGCTAATTTCAGGAGATCGCTTTGCACCCCATCTATGCCTGGTGACTTCCCACTTTTTAGTTTCCTCAATACATTCCACACTTCCCCCTCTGTAAGCAGGACTTCTTCCCCCTCCCCCTCCAGTGTTGTTTCTCCCTCCCCTATAAATCCAGTCACATTGAACACTTCCCCGTAGAATCTATTCAATGCTGCTGCCTTCTCCTTATCCGTTTTCCACTCATTCCCTCCCTGATCAACTAAGGTGGGCAACTCCTTACTACTACCCTTCTGACTAGAAACAAACCTGTACATTCTATTCCAGCTACCCTGTACATCACGTTCATTAAACATACCACCCATGAAGTTTTCTTTCGCCTCCCTCTTAGCCTTGTTTAAGTCCCGCCTCAGGTCCCTGATCGCTTCCTTTCCCTCCCCTGACTCCCTCAATTTCCTACTCATCTTTCTACCCTTTCTCTTAAGCCTCCTAACTGTACTATTATAGTAGGCAGGATCTGCATTTGCCTGCAACACCTTATAGGGAACCAACATATCTCTAACCTCCTCATATACTTTCCGAAAATTGAACCACAGACCTTCAACATCACGCTTGTCTATCTCACACCACTTCTCAAACCTATCCTCAAAAGCTTTTTGAACCTCTCTTGCCTGCACCCTTTTGTACCCCCAAACTTTCTTCCCAACGTTATCGGTTTGAACCGGAGCTAAAGCTAAGCTGACTTAATTCTGTCACAATTTTTATGATTATATTGTGTGAATATTATCAGTCATTTTATTTTTTTTCTTCAAAACGACTGATCAGAATTGCTTAAAAATCGTAATAATGTGTAAAATCCATGTATACACATTTAGAGAGAATTTCATTCCATTTGGAGAGATTTTATTTTTCAACATTTTCTGCCCAGCCAAATCTTATGGGGTTTTTAGAAACTCTGAGATGATTTTTCTCAAAATCGGTTCGACCGATTCATCCCAAAAACTATACAGTTCTAAGTTGGATGAGTTTGCGTGTACAAAAAAAGTTTCATGTTGATCAGTCAACCCTTGCGACCTGTGGAGTGCTTACAAAAAAAAAAAAAAAAACACATAGACAAAGCCCTATAAGAGTGGGATGGAGACTTCGCTACGCTCATCAATCAGTAAAGAAGTAATGCATCAAAGAACCCAATCACTGGATCATCCCATCTTTTGTTGTTTCTCACTGTTTTCGTTATCGTTTGCTTTTTGTTTTTGTTTGTTCCTCAGATGATTCATGTTATTGTGAGCTACTCTGCAGTGCTTTGTATTTGCTAAAAGACAAGGCAAACGCGAAATATGCGTTGTAAGATGAGCGAGATATCTGAATAAGGTATAATAAGAGTCGTTGAAATAGTTATACCTTTGCTACTTCATCGACTCTTGTATAATCGGAAATTCTACACATCTTGATGCACATAAAATATAATTCATTAGGCAAATATCGAATCTAGAAAGCAGTGAATCTTGGCAACATAATTCTGCTATTATTTCCATCTATTTGATGTGTGGATGTTGTGACGTATTCCTCTCCACCGACGATGGTCGAGGGCCGCTGCTCAAGAGGAGATGGGTAGGTAAGGGGGGGTTAAGGGAAATTTTATGGGCGCCACGTTATTTGTAGGTTGTATGAGACAAATAACGAAAACTCATAATTCGTAAATAATAGGGAGTTGAATAACGTAAACAAGACGAGAATACGAGATCAATCTAAGGAGTCTATAATATAGGTATAATGCAATGATAAATACACTTTACAAATGAACTTAAGTACACTCTAGCTCCCTGTGCAATCGTGAGATATGTCGATCGTCATCAACACACTCCCCTAAATAACTCTAACTAGATATTTAATATTAACAATATGTATACACCGGTTGAAAAACAAATCAAATAAACGTGAATCGTCGGGCTAGTAATCAAATTGAATTGGGCAGCCCCAATACACGAGATAGCGATCTCTTTAGCTAGCAGCCTTCCAACTACTCCTGTTACTCATAGTAGGCCTACGGTATTCTACTCATAATTACCTTCATAATAATATAATCTTACACGTTCAACTGCAAGTTTGTAGGCAATAAGGTAATCTTATCGTTCCACGTACCATCGCTTATTTATTTCCGATATTCTTGTTTGAGGTGTTTTCTGATAGATCTTGTTTGTATGTATGATGTAGTGTTTGGACTTTTTGTGTTTTGTTCGTTTTAATATGTTTTTTACTCACTTGAAGTTGATGGTTGCTGATCTGACGTTTGGACTGTGGCAGCCATTTGTGTTTACGTTTTTGTGTGTATGTGTACTGTATCAGTGTTGCCAACTGTGTATACTCACATGAAGTTGAGCAGTCAGTGTTGCCAAATGTGTATTTAAATTTGAAAAATTGAAATAGGCGTAATGCCTGCAAAGGTGGACAGTGGTTTGGGTTAGGGGGTGGGTTAGTGTATAAACCTCGCGTATACCGCCGGCAGGCGGAACGGAGCTTATATACGCCTACATTACGCCTGTGCCTGCGTATAGGGATACCAAGATAGGGCTGGCCTTGCTTTCCCGGGCATTTTTGTACGTACAGCGATGCCAAATATTGTCCTCAATCCAGGTCGCGGCACACTTCGAGTTGGGGGGTACATAGTCTCTGCCGTACTTTCGTGTGTCATTCTTTGTATATTTTGGTGAGTATATTTGTTGTGATTGTTGGAGGTCAGTTGTCGCCAAATATGTGGATTATTAAATATGTTGTCATTAGATTTTGGTCAGTTGAGTCGTGTTCGTCATGGGTTGCGAGTCGTGCGTTTTGACCGTGTGGAGTTTTTTTGCGATTGTGAGTGATGAGGGTAAATTGTTGGAGTGGCTCCGTGAACATGGGGTGATTAGGAGGGAGTACTTGTGCCCTCGGTGCAATAAGGAGTGTCGATTGAGGGCGGATCTTATTTATTATTGTGGGAAAACAGTAGTTACAAGAGTGGGTAGACGTGAAAAGAAGACGCGGTGTAATTTTATGGTTTCTGCCAGAAAGAATACTTGGTTTAGTGGATCGCACCTCTCTATGGAAACAGTGTGCCGATTTACTTGTTATTGGTTGTGTTTGAAGCCTCCACGTACCGACTTTTTGATGGTAGAGCTCGGTTGTAGTCCTAACACATTGACGGATTGGTCGTGTTTCTGTAGGGAAGTGTGTATAGCGTGGTGCGAGAATAACCGAGAGAAGGTAGGTGGTGTGGGAGTGACCGTGGAAATTGATGAGGCAAAGATTGGGAAGAGGAAATACAATAGGGGAAGGATTGTGGATGGGAAATGGGTGTTTGGCGGTTTCGAGAGAGGAACGAAGAAACTGTTCGTAGTGGCGGTGGCTGACCGGAGTAAGGAGACTCTGTTAGCAGTAATTAAAGAATGGATTTTGCCTGGTACAACTATAATTTCGGATTGTTGGAAGTCATACGATTGTTTGGGGAGTGAGGGGTTTGTGCATTTGTCAGTGAATCACAGCATAAACTTTGTTGACCCTGAGACGGGCGCACACACACAAAATATTGAAAGGTCATGGAGGGAGGTTAGGGCGAATGTACCGAGGTATGGACGGAGTGAGAAGCATTATTATGGGTATTTGTGTGAGTTTTTATGGAAACGGTCATTACCAAATCATTCAGAACGTATTCATTTTTTTTTCAAAAATTTAATCGGGAAGGTGTATGATCCGTATGCGGGGGAGGGGGTTGTTGTTGAGGAGGTTGTGGAGGGAGGTGGTGTAGTGGAGGGGGCTGGGTTAGTTGAGGGAGGTGGTGTATTGGAGGGGGCGGGGGGTGTATTGGAGGGGGGCGATTTTTCAGAATGTGATAGTGATGAGTGATTGTTTTTCTAAATTGTGTGTGTGTAAATGAGTGTACGATTGTGGAATGTTTGTTTGTGTGTGTGTGCCTGAGTTGGGGTCAACAATATTTGTGCTGTGATTCACTGTGAATTGCCGTAACCGGGGTCACACAAACAATCGAATGGCTTTCGTCAATCTGATTTGTAATAGGTTGTGTCTGGCAAAATGCGTTCTTTAATTACGGACTATGGCACTGCGAACAGTTTCTTGGTTTCTTTTTTGAGCTCCCAATCACCCAAATCCCATGTACCATCAACACAATTTTTTCTTTATTCGTGTTTTCGTGTGGTCTTTGGTGTTTTAATTTCTGCGTTCAACCTCACCCACTTTGACCTTCAATCGTGTTGATTTTTACATTATTGCTATATAGATCAAGTACTGTTTGTGGTAGAAGTTGTAAATGTGCACCGCGTTTTTTTTTTCGGTTTGGTCACTTTCGTGGTTTCTGTGTTTTCACAGTAATGTGTAAAATCTCGCTTGTTAATCGACAATTTTTGTTGCACTGTGGGCACAGTGCTTCGTTCTATTTATTTCTGCTTGCGGAGGCATTCTTTCAATTTATCCTCCTTTTTCACAATTGTGGGAAACTCCACATGGTGTTAACACGCGAGTCGTAGCCCATGGTGACTGCTACGAAACCAGTGTAGTTTTTGTGGAGTGTGACACGTGAGTTTTTGCGTTTTTTAATTTATTGTATTCCTTGGTGATGGTGGTTTTCGATTTTCATGCTGTGGTATTGCTGTATCTGTGACAAGATGGCCGTTTTTTTTTGTCTTCAACATTGGACTTTTTTGTTATAACTGAGTTATGAACAGTGTCATTTCGTGGTGTTTTATGAGTTTAGTGAATTTTAGAATGTGTGTTTTGGGGTGTTTTTCGTAATTTTTGGCCCCCCCGTAAAAAAAAATGAGCATAGTAATTTTTAGTGTTTTTTTCAGTTTGTTTTGTGTTGTTTTGAGGTTGTTTCAGTGTTTTATGACCTATTTATGTGGTTATTAGCGTAAATCATCAATTTCCCCCCCCTAAAAAAAAAAATAGGCCTTGGTACGTTGAACGATAATTTTACCGGCAATAAAAATATAAGTTGAATAAGAAACAAAAACAAATGAGGCACTGAACCAATAATGTAAATAGAAAATGAAAATGATATGCGAACCAACGTCATACGCTTCTCCGTCCTTGTGTCCGTGGGTTTCGATGATCTTCTCGAAGTCGTACTCAATGATGCGCCGTGCCGGGGCGGGGCAAGGGGGAGGGGGTATGCCGACGTAGATTTGGACCACACGATATGGATAATGTTTGTTGCTTTCTTGAAGAAAAACTAATAAGCTTCACTTTCGGTAGTTAATCCCGGCTGATAAACGGGCTAACAATGTCAGGTACGGCCTCAGCTACTAAGCCGCGCGCGTATTCACAAGCGAACACCCGCGTTATTACGATATTTACGAAAAGCTGGAATACTCCACTTCAATATTTAAATAACATACAAGTTTCCAGAATAGATCCTATGGCAGTATCAAAGCTTTCACCAACAACTGGCAATCACAAATATTTCCTGGCTTATCAATCTAGTACTCCGGCTCTGCCGTTAAATTCCACACAAAACACAACAACTCTCCTAGCTTGATCTCGTCTCTCGCGACCCCAAGAATAGAACTGACCCACTCGGTACTCGAATACAGGTCTCTGTTCCCCCAACCCTCACGGACGAATTATCAACTAAATATTCACAGCATAGTGGCGTAGGTTCAGGGGTAGGGGCAGTGGGTAAATGATGGGTTACAAATCCCCCTCTTTCCTCATGGAAAATTTGTGACACAAATTTTAATCCGACGGCACCGCGCCGTCAGCTTCTTCATCCTCTTCGGGTGGTTCTGGTTTGAGGTCTCGAATATGCCAGTTTCCCAATGATTTTCCTGTTTCTTCAATTATTTCGTAAACCAGGCTTGATATCTTCCTCCTCACTCTGCACCTAACATATTTAGGAGCGAGTTTTGCCGAAAAGTAGTTTGGAGCACTCGATAGAAAATTTGTCTTCTTCCAGACCACATCGCCTTCTTTATACACAGCAGGTCGCCGACGAAGATTATAGTAACGACTGTTCTTTTCGTAACTTCTGCGAAGGCGATCCTTGACGTCTTCGTATATTGCCGGAAGTTCCTTCAATTGACCGTGCCTCTGTTCTCTCGAGCCAAGTTGGGGAGCGTATTAATCTTCGATTACCTCGGGATGGGCGGATCCAGACAAAGTGACCTCTCGTCCGAAATTCAAGTACACTGGAGAATATCCGGTTACTTCGTGCGTGGCAGTACGAAGAGCGTATCCCAGCTGGGGTAGACGCTTGCCCCAATGTCGGTGATTCTCCTTAACGTAAGACGAAATCATTGTTTTAATAACTCTGTTGATTCTCTCCGTAGGGTTCGATTGCGGGTGGTACTGAGGGTTGTAGAGTATTTTGCAGTCATATTCTTTCATTTTTTTCTTGAAAATGTCACTTGTATATTGCTTCCCATTGTCACATATCAGGTATTTAGGGGCGCCGTATATCAAGAAAACATCGTTTTCTAAATGTCGAGTGACAGCCTGTGCCGTGGCTTGACGAAGAGGAAACAGTAGGGCATACTTTGTAAAACAGTCCGCGACCACTAACAGGTAACGGTTCTGTTTTGTCGAGACTGGAAAGGGTCCCATCAAATCTGTAGAAACCATCTGCCATGGTTGACTCACTGTCCTCTGACTTCCCATCAGCCCCGCTGGCCTGGCTTGTTCTGGCTTGAATTGGAGGCATATCTTGCAGTGTCGTACGTAGCGTGATATGTCCGATGCCATTCCCGGCCAATAATAATGTTCTGCAACCCTCTTAATCGTTTTGAAGGCACCTAGATGGCCCGCAGTGGATCTATCATGGCACTCTTCAAGCACACTAGCTCTCAAACTCTTTGGTATAACCAATTTCCACTCCTGATCATCAGGTCTAGGTAGTAGGTTTCTTCTTCGGTCGATAACGTGTTTGTACAGTTTTTCGTTGTGTAGTCTCCAATTGGGATATTTCTGAGGTTCGTTCTCTACGCGATCGAACATCCGACAATACCAATGATCACGGTCTTTCGTTTCTACGTTAATCAGGGATATAGGAAACGCTCGAGACAAGGCGTCCGGAACTGCATGGTTTTTTCCCGGTCTATGTATAATCTCGAAGGAATATTGTTGCAACCGAACTGCCCAACGAGCAAGACGTCCTCGAGGGTCCTTCAGATTGTGAAGCCAAATAAGCGAATGATGGTCCGTTATTACAGTGAACGTAGCGCCTTCTAGATACGGACGGAACTTTTCAATAGCCCACACCACCGCGAGATATTCTTGTTCAGTGGTAGAGTAGTTACGCTCTGCTTTAGTCAAACTCCTACTTGCATATGCAACTACTTTTTCTCCGTCGGGAAGTTCTTGCGAGATCACGGCCCCTAATCCAACAGAGGAGGCATCTGTCTGAACTGTAAAGGGAAGGTCAAATGCCGGGCAGGTGAGGAGAGGCGCTTCAACAAGATCATGTTGAATTCTCCTGAACGAGTCTTCTTGTTCAGGTCCCCAGACGAACGCTTTCTTCTTACTATTCTTCCGGGTTCCTTTTGTTAGCTCATTCAGGGGGGCCATTTTGGTTGCAAAGTTAGCTATGAATCTCCGGTACCAGCTTGCCAAACCAACAAATCGCTTAACTTCGGTCACGCTTGTTGGAGTTGGATAATTAAGTATACATGATACCTTTTCGGGGTCAACATGGAGTCCATCTTTGTCGACGATATAACCCAAATACTTCAGGCTCGAGCGACAAAATTGACACTTATCCCGGTTCAAGGAGAGACCAGCCATCTTCAATTTGCTGATCACTTTCTTCAAAATCTCCAAATGTTCATCAAAGGTGGGAGTAATTATGACTACGTCATCTAGGTATACGAAGACATGCGGCTCTAACTCGGGACCCAGTACGCGATCAATTAGCCTCTGCCATGTCTCAGGAGCATTGTGCAATCCAAACGGCATACGTCGGAAATGGTATAATCCTCGACCGGGAACGGCAAAAGCCGTCTTCTCCTTACTGGATTCCTCCACCTTCACTTGCCAATAAGCAGACTTCAAATCCAGCGTGGATATAACTCGTGCATCACGTAGCTGATCCAGTATCGCAGTGACGTATGGCAACGGGTAGGCGTCCTTCTTCGTGACTGCATTCAGTTTCCTGAAGTCTACGCAGAATCTATATGATTTACCATCACGTTTCCCTATGAGCAATAGAGGTGAGCTTCACGGACTGTTTGACGGTTCCACTACCCCGCTTTTCAGCATCTCGTCTAACTCAATATTTATTTGACGCTGAACGATAGGCGAAACCGGATAGTAACGTTGCTTTATCGGTATGGAATCTCCGGTGTCGATATAGTGCTCTACTAGAGTGGTACAGCCAAGTTTCTGCTGATCAGTGTCCGGTAAGTATTCACTTAACATTGCCTCAAGTGCGTCGCTCTGGTTCAGAGTTAGGAATTCGGTCGACATTTCTGTCGCGGCTACAGTTGGTCCATCGAGATGAGAATCGAACATTCACGCCCCCTGGTCCAAATTTGGTATCACTTTGAAGGTTTTCCAAAAATCCCAACCCAAAATGAGGCTCGTAGTCACTGACGGCACTACTAAAACTTTGATAATCCGCATTTGGCCCTCTAACTCCATGGGCAACGCGACACTCCCCAAAACATCACAACTGTGACCATCTGCTAGTTTAGCTACCGCAGTATCGGCGCGAGTGAGCAAAAGATTGGGATTTTTCACGGATTCCCAGCCACTTACTCCCAATATGGTCCGAGAAGCGCCTGAATCCAATAAACCCAACATCTCTTTCCCAAATATCTTGACTCGTAGGTACGGTCGTTCGTCGCCTTGAACTGCGGCAAGAATGTGCCCCAATTGTGTAGATACCGTTCTTGTCGTTACGGTGTTGAGCCAAAATAACCATTCATCTTGTGACGTCGGCCCATTACTGATATGCGCGGTGGACGATCACCGACTTATCGTCCCGCGTTGTCGTTTCCCGAGTAGCGAACAGAACATAAGGGACAAGAGTATCTAGTAACATCTTTCTTCCCGCAAGTCCAACAGAAAACCTTTGGTTTCTTTGGACAATGGGTAAACCTGTGGTTTCGATTGCCACAATTCCAGCAAGCAGATTTATCCGATAGAAAAGCAGGACTTTCCTCCCCGCATGGCTTCCTAACTTCACACTCAGCTAGGTGAGGTCTAGGTCGAGCATGATAAGCGAGGTCTGGTTCAAGGCAATCTTTCCTTCCAGATGGAGGAGGCTCAAACTTCTCCATTCGTATCTTACTCTCCTCTAATATTCGGGTGATCGACGAACGCTCACTCACGGAATTGACAGGATGAAGACAAATACGGTCTGTGTAATACGGTAATATATTTCGTAAAAGAATCTTCAGTTTTTCTTCTTCGGTTGGGAGTTTTGCGAGACGCGAGAACAAATTTGTCATCACGGCTAAATAAAGACCAACCTTCTCTTCACTACCCTGAGTCCTTGCACGGATTTCATCCCATAAGTTCTCTTCGTAGTCTACCGGTTGAAATTCGCTTTTCAAAGATTTCGATAACTCCACCCAGGACTGGAGGTCCTTCCTCGCGGCCCTAAACCAGATTAAAGCTGAGTCGGTGAAAAAATCAATCGCTGACGAAAACAAATCCTCTGGGGGGACATTGCGGGCTTCCCTCAACTCCTCTACGCGTTCAAGAAAAGCGTTCGCACTCAGTCCGTGGCCATCCCCAGAAAATGTAACACCCCACTTGATCACTGGAATTTGTTTTCGAATGACTCCATTTCCAGGAGCAGCCCGGTCATTACTCCTCCCAAGGTTAACTAGTCGGTTAGCTAGCTCGCGAATGTTGCGTTCTTCGTCGCTGTCAGGATCGTCCGAATGGGACTCGTCCTGCCCAGTCCTTGTAGTGATCTTGCCTGACAAACTTTCAAAAATGAAAACTGTCCCTTGGATTAGAGTAGATTTAGTTGTCGAAATGGTCTCATCATCCGGTTTTATCCTCTCCAATCGGCGTAATAAATGGGCAATACGTACGTCTAGCCGACGATATTCCGAATCCGCTCGAGTGGTACCCGCAAAAGCCTCCACTCCTAGCTTCAAATCATTCAATTTGGTTTGGCAAACTGTCAACTCTTCGGCAGGGTTCAACGTGGTGTGAGTGGGTCCTAGAGACCGTCCCGCCTGTTCGAGTTTTAACAGAGAGGCAAGTAGCTTCTTCATCTCGCCTACCGTTGCAACATCCATCACGCCACGAATCTTTAACTCGTACTCAATCTCGTCACGCGTCAGCCTAGTATAGTCCATTTTATTTTCGCTTAATTCGGTTGTTAATTAAATGCAATTCAAGTTGATTGCCCCACGTTGGGCGCCAAAGTATGTGACGTATTCCTCTCCACCGACGATGGTCGAGGGCCGCTGCTCAAGAGGAGATGGGTAGGTAAGGGGGGGTAAAGGGAAATTTTATGGGCGCCACGTTATTTGTAGGTTGTATGAGACAAATAACGAAAACTCATAATTCGTAAATAATAGGGAGTTGAATAACGTAAACAAGACGAGAATACGAGATCAATCTAAGGAGTCTATAATTAGACGAGCTTTAGCGAGGATTCAATTTGACATACTGAAAAAAATTGGTGTTCGTTTTTATGTTTTTTTTTTTTTTTTTTTTTTTTGTCAGTTCTCCACAGGTCAAACGGCTACAGCTATCAACTTCAAACTTTTTTTCGTCATGGTTCCTCATCTAACTTAGATCTGTATAGTTTTGTGGCATTATCGGGTGGTAACTTTTTTTTTTTAGAATTTTAGAAATTTCAAAAATCCCCATTAGAATAACCCGGAGGAAAATACTTGAAAAATCAAAATTTTTCAAGACCTCTCAAACTCTCGCCGAATATAAAGGAAACTATTAAGCACATTTTGAGAGATTTTTCGCATCAATCGGATGAGAAATAACGAAGAAAACGCATTTATAAAGCATTTTCCCATCAATTTAGGCTATTACGGGAACCAATTAAATCTATAGCAACAAGTGTCACCAATTAATTCAAAACGATTGAAATGAATGAAGAGGAAGGCCGTGACATAACTGATTCTCGTAAGGTTTCTGAACGTTTGGAGTGATCCAAGGTCTGTAGATGTAGATTGGGTTGACAAATTATTTTTCATTCTAGATTTCTATACCCCTAAGCTCGTCTAACAACGCGCATCCCGCGTTTTCCTAGTATAGGTATAATGCAATGATAAATACACTTTACAAATGAACTTAAGTACACTCTAGCTCCCTGTGCAATCGTGAGATATGTCGATCGTCATCAACACACTCCCCTAAATAACTCTAACTAGATATTTAATATTAACAATATGTATACACCGGTTGAAAAACAAATCAAATAAACGTGAATCGTCGGGCTAGTAATCAAATTGAATTAGGCAGCCCCAATACACGAGATAGCGATCTCTTTAGCTAGCAGCCTTCCAACTACTCCTGTTACTCATAGTAGGCCTACGGTATTCTACTCATAATTACCTTCATAATAATATAATCTTACACGTTCAACTGCAAGTTTGTAGGCAATAAAAATATAAGTTGAACAAGAAACAAAAACAAATGAGGCACTGAACCAATAATGTAAATAGAAAATGAAAATGATATGCGAACCAACGTCATACGCTTCTCCGTCCTTGTGTCCGTGGGTTTCGATGATCTTCTCGAAGTCGTACTCAATGATGCGCCGTGCCGGGGCGGGGCAAGAGGGAGGGGGTATGCCGACGTAGATTTGGACCACACGATATGGATAATGTTTGTTGCTTTCTTGAAGAAAAACTAATAAGCTTCACTTTCGGTAGTTAATCCCGGCTGATAAACGGGCTAACAATGTCAGGTACGGCCTCAGCTACTAAGCCGCGCGCGTATTCACAAGCGAACACCCGCGTTATTACGATATTTACGAAAAGCTGGAATACTCCACTTCAATATTTAAATAACATACAAGTTTCCAGAATAGATCCTATGGCAGTATCAAAGCTTTCACCAACAACTGGCAATCACAAATATTTCCTGGCTTATCAATCTAGTACTCCGGCTCTGCCGTTAAATTCCACACAAAACACAACAACTCTCCTAGCTTGATCTCGTCTCTCGCGACCCCAAGAATAGAACTGACCCACTCGGTACTCGAATACAGGTCTCTGTTCCCCCAACCCTCACGGACGAATTATCAACTAAATATTCACAGCATAGTGGCGTAGGTTCAGGGGTAGGGGCAGTGGGTAAATGATGAGTTACAATGTAAGTGATGAGGTGCAAGGTCAGATTGTCACTGACACTAAAAGTAGCACTGTATTAATTTGACCAGATATTTATTTACACTGATGAATAGAATACATGAATGTGAATCGAGACATCTGACTGTCCCAATGAAGTGTGATGTTCACATGATGACTGTCAACTGGCAACTCCCTTGCAGGTTGCCTTCCTGGTCTTTATATACTAGATTCTGGTGTAGAAGATTCTAGACTCATGAGTAGAAGATTCTAGATTCATGATGATTGATGGAGTCCCTTGCAGGATTTCCCTGTCTGACTTATGCTAGGAATTTCCCCTGAGTGATCAACCTCAGGAATTCCCTACAGGACCCCCTCCCCAGTGTCCCGAAAGTTGTGAGGGTCACGAGAGGATCATGAAGTCAGACGTGCTGGTAGCAAACCGGTCGTCCGGACCGATTCGTGACAGATGGAGGTAATGGCAGGAGGTTGGTCGGCAGGCATTGTAATTGTGCCCGGTTTAGGTGCTGATGAGCGAGCGCGGACAGCGTCATGGCGTACGGATACGTGCGGACATGTCGTGACCGACGAGCACTGTAGTGTGTTGAGCGCCGAGTTGTGGCAGACGAGTGCTGTAGTGTGTTGCGCACCGAGTCGTGGCAGACGAACACTGTAGTGTGTTGAGCACTGAGTCGTGGCCAATGGGCGCTGTATGTTCAGCGCAGTCGTGGCCGACGGGCGCTATGGTTGAGCGCAGTTGTGGCCGAGGGGCGCTATGGTTGAGCGTAGTCGTGGCCGATGGGCGCTATGGTTGAGCGCAGTCATGGTCAATGGGCGCTATGGTTGAGGGCAGTCGTGGCCGACGGGCGCTATGGTTGAGCGCAGTCGTGGCCGATGGACGCCATGGTTGAGCGCAGTCGTGGCCAAGGGGCGCTATGGTTGAGCGTAGTCGTGGCCGATGGGCGCTATGGTTGTGCGCAGTCGTGGCCGATGGGCGCTATGGTTGTGCGCAGTCGTGGCCGATGGGCGCTATGGTTGAGCGCAGTCGTGACCGATGGGCTCTATGGTTGAGCGCAGTCGTGGCCGAGGGGCGCTATGGTTGTGCGCAGTCGTGGCCGATGGGCGCTATGGTTGAGCGCAGTCGTGGCCGATGGGCGCTATGGTTGAGCGCAGTCGTGGCCGAGGGGCGCTATGGTTGTGCGCAGTCGTGGCCGATGGGCGCTATGGTTGAGCGCAGTCGTGGCCGATGGGCGCTATGGTTGAGCGCAGTCGTGGCCGAGGGGCGCTATGGTTGAGCGCAGTCGTGGCCAAGGGGCGCTATGGTTGTGCGCAGTCGTGGCCGATGGGCGCTATGGTTGAGCGCAGTCGTGGCCGATGGGCGCTATGGTTGAGCGCAGTCGTGGCCGAGGGGCGCTATGGTTGAGCGCAGTTGTGGCCGATGGGCGCTATGGTTGAGCGCAGTCGTGGCCGAGGGGCGCTATGGTTGTGCGCAGTCGTGGCCGATGGGCGCTATGGTTGAGCGCAGTCGTGGCCGATGGGCGCTATGGTTGAGCGCAGTCGTGGCCGAGGGGCGCTATGGTTGAGCGCAGTCGTGGCCAAGGGGCGCTATGGTTGTGCGCAGTCGTGGCCGATGGGCGCTATGGTTGAGCGCAGTCGTGGCCGATGGGCGCTATGGTTGAGCGCAGTCGTGGCCGAGGGGCGCTATGGTTGAGCGCAGTTGTGGCCGATGGGCGCTATGGTTGAGCGCAGTCGTGGCCGAGGGGCGCTATGGTTGAGCGTAGTCGTGGCCGATGGACGCCATGGTTGAGCGCAGTCGTGGCCAAGGAGCGCTATGGTTGAGCGTAGTCGTGGCCGATGGGCGCTATGGTTGAGCGCAGTCGTGGCCGATGGACGCCATGGTTGAGCGCAGTCGTGGCCAAGGGGCGCTATGGTTGAGCGTAGTCGTGGCCGATGGGCGCTATGGTTGAGCGCAGTCGTGGCCAAGGGGCGCTACGGTTGAGCGTAGTCGTGGCCGATGGGCGCTATGGTTGAGCGCTGAGTCGTGGCAGATGAGTGCTGTGTGTTGCCTGCGGTGGTGAGTTGCCAGTTGCCAACACTGTGAGTGAGTGTTGGTAACAGTTGCTGGTCGATTTGTTACGCAGGTGGTGAATGTATGAATGATTTAGAACACTCGCACTTATCACTCGTTTCCTTGTTCACTTGTTTGATCACGTCGGGGTCACCACTGTGGAAGTATGTGATGAGGTGTAAGGTTAGATTGTCACTGACACTAAAAGTAGCACTGTATTAATTTGACTATATATTTATTTACACTGATGAATAGAATACATGAATGTGAATCGAGACATCTGACTGTCCCAATGAAGTGTGATGTTCACATGATGACTGTCAACTGGCAGCTCACTTGCAGGTTGCCTTCCTGGTCTTTATATACTAGATTCTGGTGTAGAAGATTTTAGGCTCATGAGTAGAAGATTCTAGATTCATGATGATTGATGGAGAGTCTCTTGCAGGATTTCCCCTGAGTGATCAACCTCAGGAATTCTCTACAGTTGAATAAAAACCATGTATTAAATTAAATTGACGACTCGAAACGTATCCAACTTTAGAACTGTATAATTTTTGGAATGAATCGGTTGGAACAATTTTGAGAAATATCATCTCAAAGTTTCTAAAACAAAAATATGAGAATAGGCTGGGCAAGAAAATTTGAAAAATAAAACATCACCAATGAAATGAAATTGTTTTCGAATGTGAACAGATGAATGGTACACATTATCACCATAATGTAAGCAATTCGGACCAGCCGTTTTGTACAAAAAATTTAACCAACTGTTTTCATTCATCAAATATATATTTTTTTTTAATAACATCGAAACTTGATAGAAAATCATTGTTCCCAATTAAGGCTATGTTTGAAAATTAGGATCGTTTGGACGGGGCACCACAAGGGCGATCTTACCACCCCATTTTAATCATTTAAAACCAATGAACTTTAACACCAGGACTGCGCTGTTGATGACCATAACTTTCCGCCGCAGATAACAGTCTTTCAGTTTCCGAAAGTCCGGAACACATTATAAGTAAAAACCGTTTTTTTGATATATATCCGGACATTATCAGCATTGGTATTAAGAGTAAACAAAACACACGAATGTTGATATCTTCCACTTTGAACTAAGTCTCTTGAGCAATGATCACTTCTTTCCATTAACAGCAGATGTAAAGTTTGTCATTATACAAAATGGAAAAGAAGAAAAAAAAAATGAGTGATAGGCCTATAATGTTATAATTCGGCCTATCACTCTACTAATTAAAGGTCGTGGCCAATTAGTACTTCATCCAAGCATTTGCTTCGAGGACTGTGGGAAACCACGAAAAACCAAGTCAGGATGGATACACAAATGTTTGTTGGACTTCTTTTTCTCTCAACCTCTTCTCTTCTTCTTTTCTTGTGATATTTGATTTTCTTGAAATTATTATTAATCGTAAATTAGACAAGTCCAATGTTCAAAACAAAAATCTTTCTTTTTTTGAAACCTTGATAGTTGTTATGACATGCATGCAAGAAACACCAGTGGCAGTGAAAAGTCTTGTTGCTCCAGCCCTCTTGACGTTGATGACATCCTGATGGCCGTGCATACAAATTTTTCTTCCAAGGTTCTTGGATTCTATTGAGTGATTTTCAGACTTCTAGGACTCAAGTATCTTGAAAATCCTAAAAATAAGAAATGTGCTTACATAAATCTGTATAAATCTATGCCAAAATACAATTTAATTGAACAAAAAAAGTCAGAACTACACCTCAAAGTCATGAGAACTCTGCATGGTCATTAAATGTCATATTAGCTGGATGTCAGCCTTACTTCTGGCTAGACCAGAAGGCAAAATCTCGAATCGTAAGTATTTCACAAAATAACTGAAACTATTACTTCCCTTTATGTTCACTTGTACTATGTTGCTCGAAGATCATGTTGACATCACCGAAAATATAATTTGATCACATTAATCACTTCAAAACATGATTTATATATGGGCAGATAAATCTCAGAAACTGTTGTTATCCATGGTTACCATATAATATATTTTAATATATGAAAATGATAGCAGAATTATGTGCCAAGATCCACTGCTTTCTAGATTCGATAATTTCCCAATTAAGTATTTCTTATATGCGTCAAGCGGTCAAGGTGTGTAGAATACCAGAGTCGATAAAGTAGCAAGGGTGTATTATTATTATTATTATCAACTCTTGCAGTTGCACATGAATGCGCGGTGGCAAGTTCCCTATCAATCCTATCCTATCGCCTCCCTAACCTTCTGACGGAATAGCTTCAACCCTATTTCATCCTCCTCAAGTATACTTCTACTAAGCCCATTGCAATCCCTACCTGTCCTATTCAAGAAAGAGAACTTACCGACATCTAATCTAGCCCCCTTTATAACTACTGCTCTATCATGACTTCGCCTACCCCCATACCCTGACTCATTCCTTTCAATCAACCTATTCAACTCTCCCCAGCCCCCTTCTCCTTCCATTACCCTGAAGAAATTACAGATCCGATCCTCCTTTCTCCGTATTTCCAATTCCCGCCATCCCAAGTCTCGGATCATCTCAGATGGACTCTCCAATATTCTCACCCTCTCCCCCCTTTTATTCTCCCCCCATTTCCACCTCCTAACCCTACCTGTAACCCTTCTAACTGCAATCCTTTGCACCCTTTCCACATCCCTTATCTCACCTAATCTATATGGATCCCAAACCGAACTAGCATATTCCACCATGGGACGCACTAACGAGAAATAAGCCTTTTCCTTTATCTCCATACTTGTCCCCCTAAGCTGCCTCATTACAAAGTTTAGTGCATTTATACTCTTTTTTACTATTCTCTCAATCTGACTCCCCCACCCTAGACGTCTATCAAATACCACCCCTAAGTACTTGTAATTTTCCACTGACTCAAGTGACTTCCCTCCTATATCATACACTACATCAGCCCTCACTCTCCTCCTACCAAAGGTGACTAACTTACACTTCCCTTCATTTAACCCCATCTTGTTCAACTGAACCCAACAATTAAGTGCCGTCAAATCTGCCTGAATAGCTACTACATCCTCCTCCGTATTGATTTCCCTATATACCACACAATCATCTGCAAATAACCTTATTCTCGAATTAACAACCCTAGTCAGATAATCTATATATAAATCAAATAATAACGGACCTAATACACTACCCTGTGGGACTCCTGACGTAACCTTAACCTCACTTGAAAGAGATGATACAAACTGTACTAAAAATAAACTGTACTAAAAATCAACTGACCTAAAAATAGGCTGTACTAAAAATAGGCTCTACTAAAAGAAGGTAGAGTGAGAGATGTGGCTCCTCCCCTTCATGAATTGTTACCTCCCAGTCTCGAGGAATCAGTTTAGGTCAGTTGATTTTTAGTACAGTTGATTTTTAGTACAGTTGTTTTTCAGTACAGCCTATTTTTAGTACAGTTGATTTTCAGTACAGTTGGTTTGGAAGGTTTCAGTGCACCAGAAACCAACTGACCTAAACTTCTATATTTCTCGACACAAAGTTGAACTGGAGGATTTGGCTCCACCCCTTCATAAACTATGTTCAGGTCAGTCGATTTTCTGTACAGCCTAATTTTAGTTCAGTGGATTTTTAGTACAGTTTTTTCAAGCTCACTAGGTCAGTTTTTAGGTCAGTTGGTTTTTAGTACAGTTTGTCGGTTTTTATTCAAGGTCGGTTAGTTGTTAGATATGGAGCCTATTTTTAGTACAGTGGAATTTTAGTACAGTTTTTCAAGCACACTTGGTCGTGCTTCAGAAAACTGTACTAAAAATCCACTGTACTAAAAATAGGCTCGATCTAAAAACTAACCGACCTTGAATAAACTGTACTGAAAACAAACAGACCCGAAAACTGAAGCCTATTTTTAGCACAGTTTGTCAGTGTTTGGTTTTTAGTACAGATTGTCGTTTTTTTTTTGTTGTTTTTTCATTCTACCGGCTAGTACCGTATAGTCAGTCTTGCGGCAGTTTGACCAAGTCCCGAGTAGAGCTAGAGCGAAGGAAGATTACAAAGACTTTGGTTTCGACCCTCCAGGTAGTTTCTAGCCAGCTTTTCTAAGGTTGACAAACAATAACTTTCAGTATCACTTTCAACATCATGGCCATCAAATACCTGGCATTGGATAAATGAAATTATTTATTTAAAAAAAAATTGTTCTAATTTTTCCTGTTAGAACTGATGAGAAAATATGTTCACTTTAATCCATCGGAAATGAGAGGGTATAACTATTTCGTGCATACATTTAATTGGCAGAGAAGATGAATATATATATTCTGTCAGTGCAACACTTGCCTAGTTTCTCTTGATTTTTTTTCTGAATACACTATTTGTTGTCAATGTAGTGAGTTTATGAATTGTTTTATTGTAAAATAATAGTGAAATCGAACGTATTATACTCATTTTTGTCATTGGACATCGAATAGAGAAAAAATTTTCAACTTATAACCACATTTCTTTCTCCCTGTTTTTGTGTGGATAATTATTACTATAAATGAAAACGCAACACATGCACATGCGTTCTAAAATGAGCAAGATGTGTATATGGAATGCACTCAATTCAAGTAGTATATACGCAACTTGATATTAGCATTCATCGAGCCTTCCATATTCATTCATATCATTTCATTCTTCAAACTTAAAACCTTCGTTATTAATTAAACCTCTCGGTTTCCATTCACAATTTTCAATTGAATATCTGACATTTTTCACCCTAATAATTCATTTTCTCAAAAACTACTGATTCAAATCATTTCAAATCTGGTCAAAACATGAACCAGAATGATATCAAAAAATCTGTGAGAATTTCATTTCAATGGGTTGAAATTGAAAACATCAAACATTCCACCAATTACCGCACTGTACTTTTGGGATTAATTTTCAGAAATATTCACGATGAACCTGTTCAACCGAGTCTGCTCAAACACAATCCCAACCTATTCTGTTGTGATACCAAGGTTCAGAAAAAGTTTAAAATTATTCGGAATTTTTGTCTGATTTGTATGCCAATTGTCAGGTTTCATGGGATAACGAAAACTATAACTTTGAGGTATAAGATTGAAATTATATGAATGATTGATTTATATAAGAGAGGCTAGATGAATTTCAAAATAAAAGTGTGTAATTATCCAAACGATCCTATCTTTCATCCATAGCCTTAATTAAGGAACAATGATTTCTTTCAAGTTTCGATGTTATTAAAAAAAAAAAAAGGAAATACGACTGTCGAGTACATTCCATAGGAATGTCTCGCTCATTTTACAATTTCGCACATTTTGTGCGTTTTCCTAGTATAAGGAAGTGTGTGATGTGTGTGTGTGCTCATCGCAGTGGATGAGCTTTAATGAGCCAATGAGATATGAAAATATCAGAAGGTCTATGGATCATGTTCAGGTCATTCCATTCAGTTAACACTTCGACTTCAATATAATATCTATATTCAAAATATATATTCACACAACTACTTTACACGAGCGGTTATTATTTCTGGCTTATTTCAAATTCGTATTCTGCGAACCTTTTCGACAGCTCTGGTTGGATCTCCTGATGACCGTTCAGTTGCCAGCCAATAGCGTGAGTCTGTTTAGGTTCGTGTGTAATACCGGCGAACAGGCTTGCCACGGTTGTTGGAATTCATACAGTATGTTTTATACAAGTTATTTTAGCTTCTGACAAAATATGAACGGTTGGAAGAGTTCATATTTATTGCAATTCATAATATACATATTATTCTCTAAATTGATCCCAATCATCAACACATTTTGAACAGATCATTATTAATTTCAATTTCATTTTGTTATAGTTCAATTCTTCATAACGTATTTGTATGATTTTTTTTTCTGATAACATCGAAGCTTGACACAAAATCATTGTTCCCCAATAATTAAGGCAATGAATGAAAAATAGGATCGTTTGAACGGGGCACCACAAGGGCGATCTCACCACCCCAAAGAATAATTAAAAATAAGTTGACTCATTGAACAAAGAATAAATCCTGAGATAATATCGCCAGGGCTCGAAAACAATTCAAACATTCACAGTTGGGAGAAAATCTTGAATGTTCTTATCATCTTGATCTTCTTCTTGAAATTTTCCTCCTTCTCTCTTTTTCTCCGTACCTGGTACTTGTGTTTTCACAGAATTGGTAATATATTATCATGATTATATATAATTATTAGGGCCTGTATTATTATCAATTCTGTTTTCATTATATTGTGGTCAATGTTATTAATTATTGTATCAGTAATGATATTGTCATTATTATCATCATGAGAAATAATGGACAAGAGTTGAAGATAGATTATTTCTTTGCAATAATAGTGGATATGTAGTGATAAATGATAAATAATGGAATGGGATGGATGATATATATGACTGTGGAGAACTCATCTCTTTCGAGTACAATTTGTTATATCGGGCCTATGCCCATAATGAATGGATAAACATAGTAGGCATATAGATAAACTAGAAACAACACTCACTGATATATTTGATTTACTATTCACTTACAGACCATGTAGGCCTACTTCAGAACAAATTATTTAGGATGTCTGATATTCTTTTTAGTAATTTTAATTCATGTGTCATTTCAATGAATATTGTGGGAAAAAGAAATATTTTCGTTCGATTTCCATAATGCATGTTCTGTCATTGTCAGGAGGTTGTATATATTTGTCTAAAACTCCATTTGTACGGGAATGTTCAGGAATGATTCGAAATTATGTGAAAAAGTAATTATTTGTGATTATTCGTGCATTTTTTTTCAATGTTTCAATTATATCTATTTATTCACTTGAATAAGTTTCCTATTTCCTATTTGGTAATATTTAGCTGACTAGATGAGCAAAGGGAGATTATGCTGCTATGATACCATCCATTGTGATAAATTCATTGCATTTGATAGGATTGTTAAATGAATATAACAAGTTTACTCGATGAACGTTATGAATCAGGGTCTTATGATCGAAATATATGGATGGGTGATGTATAGCAAAACAGATACACAACAACCAGTATACGAACAAAACACTTTTTGTGTTTTTCAAATGATAGCACGTACCGGCATTGATCATTTTGAAAAATCTAGACGTTTGTAATAAACAGAAGTATGGATTATTAGTTTGGTTTAAGCACGGAAACTTGAATAAGTAACTATTCATAACTATTCATTTGAAAACGGGACCAGTTCACATACAGTTTGTTTCAGAATTTGATTTTGAAAGAAATTATATCGAGTGAATAATCATCCACAATTAATGACTAGAACAATAATTTAGTACATTGGAGTTTGGCAAGATCCAGTATTAAATTATTCATGCATGATATAATGAAACTTGAATTCTAATATGTGATTCCTTGGGTCTACATAAAATTCTGATACATGTGAATACTCAACTTGGACGCATCATTGATTATCTTTCACAACGTCGAAGTTAATACGAAGGTGAAAAATGAATATTTTCAATAATTTTGAAATAATTTTTCACGTTTTCTAAATAATTCATATTCCTAATTCCATATTCCGACTTCTGTCGTTTTTAAATGATTTAGATGATTGTCGTATGTCGTAGGACAATCTAAGTTCGAAATATACTCTTCCCAACTGAACTATTTGCATAAGTTGTGAATAATTTATTTTAGTTTGCAACAATTTTTTTCACTGAATTTCTATATTTTCATTAGGTTATGTCTAGGATTATATAATTATGGAAATCATTCGTGTACGTGAATTTTCATGAGTGTCTCTATCTATTCATATTTCAGTCTCCCATTCACAAATGTTGCTGAAGTAACTATTTTCGCTGCTGCTATTTCGATGGCTTAATGTGACAACATGTGTTTCGAAAAAAGTGTTGATTCCTGACTTAGCAACCCTCCAATCGAATCACGAAGCCACACTAGATCGATAATGAGCGATAATAATCGATATGGAAATATGAGAGAAATGGTAGAAATAAATCAATCACAAAGAAATATCAGAACTTTAAATTGACATCCAACTGAACTTTTCTTTCAATTTGTTTTTCTTTTCATTCAACTAAACAATTTTGTTCAAGGCGGTTTGTTTTTTTCCGGTTTTCCTCATACAATAATTCTTTCTATGCGGGCTTCTCATTTCTTTTTCTATGGCAGTTCACGATATATTTCCTTGGTATTCCATGTATGTATTTTCATTATATTATCATGATGAATTAAAACAGAACTGAGAATAAAAATCACTTTCCAATTTGAATTTTGAATTTGTATGTAGAATAGAAGTCTCCTCCACGCTCATCTGACTACTATCACTAATCATATCGAATAACAAATCATTCATAACAAAAACAAACGGTAAAAAATAAGACTGATGAACATAATAGTGTATTTGATATAGTTTTTTCTACAGTCAACCATTCATAGAAAAATTGAGTCTGACTTGAAATCCAAATGGCCTATGGTTCCTGTTTCTCTACCACCATCAAAACATGACAGTAGGGCCCCTTGAGTAGGGCCATAATCTCAATGTGATGTATTGATAACAGAAAGGGATTGAAAATATTTTCAAAATGTAGAATTGAACAACTTAATTGGAAACACTAATTCATTAGTGTGATATTATGAAATAAATAATCAATTACTGATATTAAGTATATAATTATTCATAGCGATGATCAATTCTTATACCTCTCAATCATCACTGACTTTTTTTGTTGTTCTGAATTGAGTTTTTCTCAATGACTTTGAGAATAAAATTGCCCTGGACCTATAAACTCAGTAAAATATTAACGTATCATACAAACAATTATGTTTTGATAATTGATACTAATGTGGATACTAGAGTTACGAATAGAATAATTGGACATACGTGTGAAACTTTTCCCAGTCAATATTTGCACATCAGTGAACAGGCAAAGTTTTCTCTACAGTCTACCCTCATATTAGATTACCTTCATTTTCAAATTGGTGAGCATATTTTTTGCCGTCAACTGAAAAAAATCCCGTTTACTCATCGACAACATTTAGAGACTTTATGCATTTCATTAGGATTTCATTTTTATAATTTGTTCAATTTTGAGACTGAAATTGAAGATAAAAAAAGGAAAGGGAATGATTTGGTTAAAATTGTGATAGTTCAATTTTCATATAATGATGTTATGTGATTCTTCATTATTTTTACCTCTGCAATTACGTTTTATTTTATTAGGGATGCATAAATGAGTGAAAGAATCTTCGTTTCATAACAAAGTAAGTTGTTAGAACCCGTCACCACGAGACCCTGAGTTGTAGTAGGTAGGGACTATTTCCGAAATTGACTGACAGCTCCCCCCTCCCCCCAACCCCCCTTGATAGCCTACGCACAATGGTAGAGGGGATCTCTCTTTACTCGGGACTTGGTCAAACTGCCGCAAGACTGACCATACGCTGCTAGCCGGTAGAATAAAAAAACAACAAAAAAAAACGACAATCTGTACTAAAAACCAAACACTGACAAACTGTACTAAAAATAGGCTTCAGTTTTCGGGTCTGTTCGTTTTCAGTACAGTTTATTCAAGGTCGGTTAGTTTTTAGATCGAGCCTATTTTTAGTACAGTGGATTTTTAGTACAGTTTTCTGAAGCACGACCAAGTGTGCTTGAAAAACTGTACTAAAATTCCACTGTACTAAAAATAGGCTCCATATCTAACAACTAACCGACCTTGAATAAAAACCGACAAACTGTACTAAAAACCAACTGACCTAAAAACTGACCTAGTGAGCTTGAAAAAACTGTACTAAAAATCCACTGAACTAAAATTAGGCTGTACAGAAAATCGACTGACCTGAACATAATTTATGAAGGGGTGGAGCCAAATCCTTCTGTTCAACTTTGTGTCGAGAAGTATAGAAGTTTAGGTCAGTTGGTTTCTGGTGCATTGAAACCTTCCAAACCAACTGTACTAAAAATCAACTGTACTAAAAATCAACTGTTCTAAAAATCAACTGACCTAAACTGATTCCTCGAGGCTGGGAGGTAACAATTCATGAAGGGGAGGAGCCACATCTCTCACTCTACCTTCTTTTAGTAGAGCCTATTTTTAGTACAGCCTATTTTTAGGTCAGTTGATTTTTAGTACAGTTTATTTTTAGTACAGTTTACCAATCCCCCACTTGAAACCTCCGAACCTACTCAAACTGTTTGAACTCTATCCTGAAGAAAGTTTCCAATATCCAATTAACCAACCCAGCATTCCCAATGGACAGTTTCAACTTCCCTAATAATATAGTGTGATCTACCTTGTCGAAAGCCTTTTCAAAATCTAAAAACACTGCATCAATACAGCCCCCCTTGTCAACTACCCCTGCCAGCTCTTCCGCAAAACCTAACAACTGTGTTTCACATGAATACCCCTTCCCAAACCCATGCTGCACTTCCGAAATACCCCTATGTTCATCTACTTTCTCCATTATTCTCTTTATAACTACCCTTTCCATCATCTTACATACATGTGACGTTAAACTGATTCCCCTGTAGTTGTCTACCCTGCCCCTTTGCCCTCCCTTTGAAATTGGAACCACCTCCGCTTTTTTCCAATCTTGTGGTACTCTACCTGCTGTGAGTGAGGCTTGGAACAACCTTAGCAAATAACCCACAACCCCCCTACCCGCTAATTTCAGGAGATCGCTTTGCACCCCATCTATGCCTGGTGACTTCCCACTTTTTAGTTTCCTTAATACATTCCACACTTCCCCCTCTGTAAGCAGGACTTCCTCCCCCCCCCCCTCCAGTGTTGTAATAATTCCATAATTCCACTCCCCTATAATTCCAGTCACATTGAACACTTCCCCGTAGAATCTATTTAATGCTGCTGCCTTCTCCTTATCCGTTTTCCACTCATTCCCTCCCTGATCAACTAAGGTGGGCAACTCCTTACTACTACCCTTCTGACTAGAAACAAACCTGTACATTCTATTCCAGCTACCCTGTACATCACGTTCATTAAACATACCACCCATGAAGTTTTCTTTCGCCTCCCTCTTAGCCTTGTTTAAGTCCCGCCTTAGTTCCTGGACCACCTCCTTTCCCTCCCCTGACGCCCTCAATTTCCTACTCATCTTTCTACCCTTCCTCTTACGCCTCCTAACCGTACTATTATAGTAGGCAGGATCTGCATTTGCCTGCAACACCTTATAGGGAACCAACATATCTCTAACCTCCTCTTATACTTTCCAAAAATTGAACCACAGACCTTCAACATCACGCTCGTCTATCTCACACCACTTCTCAAACCTATCCTCAAAAGCTTTTTGAACCTCTGAACTACTTTAACGACTTTTATACTTTATTCAGATATCTTGCTCATCTTGCAACGCTTATGTTGCGTTTGCCTAGTTTGTAAGCACTGCACAGGTCGCAGGGTTTGATTGATTGACATAAAACTTTCTCTGTGAATGCAAACTTATCCAACTTAGAACTGTGTAGTTTTTGGGTCATACTGATTAGACTATTTCTGAGAAATATCATCTCAAAGTTTCTAAGAACTCCATAAGATAGGGGTGGGCGGGAAAATTCGAATTATGAAATCTCTCCAAAAAAGATTATATTTTCTCTGAAAATGTGAACTAAATGATGATACACATCTTAATTATGCAGTTCGAACATGAAAATAATTGAATAATAATTAAATAAATGTATTTTTATTCAACAAAATTATGAATATAAATAATTAGATGAGCGATAGCGATCTAATAGCTTCTCTGTTTCTTTGTAAGCACTGCAACAGGTCACAGGGTTTGACTGATCGACATGAAACTTTTTTTTTGTACACGCAAACTCATCCAACTTGGAACTGTCGAGTTTTTGGATCATATCGGTTGGACCATTTTAGAGAAACACCATCTCAATGTTTCTGAAAAACTCAATATAAGATCAGGCTGGACAGGGAAATTTGAAAAACGGATTATCTCCAAAAAGATTCAAATTTAAACTAAAATATGAGAAAAATAAATGTAGGGCCTAATACAAGATTTGCAAGGATACTAGGAAAACTTTTTCAAATATCCCAATAATACAATATCACACATAGTCATATGCCAGTTTTTTCAAATTTGCATAGGCCCTAAATAATTCCAAGGGCTCGGGGGGGAGGGGGGGGGGAGATTATTGACTTACATCATCAAAGGGGGGGGGAGGGGGTCATCGTATATGTGACCTTCCTGGATAAGGAGGAAGAGAGGGGGAAGGGGGGGGTGAATTATAATCTAAAATTGTGTCATCATTCATAAACAGCCCCTATGCTGTTGGTGTCAAACTGAACAAACTGAAGAACGTTTGAATGGTAGTTAGGGTAAGGATTGTACGCAAATTCCAACAATTCCATTTTATTACAAAATGTTCCATTGTTGGGATTTTTCAACTACATTTTGCCAGGGATACTCACAAGTCTTATTCTGCTGTTACTGAAGAAGAGCACTGGAAAAAAAACTTGAAAAAAAGACAATTCAAAAAAGTACTTACGTTTGTATTCTCATCTCACCTTCACTTACGGTAAATCGGTGAATGTGTTTAAAGAAGAGATGAGAAGATTCCGGTGATTCTACAAGAATCATAATTTCTTTATTATTGATGTCCATTGTGAATGATTGATACCTCATTATAGGCCTACCTGTCAATTATTTTGAAAAAAGTGTCAAGTTGTTTGTTAAACTTTAAATCTCATATTAGTACAGACTATTGTTGTATTTTGACCTGATATACCATGGTAGATGGATTTACCAAGCAATAAGCACGATGGATAGTGATACCAACATACTTCATCATAATATAAAGATGGTGTATCAAGTACCAACCCCGATATTAATAGCATGGCTGGTATTTGTGGTTTCTTGCGAATTGCGATCAGTTTGGAGCCAAATCCGACCAAACATTTATCGAACGACCCGATAGCCAATTTATAAAAGCCAAAATCAGCTACAGAATGATCCATACATTGCTAAGCTAGTACGAATTGAACCAGAGAAACAACAATTACAAAGATACAAAAATAAGTAATCAACTAATCATCATTGGATAACTTTGGTGAAATTGTTGGCACGGACGGTGATGAAATGATTATTTTCATGACCTATTTATTCGAATTTGCACATGAAAAATATTGATGAAGAATCAAAAAATCTTAAAGAAAAATGAACTGAGGAAAAAAATTTGAAAAATTATATTTTTGCCGAGAGGGTCCCCTTGAAGGTGCACTGCACCGATCACCAAGATATATCAATGTTTGTGAATGATGAATGAGAAGATGAGATGAAAGGTCACTTTATCAAGTGTTTTTTCTTTCTATATTTTGAAAGAGTCAGTCATGGCTTGTTGTTAAGGAATCATGTCATGCAGTATCATAACCTAAAAGAAAGAGGAAAAACCTGAAAAACCCCTTTCAGGATAGTTGACCATGGCGGAACCCGGCTCTCTTAAATTACTGGTCAGTGTGCTAGCCACTGGACTGCCTATCTCAGGGAATGTATACATGTACAGTGAAACCTCTATCCATCATTTTTTCAAGGGACTAAGAAGAAAAAATGAGATGGCAAACCTATGCCATGACAAAAAGTGGGCGTGGCCAAAGCAGTTTTTCTTCAATTCGTTAATTAGAAAATATACAGGCTATGTGAACAAGTTTTATTACTACCTAGTCGAAGATTGTACAAATTTGCATAATTCAAGCTCAATAATTTTCAATTTACGTAGAAATTCAACGATTCTACGCAACAAATAGGTTTTTTTGGTCCCTTTTGAATCAAACATGTAAGTGTGTTTCCAGTGTGGTGAACACGCTAAAAAACATCCATGTAAGAAAATGATCCATCCAGGAAAATTCAACATTGATTATGTCATGTATTTGATATTTCATGTTGGTACTACAATGACGCATGCGCAATGTGGCATGCAAGTCAGTTGGCTAATGGCTTCTAGCTAGTAAGTTGTACCGTGTATCGCAAATGTTGATAATTAATAATAAAGCTAATTATTGTACAATCTATTGAATCTGTTTATTGTAACTACATTATAAACATATTACATGGTGTCAGCAGTGGCTGTGTTGTGGAAACTATTGCAACAGCAGTCAGAGGATTTGAAAATAGATACGGACACGCGTGGTAAGCTGCTAGCCTAGATAGACGCGAGCAAGGTCGCGAGCCAGAACAGAAGCGCTGAGATTTATAAGATGGCGGAAGCTACTTTTCGACAACCACCGACGTTGAAAATCAAAGACGAAGACAACATCAAGTGGGAAAAGTGGCGCAAGTGTTTTGAAACTTATATGTGTGCTTCGGGTCTCGAGGACAAATCGGATGCGAGGAAGATCGCGATTTTGTTAAACTTGATAGGCGATGATGCGGAGGATGTACGCGCCAATTTTACGTACTTGAATGAGGAAGACTGCAAGAAATTTACTGTCGTACTACAGAAATTTGAGGATCATTGCCTTCCTATGAGAAACCAGGTCGTAGATAGGTATGATTTTTTTAGCATTAAACAGAATGAAGGTGAACCATTCGACAGCTTTCTGGTAAGATTGAAAAAATCGGCATCCACATGTGATTTCGAGAATCAACATGACTGGTTGATTCGGGATAGAATTATACATTGCATCAGGGAGGAAGGTTTGAGAGAGAAATTACTACGTTCTGATCCAAAAATCACATTAACGAAAACGATCTCAATTTGTCGGGCGTTTCATGCAAGTAAACGTCACATGGAGTCCATGCAACCAGAACATCTACAGGAGGTTCATGCAGTGAAGCCAAGGTTTGATAATGTGAGGCATAGGCCTACAACGACTGCAAGGACTGGTGCAACAGGATCAGGTGACAAGACAGTGATGTACGACTGCAAGCAGTGTGGAAGGAAACATTCAGGAGGACAGTGTGCTGCGTACGGAAGACAGTGCTACCAATGCAAAGGCTTAAACCATTTTAAGCAGTTTTGTCCAAAGAATCGTAAGAACGTTCGTGAGATTGCAGAAGAAGAAAGTGAAGACTTTCAAGAAGATTTTCTGATATCTGAAGTGAAAACGAGTAGGCCTAAACAGGTGTTGATACACTCGGTGTCAAACACGAAGGAACAAGATGCGTGGTTTGCAACGTTAGATGTTGCGGGCAGTAAAGTGAAGTTCAAACTAGACACGGGGGCAGAAGTAAACGTATTGCCGAAAAGGGTATTTGACAGTCTGTCAGGGAGAATTGAACTTAAGAAGACAAACACTGTGCTTGTAGGTTATGGTGAAAACAAACTGAGGGTGGTAGGAAAGACAAGTCTGATGTGTGAGAATAGAAAGTCTAAGAGGCTTCCACTTGAGTTTGTTGTGTCAGAAGTAAATTCTCACCCTTTACTTGGCTTATCAGGGTGTCTTAAGATGGACTTGTTACAGCGAGTAGATGCTGTGAGTTCTCTAGTAGGGAAAACAATGGATGATATTGTTCAACAGAATAAGGATATATTCACAGGCCTAGGTAAGTTAGGAGGTGAATATCACATCACGATTGACGAAAATGTCAAGCCCGTCATTCATGCTTGTAGGAAAGTTCCTTTTGGGCTGCAACCCAAACTTAAAGAAACCTTGGATAAGTTAGAAAGGGACGAGGTTGTGTCAAAAGTGGATCATCCAACAGACTGGGTCAACAGTTTAGTGATAGTAGAGAAGAAGAATGGATCAATTAGATTGTGTTTAGATCCAATTAATCTGAATGAGGCGATTAAGCGTGAGCATCACGCGCCCACAACGACAGAAGATGTAGCAGCTAGGATGCATGGCAAAAGTGTGTTTTCGTGTTTGGATTTGAAGGATGGATTCTGGCAAGTTCCGCTTGACGATAGCAGTGCTAATCTTTGCTGTTTCAACACTCCATTTGGGAGGTATAGATTCAATAGGCTGCCGTTTGGTATAAAATCGGCTCCTGAAGTTTTCCAGAAGAGAATGATGAAAATATTCAGTGATATTACTGGGGTAGAGGTAGTATGTGACGATCTGATTATAGCAGGTTCAAGTATTGCTGAGCATGATGCAATACTGGAGAAGGTATTGAAGCGAGCTAGAGAAAGTCAGGTTAGATTTAATCCGAATAAGTTTCAACTTCGTGTCAGTTCAATCAAGTATCTTGGACACGAGATTTGTAAAGAAGGTTTAAAACCTGATCTTGATCGTATCAAGGCAATTGTGAAGATGGATGAACCCAGGGGTAAGGAAGAATTACGCAGATTTCTGGGTATGATAACTTATGTTGGGTCTTTCTTACCAAAGTTATCGGAAACGACTGCTCCTTTGAGAGAGTTGACTAAGGATCATCAGTTATGGGTATGGGAGGATAGGCATAGCGAGGCAGTTAACACCCTCAAACGACAATTGTGTAATGCACCCATACTTAGATTTTTTGATGTGACAAAGCCGGTGGTGATATATACAGACGGACGCGTCAAAAGATGGGTTGGGGGCGTGTCTAATACAAGAGGGACACCCTATAGCTTACGCTTCGCGGTCGTTGACTGAATCTGAGAAAAACTATGCTCAGATAGAGAAGGAGTTGTTGGCAATTGTGTTTGCATTAGAGAAGTTTCACCAATATGTTTACCATAAAGAGGTGCTAGTGCAATCAGACCATAAACCACTTGAGATTATTGTGAAGAAAGAGCTAGTTAAGGTTCCCAGTCGTTTGCAAAGGATGTTACTAAAATGTTACAGATACGAATTCAAAGTAGTGTATGTTCCAGGCAAGCTAATGTTTGTGGCAGACACGCTGTCGAGAGCCTTTTTGAAGGATCCGGTGAAAGATGACCCTGAATTAGAAGCAGTAGTTCATTCCATAGCAAAACATTTAGCAGTTAGTGCGGAGAAAAAGTTGGAAAACCAGCTAGCCACTAAACAGGATCATGTGCTCCAGCAGGTTCGGCATTACTACATGCAAGGTTGGCCGACGTACTACCAAGACGTTCAGCCAGAATGCCAAGTTTACTGGAAGTATAGGAATGAGATTTCGGAATCGGAGGGTTTACTTTTTGTAGGAGATAAGTTTTTAGTTCCTTTAACTATGAGGAGGAAAATGCTGATTGCTCTTCACGAAGGGCATCCTGGGATTGTAAAAAGTAAAATGAGGGCAAGATCAATTTTTTTTTGGCCAAACATGACGCAACAGATTGAGGAGTTTGTTACGCGATGTGAAGTATGCGAGAGGTTCCAGCATGCGAATGTTAAAGAGCCAATGTTAGGTCACACTATTCCTGATAGACCTTTTCAAAATGTGGCAGCAGATTATTTAGAATTTAAAGGTTCAAATTACTTGGTAGTGAAAGACTATTTTTCCAAATGGATCGAATTGATTAAAACACATGGTAAGACAGCAAAAGAAACCATATTGACGCTTAAAGAAATTTTCCGAGTGAGAAAATTTTTTGCACTCTCACCTGGTATTTGCGTACACTGGAAAAAGGCAGCGTATGGTGTCTTTCGGCTGGGGGCTTCCTTGTACCATTGTTAGAAGAAGCCGACTATGTGGTCCCAATCTGCTTCTTGGAAATCAGGGTTGGTGTAATAATAGTCCGCTGCTGGTCCTGTTAGGCGCAATTCGAAAACTGACAAACGCTGGTCATCACTCCAATTTCCTAGAACTCTGGCAGACTCCAATTCGCGCAGAAACTCAGCCAGTGTGAGAGTATTCGGATGACGCGAGAATTTTTGCACAATATTCATGATGCCACCCACGTTACTTCGTTCGGGCGGGTTTAGAGGTGGTGGTCCTGGGAGTGCTTGTTCTTGCTGTTGATCTTGCTGTTGTTCGTGATTATTCGGGTTTCCTCCATCATTTGTCGTGTCAGCAGATCGCTGCTGCCCGATAATTGGATCTTCCATTACAAACAAATGGGGGATTTTTTTTTTTTTTTTCACTATCGTAGAAGAGTAGAAATGAACGGAGTGTTAACGGCAGTTAGTATAATTGGGAGAAATATTACACCCGTGTTCCCCTGAATCGAACAGGAGGAAAAACAATATTATAACCTTTTCTTTTGTTTTTGCCTATCCCACCGCTGTCACCATTTTGTCACGGAGCGCGAGCGAATTTATTATTTTGACAATTGAAGTTATAGTGATTAAACCTTACAAGAATGGTAAATAAAAGACTCACTATATTTGATAGTTTATGGGATAGGTCTGTGGGCGTGACACTAACGTCACCTAGTCGCTGTAAGATTCAATTGGGGACACAAGGAAGGTTTGCATATTAGTAAGACTTACCACAATTAGTTATGTCCGTTTGTTTTATTTGAAGAGTTTGTTACAATTACACTGTCGCTGTTTACACGGTTAGATTGTCTATTATTATTATTATTAGTATTATTATTATTATTAAATGTTATTTGAGATTCCTTTAGATTGGTTAATGAGAGTGAGAGAAGGATAATGTGAAGATTTCAAGGGTGAATTTAAGTTTAAAGTTATTACTAGATAATCCGGTACATATAAGGTCGGTAAAGAGGGTAAATCGGGTAGAATGGGGGAGGGAAGTTGGTAATTGGGTCGGTCGGACAGGGTAACAGACGTACTGTAAGTAGTCTGTCAAAGGAAGAAAAAGGCACTCACCGAGCAGCCGATTTCAGAGAGGTTTAGGAAAGGTACTCACCGAGCAACCGATCCTGGGAAGGGTTAGAAAAGGTACTCACCGAGCAACCGATTCTAGAGAGGATTAGGAAAGGTACTCGCCGAGCAACCGATCCTGGGAAGGGTTAGAAAAGGTACTCACCGAGCAACCGATTCTAGAGAGGAGGGAGAGAGGAGTGGAGCGGGAGCGAAGGAAGACTTCACTGGCGTTTTCGGCGTCTTGCAGCATCTTTTATAGGGAAACTTGTGGGTGAGGGGATGAGGAAGGGGAGGGTGGTTGATATAGGGGGGAAATAGGAAGTATTGATCCAGAATTAGGGTTGGTAGTAGTGAAGGATTTTGAAGGTTGGTATCTTGGAACACACCAGATGAGTATTGATCTTTTGGTGAGAACAGGGTTTGAAATCTCCACATATCTCATATACATGTGTTATAACCTTATGAATAAAGTGTTACGTTAAGCACATGGCGGTGGTATTCAAATAATGACTGAGAGGGTGACTTATGACATTTACACAGATATGGAAATTGACATGACATTACACAGTAATAAGGTTTGACATGACATAACAGTACATTGACATAGGGACACGACATGATAATATTTGGTGAAGTGACATGACGTAATATTTGACATAATATATGACATAATAGTACAATGACATAGAGACATGACATAGAGACATGACATAGTAGTATTGACAAAGTGACATGACGTAATAGTACATTGACATATAGACATGACATGATAATATTGACGTAATGACATGACGTAATATACGGCATAGTATAGTGACATGACATAATAATATTGACAATTATCATTGACACTAGAGATATATGATAATACTTCAAATATATATAAATGAGAGTCACACTATTTGTCGCCCCACGACACTTACAGGTCAGGAAAAGAAACCAATCAAATTGAAATTTGACCTCATCCAAAAATCGTGATACTTTGCAAATACCATACAGACAGCTGCATCCTCTAGCTTGACAGTTCATTGGCAAACAGCTTTGATACACATTGTTCTGACAGCTGTAACTTGGAATGAACGCTAGCCCTGTGACGCGTGTACCGATACGAATACACGCTCATGTTTTTTTGTTTGTTTCGGTATTTTAAATAAAGTTTTTACACAAAGATTCAGTATTTCCAATGTAACGGTGACATTAGGGTTTGATACGTTTACATACGACCTTTGTGACTAAATGAATATTAATATATTTCTCATCTTTTGATTAGTCCGCAGTCCATGTAGGAAGCCGTGTCGAGTGATGTCTTCTTGCTGCCCACCACCCAGGTGTTGCCCGAAACCCAGATTTTGCCCACAACCGAAGTGTAGCCCACAACCGAAGTGTTGCCCACAACCGGAGTGTTGCCCGAAACCGAAGTGTTGCCCGAAACCGAAATGTTGCCCGAAACCGAAATGTTGCCCGAAGCCCAAGTGCTGCCCAAAGCCTAGATGCTGCCCAAAACCCGAGTGTTGCCCGAAACCCAAATGCTGCCCGAAACCCAAATGTTGCCCGAAGCCCGATTGTTGCCCAGAGCCACGACCACGATGTTGCCCGAAACCGACGTGCTGTAAACCGACGTGTAAGAAACCGTGCCCGAGTCTGTATTGTCGGAGGAAGAAAACAATCGCTCAGCGGCTGCGTGCTCTATTCAAATAATGTTGATGAAGAGATGGAGAATCAAGATGTGAATTGTAAAATTAAATAAAATTGTGATGTTTGTTATTGTGATTGATTTAATGATTAGAAACAATACGAGAACTCATGAAAGTAAAGGTCCAAGTTTATAAATGTTCATTCAGGAAGTAGGGGTGAGAGTCAGGTATCAATGATCAGATTCACAAAGTGTGAATTGATCAATGATTAGCGTATCAACTTGTTTTTATTCCCCTTGTTTACCAATACAATTTTATTATTATTAGTTCAATCACCACAATCAATTTTTTCGTAAATTGTGAGTATATAATAAATTCTCGATATTTCTCGATTATTCTCGGTCTGACATTTTTTTTCATAAATATTTGAAACAAATCTGTAAGGGTCGCAGATTTGAACCGAAAACATTCATTTTTTTGGTGGAAGTGCCATTTTACTAAATAGTCATGTTTCACTCATTTTAATTTTCGTCCATTCGTCTTCTATTATGTGATCAAGTGGTTCTTGTTTCATTAGGCGGAGCTGAAATATTTTGTTTTTGACAATTCTTGAATCACGTATCATTTTATTCTAGATTGAATTGTAATAGGCCAGAGGCTCGAACAGGGAACCACGAGTCTCAAAAATAGTTCGAAGGTATGGCTGTTACATATTCAGCGCTAGTAGCGGTACTTTCTTGTCTGCTGTATTGCCAGTTATGACAGATTTCGCATGTTGAGAGTTTCTATTCAGTTAGGTCTTTGTAATGATATAATATTAATCACCATCTATTCTAAGGTGTAATAACTGTGAGATGTCGAGTGATAAGCATCAAAGTACTCGTGAAAAATACAGAATCCACAAAGTAAAGGCAAGAAATGTATGTAGGCCTACCTAGTCGTCGGGTTTCCTAACCCAACTTTTACTTGTTTCATTTTTTAGGTTAATTTCTGTAATAAACAATATTATAACTAGACGTATGTGCTATTCTGTTATAGTTGCACGAAGAATCAGAATATGAACTGAAAAAAGAACTGAAAAGTGATTCAGAGAGCAGCTGGATGCTTCCATCTCTAGATGCGCAGTTAGCATCTTCGGACAATGAATCAAAATCCAAGGGAAAGAAGCACAAGAAAAAGAAGAGTAGCAAGAAGAAGAAGAAGAAAAAGTCACGAAAGTCTTCGGTAATTGAGTTACCGTATATGAATTATAAAGCTGCCTCTTGACAAACGTGCCTAGGCCAGCTATAGGCGTAATCAATATTTTTTAGGGTTAGGTCTAGGTTCGTTAATGGTGAGTGATGGCTTGAGGTACATTCATGGAGACATGTTATTTCTGATGTCTGTCAATTTTAACGGATCTGTCAATATGTCAAACTGTTGATAGCATTCAAACAATCACGTCATCCGGCAAAGTATTTGCCACGCAACTGTTGGTAGGCCTACGGTAATTCTGCATTTTGGCTGGTATCTCTGATCTGTTTTTCAAGTGTCAAAAGTGATTAAAATGGAAATACGGCTTCTCAGTAACCATGGCAATCAAAAATTCTATCATTTCACTGGAACCTGCGGGTTTCTGAAGCAAGTTGGCGGCAAAAATGCTACGGTAAAACCATTGTCGATGGATCAATATCGTACAAGCAGTTTGAACATCAAACAGGCAGTAAAATTGCCTACGTCATGCCCGTCAAATTTTCGGAGGTGAAATGTTCAACTTCAATCAACCCTCAAAGTCGCAACGGACGTCAGATCCGTCAAGTTTCACAATTGGTGAACGTCTTTACTTGGCTAGTTACAATATCATTCTTCATTTGACAGAAACACCAAGCCTATGTTACCTTACTGTCACTCACCATCACTATTGATAACCTAATACCATCTGATACCACTGAGTAGGCTTAACCATATAAAGGATGGATTAGGCCCACAGATCTAGGGAATTGCGCAGTTTAGGCCAGGGAACACGGTTGGGTGGGGTCCACCATTTTTGAGGTTGGTATTTCCTTACTGTGCTTTACTCCCCCTAACAGTAATTCATGAAGACCTATCAGGACCCCGCTCAGGTGGGTTCCATTACCAAATTACTAATTGTTTCATCATTCAAAAATACCGTTTTTTTAGATTCTGTTTGTTTTGGCAGCCATTGCCGTGCACAAGTGCGACTGGTTTGGTTGGTCGTTGGTGGAGTTGCCATGTGGTTAGGTTGAGGGAATTACTGGCAAACAGTGAGTCAAGCAGTGATGATAATGTGTGGTAACTTAGCTATCCAAATTGGCAGACTTGTTAAGGTACGTTCATACAGACACGTCAAGATGTTTTTGACAGTCTGTTTAGTCACGTGCACCAATCAGAAACTTGACGGATCTGACGTAAGGTCGCTACGACCTGGAGAGTTGGTTGAAGTTGAATCTTTTACGTCAAAAAATTTGACGGGCGTGACTTAGGCTATATTTCACTGCCTGTTTGATGTTCAAACTGCTTGTAGGCCTACGATATTGATCTATCGACAGTGGTTTCAGCATTTTTGCCACCAACTTCCTTCAGAAACGTGCAGCTTCCAGCAAAATGATAGAATTTTCAATTGCCATGGTTACGGAAAAGCCGCATTTCCATTTTAACTACTTTTGACACATGAAAAACAGATCAGAAATACCAATCAAAATGCAGAAGTACCAACGGCTGGGTGACAAATACTTTGCCGGATGACGTGATTGTATGGACGCTACCAACAGTTTGACGTATTAACAGATCGGTTAAAATTGACGGACGCCCGAAATATCTTTCCTCCAGAAAGTCTGGGCACCCCTGCTGTAGATGACTTGCAGCACTGACCTACACCCATCACACAGCTGGGTAATGCTTGTCTGTACATCCTAACAAATATGTTTAATTCACCACACTATATGGTAACGTGAATTTTTTTACTACAGTAAATATTTAGATGAGCGTAGCAAAGCTTTCCATTTCACACCCTTAAAAAAATGGGCTTCGTTCTTATGTTTTTTTGGGGGGGGGAATTATGTGCGCGGCATACAGGTCAGAGAAATGAATCAATCAACTTGAAACTTTTTCTGAACGTTGGTGTCATACCAGAATAGGTTGGGATTGTTTTTCAGAAAAATCGGTTCGACTTTTTTTCCGGAAAATAATCGGAAAGTTTGAAAAATCCTCGTAAGAATAACCCGGAGGTAAAATACTTGAAAAATAAGAATTTTTCAAAAGCTCTCAAATTTTCACCGAATATGAACAACACTATTATACACCTTTCCAGAGATTTTTGCAACAATCGAATGAGAAATAACAAAGAAAACGCATTAAAGGTGTACGTTTTATCGAATATTTGGATCAATTGGATTTGCAAAGTGTTTATGCGACAGGTTGCAGCACTATAAATATCAATAAGTTGCGGGTAAGGTTTTTAAGCGTTTGAAGTAATCCAAGGTCCGTAGATGTAAATTGAGCTGACAAGTTATTTTTCATTCTAGATTTCCATACTTCTAAGCTCATCTCACAACGCGCATCCCGCGTTTTCCTAGTCTATCTATAACGGTTTAGCCATATCAATTTGGCCTGAAACATTTCAAATATTTCTTGTTCAAAACACTGGCTGTATTTTTTTCTTCACACTGCCTCGTTATTGACGAGGACTCGCAAGCATGCCCCCTGCAAACTGTTTGAGCCTGTAACATTCATCATGCATCTCAGACACAATTTGACAGTATAAAATCGTACCTTCACGTGTGTTCTTGAAACTGGGCTGTTTTTACTCAAAATTGACGTTATCATCAGCATGTTCAAACCATATATACTACCTTTTTTATATATATTGGGTTTTAACGACGCACTATACTGATTGCTACGATCTATTGGCATCGGCGGATGATGAATGAGATGATGGGATGATGAGATGAAAGGTTATTTTATTAGGTGTTTTGGATGGTGGAAAGGAGTCGGTCATGGCCTGTTGTTTAGGAACCATCCCAGTATCAACCTGAACGACAGAGGGAAACCACGAAAAACCCCTGTCAGGATGGCCGACCATGGCGGGGATCGAACCCCGGTCGTCTCCCGAATGACGGTTCAGTGTGTTACCACTCGGCCACGCATCTCGGTTATATACTACCTTACCGAGATACTTTACTCCTGCAGCCGATAGCGACATATGTTCGTTCCAATCTCAGAGGCCATATTGGACATTATATTATATTGGATATGTTGAATATGACGGAACTTCCCGGTTTGCAAAGCGGTGTGAAGCTATACTGCCGAGACACAAATATTCTTAACATCGCCTTCTTAACGTTGAGTAACGTTTCTTGGTAATATGTATCTATGTTCAAACCTTTCACTTTGAATCAATTCGACTAAACCGTTTCCCAACTGTGTGATACACGTAGTTACTGACTAAACATTTGAATACCGGTTCTAGGACAGTGACGATGACAGTAGTGAAGATGAATGGGTAGAGAAGAACTCTGATCAAGATAAAGCCTCTGAGAAAAGAGAGGTCGGCAAACCAGCGGAAGTGGTTGCTGAAGTTCGAGACGAGTGGATGAGCCTATCAGGCCTGTTCCCTAGTGTCACGAAGGAACGTAAACAACCGAAGAAGCGAGACGACACGGAGCAGACGATCTTGAACACAGTGAGTTAATTTTAACACTTTGTCTGGCAAGTGCCGATACATCGGTGATCTTTCGCCCACACGTTGCCTGGCAACGACCGATATATCGGTTTTCATTTCATCGTCGAAAACCGTACGCTATCGCCATCTTTCGGAAGTAAATGTAAACTTTTAAACTTGCCAACCTAGCGCAGAATGAATAGATTTAAATGAAGAATTTTTTTGCTTGAAGTTGGTGTAAATGGTTTAAAAGCAAATAATTATCAAAGTGACTGTGACATTGGACAAAATGTCAAAAGTAGTGTTATGAAACATGGAGTCTAGAAATCCGCGGCCAACGCAAAACCAAATTGAATCGGAATTGTTTTGCAACAGTGACAGTGAAAATGATATCTTTCAAAGCAGAACAATTATAAATGACTTGTAGGCCTACTGACAAACTGCAAAAAGTTTTAAAGTGATAGACAAATAAATAGTGATGTAATGAATTATTTAGTGTAACCTTATAAAACAGCTGGAATGGCTGCCAAGTAGGGTAGTTTTGACAGTGGAATGCATGCCAGACAAAGTGTTAATTATGTGCGTGAACCATTGTGACGGCATGATTGGATGAGCAAAGGGAAGACTCAATTTCACCATACTCGGAAAAAAGTGCTTTTTTTGCATTCCACAGGTTGGACAAAAATTCAAAATCAGTTGAAACTTGGTATATACAAGTGTCCTTCTCTAATTCAATATCGTAGGCCCATAGTTTTGAGGCGCAATCGATTGAACCACTTTTGAGAAAACTCATTTCAGAGTTTTCAAAAATACCATGAAAATAACCCAGAGGAAAAAAAACAACAAAAATATTTTCTTCGAGAGTATTCAAATTCTCAGGGAATTTCAATATGATGATTATACACATTATTCCGAACTTTCAGGCAAATCAGATCAGCCGTTTTGATTTATAAAAATATATGATGTACCGGTAATTTTTGTTAATCACTCTTGAAGTTATTTTGAGAAACCAATCAAATCCAAGCAACAGGTGTCACCAATTAACTGGTAACGATTTTAACGAAGCCTTCTTTATTATCATAGGAAAATAGGATTGCAGTGACGTCATTGTTTGGATCTTAAGTTGGACATAATACATGTATATAATAACCAATCCAAGGTTAAATTGATATGTTCCAGCTCATCCATCAACGGGGTAACACATAGCGCTTTTCCTAGTGATAATAATTTCAACCATGGGCTTGTGAAACTTTCTCCGTAACTTGACATGAGGCTATTTAGGCCTATGACTATTTTCAGTATTTTGACTCATTCAGGTCCCTACCGGTATACCTCTTACCGGTAATCATAACGTAATATATTAGATCTGTAAGTGCACGATCAAGGCCTGGCCTAAGTGTATAGTTTTGTTTTACAGTTATGCAAATCAAGATTTTTAAAGGTCTCAGCGCCTGAATGTACAAGCTTGTTGTTGTTTTGACAAGTCATAACCTGGATCATTGAGTTTACAGTGTATATAGAGGCGTCATGCCCTGTTAACCTGTTGTGCGAAAAATCGTTATGTTGCCCGTACATTCCGCCGCGAGCGTGACCGATCCCTTGCGCCAGATTTCGGTGCCCGAGCATGCCGTGATATATCTAGCGCTCAGGTGGTGCGTACGAGAACTACTAGCATGCGCGCCGTGATGTATCTAGCACTCAGGTGGTGTGTACGAGAACTATTAGCCTACTACTTGATCGACCTCAGCGTTCGGCGCTCAGCGCGGATAATTTGAACTCCCTGCTATATAAGAGAGCTTGTTCGTGTTATTGCGTCCAACTCGACGGTCATGTTGCTTTGCTAATCAACTCAATGTCTTAATCAATCATTCACTGAAAAATGTAAATACTAATAAAACAGTAGGCCCAATATTCATACATTCAATAGAACGATTTACTCTTCTTTACTCATAGTTCTTTTCACACGGATATCAATTATATTATTATTAATTATGTCTATTATTCATTAATATTTGTGTAATATATTGTGTAGGCTTGATATTTTATATGAATATCAATAACATTGTTGAACAAATTTATGTCGTGTCATTTATGTAAGAAACTTGAAATGTTATTGGGGCGAGTTGCAGGCACATTTATTATAATTTATTGCGAAATACAAAATTAGAGAATAAAAGATGAAAAGCGGACCCCAATTTTTTTGGTATATGGAATGGAAATCTTTGCTAGACTCATCTAAGAAGATAATTAACGCTGTCTGAAAATATAATCTAGTATTTATTAGTTCAGGAACAAACTACTGTAGTAAGTTGGTGAAACTGAAAAGTAATAGGCCTAATAACACTTGAGAACAGCAGTGCTTACATCAGTGGAATGTCAAGGGTGTTGATATAACTAGGCAAACGCGTTATGTGTTTCCGCGATGATGGATGAGCTGGAACATATCAACCTATATCTTTGGATTGGTTATTATATATATATATATACACACCTTGAGATCCAAACGATCATATGTCACTGCCATCTTATTTCCTAATCAATTCTATGATAGTAAAAGAGGCTTTGTTTTAATCGTTTCCACACCTGTTGCTTACATTTAAATGGTTTCTTGATAGGTTTGAGAGATTCAAAAAAATTGGATTAAATATTTTTTTCATTGAAACGGCTGATTTTATTAGACTGAAAGTTCAGAATAAGGTGTATATTTATCATATTAGAATTCCCTGGAAATTTGAATTCTCTGGAAGGAAATATTTTTGACGAATCTTTTCCTCTGGGTTATTCTTATGGGATTGTTGAAAATTTTGAAATGAATTTTCTCAGAAGTGATTCAACCGATTGCGCCTCAAAACTATACAGTATCGAGTTAGATGAGGACACTTATGTGTGCCAAGTTTCAACTGATTTTGAATTTTCGTTTGACCTGTGGAGTGTGAACAAAAAAAAACAACAACAAAAAACAGGCACTTTTTTTCGGGTATGTTGAAATTGAGTCTTCGCTTCGCTCATCCAATTAGTATATAATTTAATAATAATTAATATAGTTACTATCAGATTAGCGAAGCGAAGACTCAATTTCACCATACTCGAAAAAAAGTCCTTTTTTCGCGCTCTACAGGTCAAACGAAAATCCAAAATCAGTTGAGACTTGGCCATTGAGTTTATAGTGTTATAACCATAAACTCAATGACTTGGCATACATAAGTGTCCTTATCTAATTCGATACTGTATACCTAGTTTTGAGGCACAATCGGTTGAACCACCTCTGAGAGAACTCATTTCAAAGTTTCAATTCGATTGGTATTTTTTCCTGACCTGAATTTTCCAAAATGATAGACAATTGCGTTTCACATATCCAGTCTTTTTTTTTGTTCTTTTTTCTAATAAGCCTTTGATCATGTAAAAATGGCCGTCGCCTATTGTCCGTCGCCTAAGTGTCCAATGATAAAGTGGATTAAAGTAGATCGCCTAAGTGTCCGTCGCCTAAACGTCTGTCGCCTAAGTGTCCGTATACGAGTTATTACATATGGTTAATATAATCGCAATCATCATGCAAGCCCATGTTGTATTACAAAGCTATATTAGCTGCTATTTCAAAGTCAATCCATTTTCATATCTATTTTTAAACTCAATATTTTTTATTTTTAAACTCAACATTTTCTATTTTCTCCAATACAATGCTTTTATTTTCTTCATTTTCTATATATATTTCAAACGATCCTATCGTTCATCCATTGCCTTAATTGGGAAACAATGACTAAAAACTTCATTTCAATCAACATTCTGTGAAGCGGGCCAAATAAAAGGATTGAATTTAAATATTCGAAATTTCACCCAATGCTCAAACGCTCTCGGAACCTATTCGTTGACGCGCCGATGAATTCCAGTATTCATTCATTCAACATCCCTCTAACAAATGGATGGCTTCCAAGAATTCACATAAAGTCCTTGTCAGGGAGAGTTGAGGCTGACGTCAGAGCTTTATTCCCCTCATCGTTACCAGAGAGGGTCGAAGCTCTCGACGGGACCGTGGCCGAAAAGGTCTATTACCTGCGCCGGAAGGAACAATAGAAATTGAAAGACCATTGTAGAAATAAATTAGAATCGTTGTCGGAGAATTAAGATTGTTACATACCGAAGATATGCATTGAAAATGAAATTATAAGCAATTCACTTTTTTATTTGGAAAAATTCGCTCATATGCGGCCGATATACGTCGATATGTTTGTGGGAAATAAAAATCACTCCCACAAACATATCGACGTATCTCGGCCGTATATGAGTTAATTTTTTCAAATAAAAAAGTGAATTGCTTATATTTTCATTTCCAGTGCATATTTTTGGTATGTAACATCTTAATTCTCCGACAACGATTCTAATTTATTTCTATAATGGTTGTTCAATTTCTATTGTTCCTTCCGGCGCAGGTAATAGGCCTTTTCGGCCACGGTCCCGTCGAGAGCTTCGATCCTCTCTGGTAACGATGAGGGGAATAAAGCTCTGACGTCAGCCTCAACTCTACCTGACAAGGACTTTAGTCTCCATAAGCGCCCTTATCTACGGTGGAGATCGGGGGGTATTCACGTACGTCTAGTAAAGATGCTAGCGGTCGCAACTTGCGATCATCAAAAACCACCCCGCAAAGTTGATGGCAAATTGCCGTCACGACAGTTGTCAAACAGGTTTCATGCCTTGCTAGAGCTTGCTAGGCATACATGAATGCCCCTCCAGATGTAAAGCTGAACGGTTGCTATTTTTACCTGTGTCAAATACCATGCAATTGTTCAATGTACTTCAATGTAAAGAATATACTAAATATCTCGGAATAATATTGACGCAAATTCAAAATGGAATGAACATATTTCATCCACCCTGAAGAAAATTCGAAATTTACTTTTCAAATCTTACATGTCAAGGCAAATATTAAATAAACTGATGCTTTTGATCGTATCTCTTGATGCTTTTGATCGTATCTCTCGATGCGTTTGATCGTTTGCTCTAGCTATGTCAATCATTCAGTAGGTCTACAGTATTATTGGATGGGGTGGTGCATATACATCAAATATTGATAGACTTGTCAAGATACAAGAATTAATCCCTGAAATAATTTTATGTAAACCTACCAGAAACCTACTCAGTTTTTGTCAAGCAGCACGTATGAATTAACGCAAGTTCTCGATATCAGACAAATTTATATTAAAACCATATCGATCTATTTTAAAACTCATTTCAATGAATAAAATTCGTCAAAAATATTTCCTTTGAGAGAATTCAAATTCTCAGGAAATTTCAATATAATAATTATACACATTATTCCGAACTTTCAGTCAAATCGGATCAGCCGTTTTGATGTAGAAAAATATATAATCCAATTTTTTTAAATCACTCAAAGCTATTAAAAAAACAATTAATTCCCAGCAACAGGTGTCACGAATAAAAGAAACGATTAAAACAAAGCCTTTTTTATTATCATTGAAATTGATTAGAAAATAGGATGGCAGTGACTTGATTGTTTATATCTCAAGGTGTATATATATAATCAAAAGATATAAGATGATTATGTTCTAGCTCATCCATCAACGCGGAAACACATAACGCGTTTGCCTAGTGTAATATTAACCAAAAGATACTAGCGGATCGATCGCTAGCACACTGAACCGTCATTCAGGAGACCAGGGTTTGATTCCCGCCATGGTCGACTATCCTGACAGAGATGCATCGTGGCTAGTAAACAGAAGGCCACGATCGTTTCCTTCCCACTAACCAAAACACATAATAAAATATTTCCATTTATATTGATTTTCCAATAACTTCATCATTAAAATCATATCGTAATGATCACAAATCATGATGATAATCGAGTTTATAATGTTATATCGTGTAATATCATATCATTCATTAATAATTTGAAATATAATTTTACTTCCGATTGAGAAATGAACAGTTGATCTAATTCAATACACCAATAGATTCACTTTACGATGTTCAATTAATGTTTTTGATGATACACATGATTAATTTTGACAATTTTGAGCTTCCTAATGTTTTGTTTCCTTTGTTTTGAAATTTCCTGGAATGGTTGTCGTCTTGTTGACGTATCAACTTGAAACGAAGTTCTAGAGATAGCCAACAAGAAGCACTTGGTAACAGCAGGACTTGTATTAGTGAAATGTCACGGGGGCATGTGGATAGTCTCCAATCATGACGCAAGCCAGTGTTGTTATACCATAGAGAAGTAATAGGCCTAAATTACTTCTCTATGGTTACACAAAGTTGAATTAGCTGATATTTTATAATTGATCCATTTGAAAATAGAGTCGATGGAAATGCAACAATTAACGTAATCAAATGTTCAGTCCGAATATGTTTCAGAAATAAAAATATAGGCCTACCAGTAGTGCCGAATTGGTAATAGGTACCTATTTTCTGAGTGTCACTTCTGATCACAGGAGACATGATATGATGTCAAATAAATTATGTAATAATTAAATGAATAAATAATGAATAATTGATCATTAATAATTAATGAATTATCCACTTATCTAATGAATTAAATTAACCAAAATTAGAAAAAATAAAATTTGAATTAAAAAATTTGGAATATACTTGAACATGTTGATACTACAAAGAATTATAGAAGTGAAAGAAATACGAAACGGTTCTAATAATGCATATTAAAACTCGCCATTCGTTTCCTATTGCATTGAATGCCTTATCTGTCGGGGTGATCAGGTTTGTGTAGCCATTGAGTATATAGGAACTCAATGGTGTAGCTAACCAATTGGCGTGTTTACCTGCGTTTTTGAGATTATGCCTACCTGTTTAGAACATTGAAAATAAGAAACATATCATTTTTATTTCAATACATTGGTCGTTATTATGAAAGGCCCACATTTTTCGTGGGTTCCCTGTTCTTTACAGACTACACGTATATTTTTCTTCGTCGCGTCTTGTTTGGTTAATGGGAATTAATTTGAAACAAAAACTAGTGCAGGCACAACATAAAATATAGACACGCGGTTCTCAGAAAAGGGGCTTCTCAGAAAATGTGAAATCATATGTGTGGAAATACAAGAATCAATTACGAATCAATTTTTGAAATTTAAAAAAGCATTTCTATTATTTTCTCTTACAGAGACTAAAACTCACAAGAGAATTCTACTGCTCTATATTCTGAAAAATCATGTCCATTTGTATTAGCATGCTAGTCAAGAGCATAACAGCAGGTAATATATCATTTTCCAGGAAGTAATCTACATCAATGGGATGGGGGATAGGGTAGAGACATGATTTGCATGAACGATTGAAACTAACCACATGGCCCTTATATCATACAAGTTCCATGCCACCGAGTTTATCGTGTGAATGGGAATCAAATTCCATGCTGTATTTAGATTGACATATAACAATTCTCTTTCCCCTTGACCTAACAGAAATTCAATTTCAACCTCCAAATATTTGTATTTCAGAAGTACAATATTAAGAATAATTATTACAAAATTTCAAGAAAACGGAACCGAAACCGGCATAAGCGGCATCCAACATTGTGAATGAAATATGACATATTTTGTATGAGTGAATATTTGTGTTTTTCTCGAAACACCCCGGTGAAACCCAAACGAGAATAACAACAGCTGTAGGCCGATCATAAAGAAAAGATATACTTTCATGTCTTGTGTCTTTCATTGTATTTTATATGTATAAGTAAGTCACTGTACTCACTTCTTGCAATATACAGTACTCCTACTATTCAAAATAATCTTATATACATTTAATTAAATTCGTCAAATCAATTTGTTCCTAATAATAATTACACACTTCAACATAATAACGCCAAGGTATACGCCATCAATAATGACGCACTTCATCTCAGAAGTGTGACACTAATGTGATGACATTTCCTTTGTGCCATTGAGTTTGTAGTAGGCCTATGTTTCATGTGATAAAATACGTAATATTGTTGTGATAACTTTTGTGGCATTTAAAAAAAACAATGATAACACTTTCTGATTCTGAGATTAATGAAATAATAATAGGACGAGAAACAAAATATAAGTCAACTAAATCCTGGAATTGTTGTGATCGAAATGAAATTATAATAATGATAACTATGAGCAAGAAAGAAAATATGTGGATCAATAAAGCTTATAATGTTTGAATAAGAAAACGAAGAAAAAAAGGAATAATGAAAATATGATAATCAAAAAAATCAAAATCAACTGAAAATTAATTTAAAATTTTAGGCCTACCAATGACAATAAAATAAAAAATCAAAGATGAGGGTTGTATATATGATGCCTCAAAATGTGTCAAGATCCTCGTAGGGCGAATAAAACAATGCTACATATAAATTTGTTGTTGAGTCTAAATTTTTTACAAAATTGTGTAAAGAAATTGTGACTAAATATATATATAATATATATCCTCCTGTCACCCAGTCATAATCATAAATGATCCATTAACGTAATAACTGGAAACGACGCATCGAATGTAGTCCGGCATCATTGAAATACCAGATTTGAAATACGAGCTGAAATATCGCCGATAATGTAGTTGCCGCCGTTCTACTGGTTGCCACTTTTGACCTGAGAATGCGCTAGTGTTCTGTCGCTCTGTTATTGGTTACCTTTCTGACCACTCACAGTCGAGTATTTTAGTTCCCGCCGAACGGCCAAGCGTTAGTTACCCGCCATCACACCCGGAGCGCGCTGATCAGCTCAAAATAATCTCGCACAACATTTCCTATCTCTTGTCCCCTCTATATACACTATAAACTCAATGCCTGGATGTACCATAACAGGACCCATTTGCCAAATTATTTCATTTTTTTCTAACAAATTAAGTTGGGTCGACATTGGAAAGTACCCTATCCATAGGCCTAATGTTCTGAATAAAATTATAGTACTCGCAATTCATTCATTCGAGATTCTTCTATAGCTTACATAGTCCAACGCTGAAGAATATGTCAATTGTTCAATTCCTTCTAATGAATATTTTCTCGAATTTTCACTGATGATAAAAATTGTGGATTCAATTCACCAGATGGGCCAGAGCAAGTACGAACTGAATCCGTATTGGAAGAGTGGAGGCACAGGTCTACCAACCAAGGAGAAACCCACCCCGCCTGCAACTGTCGGTACCGTCGGCGATCTGGGTGCCGATTGGCTGCGGAGGGCGTTGACTTGTGCCAAAGAACAGGCCAAGGACGAGGGGAGGTCCTTGGAGGACGTGGCTGCAGAGAGGTGGGGGGTAGGTAGGCAACTTATAACTACTTTCCCCTCCCCCCCTCCCAAATAACCTAGCTTTCGGTGGGATCGTTGAGCAAGCAAGAGTAATTGACCAACCTAACCAAATTTCAACATATTCTTTCCAATTTTGAACAGTAGGCCTAGATATCTTGTCATTTTCATAAACAAGTAACATGTGTAGATTCAAGGTTCATACCTTAATTTATCCTCATCCTAGACTAGATAATAAATATTTTGTTGACAAGAGGATTAGACAGTTAAGACTGCATTGAGTCTACGCATGACTTTCATCATTCAAAATAGAAAGTGACCAGTAAAGACAGTTTTTTGAGGGACCAGTAAAATGAAACTATCCCTCCAGGAAAACCTTCCATCCAGAAAAATTTAGCATTGATTATAATTATATGGGAATGGGGCGAGAAAAAATGAATGGTACAAGCAGGAAAACGATGAATCCTGGAACGATCCATAGAGGTTTCACATGATGTATGATCCATAGATCCATAGATTCACAGATGTGAACCAGAACTGCAAATGATAATTCTATAGATCTGGAGATTAACAATTTGGTTTCATTGTACGCAGTCTCTTGCAAAACTGGAATCCATGCTGGCCGAAGCGGAGGCGAAGAGCACTAACCGCAACAAGCCACAGCAGAGACCGTCGAAAGAAGAATACCGGAATCACCGAGACGATCGCCAAGGATACAATACCAACTACCAGAGAAACAGAAATCGAATAGACGATCATCAGGAAGACAGTCGGGATAAAGACCGGAGACGAGACGAGGAAAGAGGCAGGGGGAACGACGAGGATCGATCGAGAACGTTCCGAAGACCGGACGAAGAAGAACGAGGTTCGAGCGATCGGTTTCGTAAACCCACGGAAGACGGTGACGAAAGAAGGCGCGATGGATCGAGAGCTGATTGGAGACCAAGGAATGACGAAGACAACGATAGAGGTACGAGCAGTCGGTTTAGAAAGCCGGCAGAAGAGGACAAGGGAAGGAGAGACAAAGAGAGGAGTGGTGATCTGGAACTTACGAGAATGTTTCAAAAGCCGAGAAATGAAGACGATGATGGGAGAGATTCGAGTAGTAGAAACAGACGACAAAATGGTGAGTGAAAATAATAAAAGTAAATGTAAAAGTAAATGCAAAACTAGCTTGATATTCAATGCACCATAAGACCAGGTATGAAAATGTGCATTATATATTACAAAAAACTTGGAAAAATAGAGAATTTATATATACAGTCGAGCCCGCATATAACGAATTTCAAGGGGAATAAAAATCTGTTTGTAAAAACAGAATATCGTTATAGAGATTTATTGCTCTTTTTCATAACAGCACTTGAATGTTGGAGATTTATAAAGATAGGCCTACATTTACGACTTAGGCCCTAGTATAGTACTGTATTAGGTGACATATTATCATCGCATCGTATCATCACTTAGTATGTTTGTAGAAAGTAATAGAAAACAACAATGTCCTTTCATAAAGAACTCATCATCTGCCATCACATGACACCACCACTCCCCACTTCTCGTGTTTTATTTCCTAGGTCACAGGACACTATCACGAATGGAAATGAAGGAATGTAAACAAAAAATAGATAAACAAAGTCATTGAAGATGTCACCATCACGTTATTATTTAGCGCGCGTTGAGCGAATCTTTGGGTTTATCCGTTACACTTTTCGTGGGACGGGGAGGGAGGGGGTGCAGCAAGAGTTATTACCACGTGCTGTACGCGTCACCAGCTGCTACGATGTAGTCTACAGTCCGTTCAAAATGAATGTAACCTGAAAATAAATTCACGCAAAATGCTCCGATTTTCGAATATTTTGTTGGAAATAGCTGAAAATAATGAGCAAAATATGCTGTAAAGTGACAAAAAATTCGTAATAACCGAATTTTGAGATATAAATCACTTCGTTATAGGTCTTTATTTAACATTGTAAGGATAGGAGATTTGAAGACGAATGGTAATTAATTCGTAAAAACCGAAATTTCGTTAAAACCGAGTTCGTTATATGTGGGCTCGACTGTATATTCATTGCAGGCTGCCCCCTGGGCTCAGTTAACTATAGCTAGCGGTAGAAACTGAAGTTAGGTTGGGCGTGGGCTCGAGTCGCGCATAAGACATGGGTTGTTGTAAACGTCCTCTCGCCTATCATAGTTTCATCATCACCGGTTCATTTGTACTCTTGTATAACCTAGCTGTTAGTGGGGTCGTTAGGCAGCAAAACATAATGTATTACAGCGACCCAACTTCCATTTTTTTTAAATGGTAGGCCTAATTGTTAACTGTTTTGGTGCGGTCAGTAAGCGTAAAAATATTGCATCTCCGGTTACCAGCATGAAATTTGGTACAGGGCTAGATAACACTGAGACAATTCAAAATCGACCGAGGGGCAAGCTGCCACTGACCTTGGTCACCTTTTTTTTCAAAATGGCGGTCAAAAATCATATTTTCTCACGAAAAACATGAAAATTAATCGAGATACGACGAAATAATGTTGATAATGATGATAATGATAGTAGTAACCATAACGAAGAAGATGATAAAATTTTCGAGATGAGTTTAGGTGATCAAAAAATGAATATAGCGCTGTAGTACATTGTATAACCATTTTTAGGGGTTTCAAAATTGCGATCAAGGTTGACACATCGAATGGAAGCTTGCAACGAGAATTTTTCAAAAAGTTACGATTAACCGACAGCAGAGGTAGATTTTCATGTCGAAATCAAGGTCAAAGGTCAAATGTTGAGTTTTTATCATCATTTTCTAACTAATAAACGAAGATGTGGGTTGAAAATTTTCAATATGATCAGAAGCATGTCTTATAATTTTCATGTAAAAAAAGAAAATTCATTCATATTGTATATTTTGACCCCAAAATGGGTCAGTTATTCAAATTTATGCAAACATTGACATTTTCTTCATTTCTTATCATTTAATTGATGATCACAACACTCGGACATGATTTATTGATCAGATTAAATATATTCACAATAAAACATGTTGTTATGGTCAAATCAAACCGTATTTGAGGTTAAAGGTTAATATTTGGGGTCAATTGGCCTTCTCAAAATATCACCTAATTATGCTTGTGGGTATTGTCACGACATGAAAATTCAATGGGAACAATGGTTGTGATGGTAATATCGTCTTTCCGATGATCCCACCAACAGCTAGTATATTTGAGGGTACGAATGAGCAGGTAATAATGAAACTATGGAGTGAGGATAAGTTGGAGGACCAAGTTCAACAAAACTAGATGTGCAAGGCAGAGGCAATATTCCTGTGAAGCGATTGTCATGCGACCGGTGGTGGAATGGGGGCTCCAGTAAAAAAGCTACGGGATTCAAACTTACGTCCAACCGTGACAATAGTTTCTAAAGTGGTGCCTTAGTTGACTGAGTGAAGGAGGGTTGTAATTGGAAAAATTCAATAGCAAACAAAAATAAAATATATGTAATACAGCATGAAAATAGATCGATTCAAAATTACGAAACGTCCTCCAAAGACTCATCTATACTGATTTTCTTATCTATGCAAATAATAATGGTCTGATTCAATCCTTATTTACTGATGAAACCCGAGAAAAATGATATTGGACTCATCTGATGTTCATAAGTTGATATCATAGTATAATATTGGTGATCATGTTATGTTCCAACTACAGCTATTCCTTGAGAGTCAATGTAAAATCATCAAACCCCGACTAGTTTGGTATAACTACCTGACGACTGTCTTTGGTAACAGTATTTGTTCAATCCATCTACTTGAATGCAACATTGCACTTGATGATGTTCGCCTGAATTCGCAAGTATAGGAACAAGAATATGTTTTTCCAAGTTGTGAATTTATCAATGCCCCCATTCTATCATGAATTTATTCATGAATTTATTGTCATGAATTTATTGAAATTCTAGCAATAACCAACTCAAAATTGATTCATTCGCCAGGACCTACCCCAATGGTAGAAGAAGAGGGTATAGAAATTGTACCACAATGAGTTCAGTATAGTTACTGATAGCTAACTATTTTTCCTCTTGATGGTCACCGAGGTCATCAAGCTTATAAAAAACCTAACTTCTTGATTCATTGATTTTTCTGGTGCTCACCAAAGCAATCATTGCATATTACAAGTGATGTGATCAGCTGATCATATTTAAATGAATATACCTGATCATGAGAATTTTTCAATTTTTCCAATTTTGTGGTATACTTATAGGGGATGAAATGTGCTTCATAAAATGGTAGAACGAATTAGAATCTTCAATTGATGATTTCAGAATCTGAACTGTTATCCACTGTAGCGTTGGAAGTTGAAACAATCAAAACTAGATCAAAACTAGAAAACTTAGATCAGTCAAAACTAGAACCCCTTTCAGGGGTGGTTTCTGGGGAAACCCGAGCAAATTTGGCTTGCTCCCCGGTTGATTTGAAATCGTGATAGTACTTTCTAGCTATGTACCAAATTTCGTGCTGGTAACCGGAAATAAATATTCCGCTGAATTTTTACCCTCCTGATCGCACCATAACTGAATGGCCTCATTTAAGGGGTAGTTTTCGGAAAGGCCCGGGTGAATTTGGCGTTTTTCCTGGTTGATTTCGAATTGCATCGGTATTTTTTATCCATGTACCAAATTTCTTTCTGGTAACTGGAAATACAATATTACAGGAAATTTGTTCCCACACTGATCGCAACAAAACTGGATAGCCTCGTTTCAGGGGTAGTTGTTTAGAGAAATCGGGTGAATTTCGCTTGCCCCCTGATTGATTTAGAATCTTCATAATATTTTCTAGCTACATACCAAATTTCGCGGTGCTAACCGGAAATGTAATATTCAAGTGAATTTTTACCCTCACTGACTGCACGAAAGCCGGATTGCCTCGTTTGAGGGGTAGTTTTAGGGAGAATCGGGGTGAATTAGACTTTTCCTTGGATGATTTGGAGTTGTGATGGTATTTCACAGCTATGTGTTAAATTTCGTGCAGGTAACAGGAAATGCAATGATATAGTGAATTTTTTCGCACACTGACCCCACGAAAACCGGATAGCCTCTTTTAGGGGTGGTTTTCTGAAGAACCCGGGAGAATTTGGCTTGCCCCCCAGTTGATTTGAAATTGTCATAATGTTTTCTAGCTTTGTACCAAATTTCGTGCTGGTAACCGGAAATGCAATATTCTGGTGAATTTTTACCCGTACTGACCGCACTATTTAGTAACAAGAGCCGGCAGGTTTTTAAGACGAACTCAATGACACGCCGAGTTCAGTAGACCTACGTATTTTCAAAAAATCTGTATTAACGTAAACCCAGCTTAATTCTTTGTTAATGAAGTGAAACAAATAGCCCATCAATTTTATATTTTGAACATTGCAGTCGTGAGAGTTCACGGCGTGCATTCGTGAACTGCGATAACTATTGCGCCCTGGCAATTGAAACAAAATCGATTGCTCGTTGCCAAGTGAAGTCCCAAACAAGTCCAATAAACAAACTTCAAACAACTTGTCCAATAACAAGTCCCTTGTTATTATTATCATCTGTTTATCATCAATCAACAATGCTCGCCTGGAAGTATGCTATGGTGATAAGTCTTGTATCTTGTTATCAATATTTCTCCATTTCAAAACGATCGTTTGAGGTTTCAAGTGGCGAGGGACCGAAAATAACAAGCGATAGAAGCGGGAAAACAATGAATGCGGGAAAATTTAACATTGTACATATGGCTATTTGGTTGGGACCACACAAAACAAACGATTAAGGGTGTGCGAATCCATATTGTTTTTCGAACCGAATCTTCATCAAAATTACCGAATCCAAACCAGAATACAAATCTTTTTAACGTGCATTGTGAAGCGTAATAATGGGACAAACGACAATGCTGATTGATAAGTTACACTTGATCCAGGTGTTGAAAATCTTATCCCAGCACTCTCATAATTACCCCTGCATAAAACGTTTTATGCAGCACAAGTCTAACCATTACAGCAAATGTTCTTGAGAATGGAGAATGCAATGTTGCCACGTTTTTGGTGCCAAGATTTGAAATTTCCGAATCTATTATGTTGGACCGAATCCAAATCTGAATGTGGATTTGGATTCGATTAAAAAAACATGGATTTGCACACCCCTACAAATGATAGATGCGGGAAAACAATCGGTCCGGGAACAATAGATCGGGATTTCACTACATAGGCTACCAAATCCTAAAATGAATGCCATATATTCTCATAACTCTATCTATTGGATATTTATTTCCACTTTGTCCAGACGACGATCGTCCCAAGGATTACCGCCGGAGTGAAAGCCATCGCTTGACAGGTCGCCACGAGAGCGGATGGAGACGGAAGGAGTTTGTCGAGAGTAGAAGAGAGTCGCCGACACCGGATGTGACCGATCGGACAGAGGGGAAGACGCCCCACGCTCAGGAGAGCAGAAAAGAGTCGCCGGCTAAAAGAGACGAACCGTCAACGTCAGGTGAGCCGAAAGTGGAGTGCCCGGGTATTGTATTATATTGTATTTATTATCATTCATTGGACATATACAGTGTGCATGTATAGAAATCGTCATTTATAAGAATTAAGAGCCCACATCTTAGCTAAGAATGTTTCTCTTCGAAATGCTCAACCCAAGTTTAATTTGCGTTCAAAAGTTTGGTTTTGGGTTGAAAAGTGAAAAGGGGATAATATTGAAAGAGTTCCAGTAACCACCGCTAGATGGGGGAGTTTTTCATTTCATAATTTGGACAAAATCCAGTTACGTTAGGCGAAGGAAAATGGGAAAACAGTGGAATTATAGGCAAATCAGGATTTCGAATATTGATGAGCAAAGTTGAACTCAAAGATGTGCGTTTGTAATTCATTTCTTCTATCAAGCCTATTTGGTAACCGGGAATTAAGCAATGAGAACCATCAAATTAGGCATATTTTGATTCAATTATTGCTCCATAATAGAATCATTCTACAATTTTCGATCAAGCATATATCCAATTGTGAGAGTATTACATATTCATTGCATCTTACCGCGAGTCCGTAGTGTTTGTAGATCTTGAGATATATGTGGCGAAAGTGTACCCTGTAAATCTGTCTAAGATGCGGGCTCTTAAGCACTAGAATCAAATAATTAGATAATAGAGGACTAAAAAAACGTCAATTTACAAGTAATAAGAGTAATTCAAGTGAGAGATGAAATCGAGAATTATGTGCACTAAAGGCACTCAACATGACTAGGTCTATAAGCATTAATCAGTATGATAGGAACTCTTCTAGTGTGTAGAAGGGATTTTGAATTACAGAGGTTTTTAGACTGGATGGAAAGGTTGTAGGGGTGTGCGAATACATGTTTTTCGAATCGAATCCGAATCCACTTTCAGATTCGGATTCGGTCCAACATAGAAAATTCAAAAATTTCGAATCTTGGCGCCAAAAACGTGGCAACATTGCATTGTCAACTTTCTAGATCGCGCATGTGCGATGCGCACTAGCCTGCGAGTGGGTGGGATCGTCATATATGGCCGGCTTCGATTGGCGCTCGGCCGTCTCGAGTCGGATGAACGAAAGTCTCGTCAAAGACCTTAGTATCTAACGTCGTTAACGAAGTTAGATACTAAGATCTTTGGTCTCGTCCTTGTCAAGATTAGACCACACACGTCACGACCACGCAGTAGTTGGATGACAGATGCCATACAGCAAACAGCTACGATGTTGACAACTGCGCGTTAAATAAAAATGATGAAAATTGAGAAAATGATGCTACTTCATGATAAAATATTTATTAAACGTGTTTTCAGTGGAATACCTCGCAGTTTCTAGTCATTATGAGAATGCTGAGACGGGATTTTCACTTCCTGGATCAAGTGTAACTTGATAAGCAGTGTCGTTTGTCCCATTATCACGCTTCACAATGCATGTTAAAAAAATTTGGATTCGGGTTTGGATTCGGTATTTTTTATGAAGATTCGGTTCGGATTAGGTTCGAAATCAAAAACATGGATTCGCACACCCCTAGAAGGTTGCATGACGGGTTCATTTGGTTATGCGTAAGGAAAGTTTATTGTAGATGGTGGTGCAAAGGTGAAGAGGGCTGTGAGTGGAGAGAGTGCGAGTATGGGTTATACCCCGTTCACACTGAAAATATAAATCACAATCAACGACTCAATCTCAATTACCGTGCAGTGTGAACGCAACTCCATTAACATCAACAGTGATTGACGTCTTAATCTCGTTCAGCAAACCATGTTGGCGCGTTAACGCCATTAGTTTATAACCCACAATTCCATGCGTACATTTAATCTCTATTAGCTTGATCGAGATTAACTTTTCGGTGTGAACAGGGTATTAGGGTGCAGGAGGCGTTGCTGTTTCTGGTTTGAATGGTTATGAACGGTAGCATTTGTGAGGAAGAGGTGAGGGTGATTTCGAGCAAAAGTGCTAGCAATCTGGATGAAACTGAAGAACCAACGACTAGTGATTAACGGCATTGCTTATCAGTTGGGAATCTAGATCTATACAACACAACTGAGACGAATGGCCGAGTTGTTGATACACTGAACCGTGATTCAGGAGACCTGGGTTCGATTTCTGTCATGGTCGACCATCCTGACAGATTTTTCGTGGTTTCCCTTTGTTGTTCAGGTCAATACTGGGATGTTTCCTCAACCACAGGCCATGACTGACTCATTTCCACAATTAAAAACACCTAATGGAATAACCTTTCATCTCATTATCCCATCATCTTATATTGAAATGAGAAAAAAAAATTGTGGTAAGATTGCCCTTGTGGTGCCCTGTTCAATTAATCCCATTTTTCATCCTTTGCCTTAATTGGGGAACAATGATTTTGTATCAAGTTTCAATGTTATTTAGAAAGAAAATTATGTAGGCCCATGAAGGTATCTAGGCTTATTTATCTTTTAATTTTTCAATCTTTCAATTTTAAATCTTTAAATTATTAATAAAATATAATTTTAAATTCAAATCTTCTAATTTTAATTTTAATTCTAATCTTTTAATCTTTCAATTACCTACCTATTGTAATACCGAGCCTAAGAAGAAGTGTAAATTGATAATTTAGATGGGCGTAGCAAAGCTTTCCATTTCACACCCTGAAAAAAAATGGGCTTCGTTTTTATGTTTTTTTTTTTTTTTTTTTTTGTAACTATGTACGCGGCATACAGGTCAGAGAAATGAATCAATCAACTTGAAACTTTTTCTGAACGTTGGTGTCATACCAGAATAGGTTGGGATTGTCATTCAGAGGAATCGATCGGAAGGTTTTTCCGTAAAATAATCGGAAAGTTTGGAAAATCCTCATAAGAATAACCCGGAGGCAAAATACTTCAATAACAAGAATTTTTCAATTGCTCTCAAATTCTCACAAAATATGAAAAATACTATTATACACCTTTTCAGATATTTTTACTACAATCGAATGAGAAATAATGAAGAAAACGCAATAAACGTGTACATTTTATTGAATATTTGGATCAATTGGTTTCGCAAAGTGTTTATGCGACAGGTTGTAGGTTACTGGTTACTATAAATATCAACAAGTTGCAGGTGAGGTTTTTGAACGTTTGAAGTAAGTCAAGGTTTGTAGATGTAAATTGAGCTGACAAGTTATTTTTCATTCTAGATTGCCATACTTCTAAGCTCATCTCACAACGCACATCCCGCGTTTTCCTAGTTATTTACTATACATTATTCAATGTTCAACATTCGTATACAGTAGTCCTTGTCAATTAACTCACGATTGAAGAGAGTATTAAAAAAACAATGCTCAAAACACACTAATTGAAAACTATGCATTTGATAGTGAATTATTCTCCAAGTAATTGGTGGGAGGGGGAAGGGGAGGCAGGGGCGCTAATAATGTCCTTGCCCAGCGGTCCAAAATGTCCAAGGTTGACCATCCTGACAGGGGTTTTTCGTGGTTCCCTCCGTCGTTCAGGTTGATACTGGGATGGTTCATTAACAACAGGCCACGACCGACTCCTTCCCACTATCCAAAACACCTAATAAAATATCCTTTCATCTCATCATGCTATCATCTCATTCATCATCCACCGACGCCAATAGATCATAGCCATCAGTATAGTGCGTCGTTAAAAACCCAATATAAAAAAAGTGTTAAAACGGCCTCGATTTTAGAAGATGCTCCTCCGAATAGTATGAAGCAATTTCACGACAACATGTTCAAACAGAAAGTCTCTACAACAGTTTATATGTTACGTTGACATTGAAAATGTTACACTCTGGGTAGGCCTATGTTTCCCTCAAAAATCAAGATGTCCCAAGTATAGATTTTAAACATTGATTGGTGTTTGTGTCCAAACGATCCCATCTCTCATTCATAGCCTCAATTCGGGAACAGTGTAGGGTTGGGCAAACCTTGAATTTTGCCACGAACCGAACCTTTCAAAAAGGTTTGTTCTTTCGAACCTCGAACCGAACCTTATGTATTTTTTTCCCATTTTCATTTCGTTTATATATATCTACCGTGCAAATAACAGACAGCTTCAGTGTCAAACCCATACGGAACAGAAATGTAACCAGTCGTGATTGGGTACAGACCTGCCGAGAATACAAGCCAAGTACATCCAAACAATCAGTAGTAGGCTTAAAGTAAAACTGCGTCTTAGATTCGTAGGACAAACTAGGTCTGTACAAAATTGCGCCATTCATCACATAATTTCAGTTTTTCAGTGAATGAACTCAGGGTCTGTTTTGGTTGAGAAGCAGGTGTAGAAACTAAAGCAGGTGATATAAACAGGTGTAGGTCTAATTTCAATAGCAACATTACGTCGATTGATGCAAAATTACGAAAACACTTTGATATTTAATACATCACAGTTTTGACGACTTTATTACAAATCCAAACTACGACACTCAAGACACGCAGCCACTTGAAGTAAAATTCCGGTCTGTTTGATCATCGGCGATCGACCTATCGAATCGATAAGAGCAAACAGCTGATGGGTCCTGCGCACTGCACTGACAGCTTTTGAAATAATTGCAGGCTATTTTCATTTTCATATCGTATTGGATTATATCTAATCTCATTGGGGTATAAACAACAATGTATAACATTCATGTATTTCAACTCGACTTGATGAAGTTACCATTGATAAAGAAAAAAAATTGTATTGCAATGATCAGCATCCAAGAAAGAAGATAATTTTTTTTTCCAGATATTCGTCTTCGAACTTAGCTGGTTCGAAATTCAAACCTCAAAATTCAATTAGAACCGGTTCGCCCAACCCTAGAACAATGATTTTGTATCAAGTTTCAATGTTATTGAAAAATAAAATAAAACGTATTGTGATTGTTGCAGGTAGCACTCTGAAGGAAGCTCCGAGCAAGCGAGCCGCGCCCGATGACAGCGATGACAGTGACAGCGAAGAACCAATGGAAACCAGCGAACCTGCAGTCAAGGTCGCTGCCGCGTTGACGGACAAGGAACTGAACGATCTCGGGGCCAAGCTGGTCAAGGCGGAAATAATGGGAAACGAGGTTAGTTTTTTATTCATAGGCCTATTGGGTTTAGCGACCCATCGTACTGATGACTGTAATCTATTGGCGTCGATGAATGATGTATGAGATGATGGGATGATGAAATAAAAGGTTATTGCATAAGGCGTTTCTTGACGGTGGGATCAAATTAATTGGAGATTGATTTTGAGAATGAATGAGAAAATTCATTCTCAAAAAAAGTAGTGTGATCTGTTAAATTTGTTAAACGTTCTTGCGGCGTTTTACGTGGAAACTAGCTGCTAGAGACTTCTTTGAACTGTACTGTAGCAATCGGGTGTTTCTGTCAACGTTGGGCTGTCAGACGTAACCGTAGGGATGGCTTGTGTCCAGATAGTAAAATCCTAACAATACAGAATAATAAGACAACGGAATGAGCACGTATTGCGACGTGAAGAAGTACAGCACTGCCCCCCCCCCCCTCCCCGAGGATTTTTCTATTTGAGAGTCGTTTTATATCGAAATCGATTCTGAATTGATTCTCGAATAATCGATGTTATCACTAGTTGAGAGTCCACGGGAATCGATTTGACGAAATATTAGTTTCTTGGTGATAACTTTTGAACGGTATGAGATAACAAAATTCCAATACACGTGAAACACAGATAATTATAATAGCTTCATGATAATATAACATATAAGTTATAACTATCCAAGTCATGTCGTATAACTGTGAAGCGTCGACAACTGAAAATGTGTTTTTTTAGCTGTCAATACTTCACAGTTATGCAACGTAACTTGAATAGTCATAACTTATACCATCTTGAAGGTATTATAATTAACCGTGTTTCTCGCATATTAGAATTTTGATACCTCATACCGTTCAAAAGTTATCACCAAGAAACTGATATTTTGCCAAATCGACTGTCGTGGACTCTTAAAAAGAACTGTTTCTCGTTGAATATTCCGCAGTTTCAGTTTGATTGCGGTGTTATGAGTGAATCTAGGCATATTCTGCGTATTTTTGCGACATCAAAATTAAAATAATCAATTGAGAATTTATTGAAACATGCTTGTATTATTGTCTCATCATCATACACGACATTTCGCGATCTCGCGGCTTGCGAAAACAAACACCTCCACCGGTACCTATAGCCCTACAGTTTCAGCTTGTTTTTGAGTGACATTTGAAATTTAATGATTCGTTTTTTTTGGAATTCGTAGTCAATTTTGAGGCCGACAGTATTGTATTTGTAATGTAGTGTATTTGTAGTGGTATTACATTCATTCGTTGTAAACAAATTATGTGTGTATTTTTTGCTCTGTCTGTGTGTTTCCTCCAACCTATATCCACTTCATTGTCATATCACTTGCTCCTCTTACCCTGCATCACCATCTATCATTCATCTTATATCGTCCATCACAAATTGATATTTTCATAAACAAATTGAAATCTTTAAATTTCACTTTGTTCTAAAGAGCAAATTATAATTATAAATTTGATTTTGAACTCATATTTCACATACATGAGGTGGTAAAATCCTCCTTGTGGTGCCCCGTTCAAACGATCCTACTTTTCATCCACAGTCTCAATTGGGGCCCAATGATTTTACGTATCAAGTTTTGATGTTATTAAAAAAAAATTACATAATAACCGTCTCGTTTTGAACGCCTCTCTTCCCCCCAGAGTCTTGCGGCCGAGCTGAAGCAGAAGCTTGACGCGGCCCGGGCTGTTCGCTCCACCGCCCCGCCCCCCTCGCGTCCCGCCGACACGGAGGAGGTGGTGATACTGACGAGAACCGACGCGCGCGGCATGGTGCGGCCGATATCCGCCGCGGTCGACGCGTACGGCGGCGGCAGGAAGAAGAAGGGCAAGGTGGAGACGCACGACAAGGAGGGGAAGAGGGTCAGGTATTTCCCCGATGATGACGACAGATCGTTGAAGGAGATGGTGAGTAGCGTTTGGAGATGATAATAAGTAACACCGTTATAATCACTTGACAGCCGGGTTACAAAATCACTACCATAACTCCCAGACCGGATTTTTTCCCTGTTAAATCGCACGGATACTTGTGTTCAGATAGCCTCTCATAACATTCATAGCAGAAACAAATAGTTTCATTGTGAAGATATTTTATTGTACTTGATATGTGAAACAGGGAATTTGCCGATATCACTTTTATTCAGCGTTCAGAGGCTTGTCAATTCGACACATTTAGTCTAGAACGATATTTTGGAATACAGTCTGGCCCACATAACGAACTCGGTTTTGACGAAATTTCGTTTTTCACTAATTAATTACCATTCCCCTTCAAATCTCCTATCCTCACAATGTTGAATAAAGAGCTATAACAAAGTAATTTATATTTCAAAATTCAGTTATTAACAAATTTTGTGTCACTTTTCAGCATATTTTGCTCATTATTTTCAGCTATTTCCAACAAAATATTCGAAAATCGGAACATTTTCCGTGAATTTATTTTCAGGTTACATTTATTTTGAACGAACTGTACATTGTAGCAGCGTTGCTATGGTGACGCGTACAAAAGCACGCGGTGTCATAACAACAACTGCTACACTCCCCCCCCCCCACGAACAGTGGAACGACTCAAACCCAAACATTCGCTCAATGTGCGCAAAATAATAACGTGATGGTGACATCTTCAATGCCTCTGTTTATCTATTTTTTTGTTAACATTCCTTCATTTCCATTCCTGATGATAGTGTCCTGTAATCAGGAAATAAAACACGAGAAGTGGGGAGTGGTTGTGTCATGTGACAGCAGATGAAGTTTTTTATGAAATTACATTGTTGTTTTCCATTACTTTCTATAAACATAGGCCTACTAAGTGATGACACCATGTGATGATATACGTCACCTAATACAGAACTATACTAAGTCGTGAATGTATCTTTATCTCTGAATTTCAAGTGGTGTTATGAAAAAAAGCAATGAATTTCTATAACGAAATTTGGTTTTTCCCAACAGATTTTCATTCCCCTTGAAATTCGTTATATGCGGGCCCGACTGTATCAGCTGACTTTATTTCATCATTTTCTCATACATTGGCATATTCCATTCACCGAAAAAAAAATTGAGCTCATTTCCCAATCAATCTCCCAGATGTCAGTACAAGCCGCATGTCAATATGACGTCATTGAGTCAAGATATGAAATGAAACGTTCTGGAATGAGTGACAACGCGTATGAGCGCCAGCAGCCGTCTAGGTGTTGAGACCTATAGTCATCATCCCATTTCCAAAACGACAAATTTTTTAGTTGTTTAGATGTCAAAAATTAGAGTCTGGTGACTCGGTGTCAATAGGTCTACAATATAAAACACGCAGTAAGACATTGCAATTACCATAAACTTTTATAATATGATACTAAATCAAACAATACAAACAAAAGGCCTGAAACAATGTGAAAATGATCAATTTATGGTTCATTGTGAATGAGTGTTGAAAGCACAGGCCTCTCAGCCCCCCTCCCCCCCCCCCCTTCTTCTAGTGCTGTCAGCCAAGGTTTTAGTCGGATCAATGCCCGCTCAAGACATCATCTTCTCATTCGTATCTCAAATAATGTAGCTCTTGGTGGGGTCGTTGCCCAATCAATAATCGTTTGTCTTGTTTTGTTTTCAGTTTGAAAGCGAGAAACTGAACACTGTCGAAGACTCAAACAAAATGTTCTCTGAAATGGCGTCAAAGGTAATGCTGTCAAATTTTGTACCGATCGTATTCCACTGGATCTAACTCTGGCTTAATATTTCTATGTTTTCATATTTGGCTGTAGTATTTTCATGCATGTTATTATTAGAGTTTCCGTTTGATATGAAAACTCATATCAATTATCGTTCACTCAACATCGATTATTAATCGTATAATATCAATATTTTTTCTCCTAATCGATAATCGTATCGAATGTCAAAATATCGTATCGCATCGAAGTAATTGTGTTGAAAATTGTGGTCTTAACAGCTGTGTTGGTTGATTCATTGCCAAGTGGTTGACCTTGGACTACGTGCGGGACTTCGGTCCTAGCAGGGAGGGGTAAAAAGATAACGGGATAGAGAAAGAGGCAGATTTATGAGCTGTAATAAAAGTACACGTAACAATATACATCTGAAATTCATCCATATTGTCCGGAATATGAGCCGAGGGTTTTTCTCGAAATTTCAATCCAAAAAGTCAACCTCGGCTTAAATGCGAGTCTCTGCCTATGATCTGTCAAAAATACGTCTTTTCTCATTTTAACTGTGCGTACTACACCCGCACACTCATAATAAGGGAATCAACTGGAAACCGCGAGATATTCCACTGAAAACACGTTTAATAAATGTTTTATCATGTAGAAGCATGATTTTCCCAATTTCTATCATTTTCATTTGACGCGCAGTAATAAACATAACAAGCACGTTGAGCTGTTAGCTGCATGTGTGTGTCATCTACTGTGTGTGGTCTACCGTCGTCTGATCTTGAGGTCTTGAGCACTCGTAGACTAACTACTGCCTAGCGTGAAAAACGTCTCCGACTCGAGACGGCCGAGCGCCAATTGACCGCGCGGTAGTGTATATTCTCATCTATTGCGCATACCAACTCTGACATCAATGCAAACAGCGTTTCTCATTGGCTTTCGAGGGCCCAATAGAAAACAAAAACTTTCGTGCCACATGCACTGATTAGAGCAATTACGTAAAGGGAAAAAATTAGTCTGAAAAGGAAATAATGTTCATTTCGATGATTGAAAATAAACATATTGATATCGTATCGCCGAAATTCAATCGATTATCGTATCGTTTGAAAAAATATCGATCTATATCGATATATCGATTATTGTTGGCAACCCTAGTTATTATGATTATTCAAACGACACGTATGATAAGAAACTCGACTGCGCCTCGAAAACTCAAGGAAATTCAACCTTAAATGTTCAAGGTTATAGCAAGAGTAATTCCTATTCATTTTTCAATATCAATATGATATTGAAACTGCAGAGACAATCTGAGATCTATAATCCGTCTAATGCTTAACCATTTGACTGCTGAGTTATTTGCTCAGTTATTTTCCCCAAAAGACAATACCGGTAGTTGACAAATGATTACAGATGCTACACTCATGATTATCTCTCCTCGATTTTCTTGACACACCACAAGTAAAGGATCACAGAAGAATACAAAAATGAAAGGGTGATGAAAAATCAGATGAATCAGAATTCATAAATAGATTGAAATACTCATTTTCGATTCTATGTCTAAGTTGAGTAGACCTAGGTATTGCCACGGGAGCTTGGATATCATCTTTATCTTCACTGGTGAATACATTGGCATTTATATTAATACCAAGAGCGAGTTAACAACCGGTTTCATCTTCTTATGTTCATGTATCAGGATTATTTTCTTATGATCGGTCCAACAAATCATATTATATCGCCGAGTTAGTCAAACATTATCCGCCATTTTCACTCGACTCTAAATCAGATGTTCGTTGACAAAACATTCGTCTGAATGAATGCTACTATCATAAAATACACCGAAGGTCGACTTTTTATTGCAAAGTAGTACATTAGGGGTGTGCGAATCCATGTTTTTGATTTCGAACCGAATCCGAACCGAATCTTCATAAAAAATACCGAATCCGAACCTGAATCCGAATCTTTTTAATATGCATTGTGAAGCGTGATAATAGGACAAACGACACTGCTGATCAAGTTACACTTGATCCAGGAAGTGAAACTCTTATCTCAGCATTATCATAATGACCAGAAACTGCGAGGTAGGCCTAAACCACTGAAAACACGTTTAATAAATGTTTTATCATGAAGAAGCATCATTTTCTCAATTTCTATCATTTTTATTCAATGCGCAGTTATGAACATCGTAGCTGTCTGCTGCATGGCATCTGTCATCCTACTACTGCGTGGTTGTGACGTGTGTGGTCTAACCTTGACAAGGACGAGACCAAAGATCTTAGTATCTAACTTCGGTAACGAAGTTAACGACTCGACGACTCGAGACGGCCGAGCGCCAATCGAAGCCGGCCATATATGACGATCCCACCCACTCACAGGCTAGTGCGCATCGCACTTGCTGACGCGATCTAGAAAGTTGACAATGCAATGTTGCCACGTTTTTGGCGCCAAGATTCAAAATTTTCGAATCTTTCATGTTGGACCGAATCTGAATCTGAAAGTGGATTCGGATTCGATTCGAAAAACATGGATTCGCACACCCCTAAAGTACATATGTTCAACCAATGGATTGCGTGAGAGCACAAAAAAAATCAGGTTGATAACTACAGTTTATAGTTCAGTAAAAAATAATCAATATAGCGCGGAATTCAAATCGGCTACGTATTCACGTGTGTAGCAGTTAGAAGGTTGAAGTCGTATGACAAAAAAGCAAAAATGGCAACACTTATGTGTAGGTCTAGATGAATTTAAACTATTCAGGTAGGGTCTATATTATTGTTTTCAGTTCAAGAATTTTATCAAAGTTGAAAAATAGTATGAGCATTTTCATCCCACTCCCAGATAACCAAATAATTTGGTTTGTGGAATATTTTCCACCAATTTTTCCCAGGACAGAATTTCATAACTCAGTTCCTGCAAGTTCCAAGCCTGGCTTCCACTTCACCGTTCTCTTCCTCACTATTACTTGACTCCGTCTCTTCTTCTCTTTCTCCAAGTACTCTGTAGCTCTCTATCCTTTTCTAACTCTACCATCTCTCGCTTTCCAAATCATCCCAATTTCTCCCTTAGTTGTCTTCCTGTGACCTCACTCTTGGTCTCCCGACTCTTCTCAACTGTGTTGTAGTATAAGGAATGAATATTTATGCATCTGCAGCGTAGTCTTACTAATCATATTGGGACTGCGGTAATTGGGAATTCATCATTTCTACCAGGTTTGCCGATCGATTCCAATAGTTCTGATGTATATTCGATATCAGGCTTTTAGGGGATCCTACCAATTATTTCGATATTGAAAATAAATTTGATACGGAATAACAGTGGAACCTCTTTTATACGTTTCTCAGAGGACCAGACTAAAAAAATGTAATAACGTGAGAAACTTATTAATGAAACTATTCAACATGTGGAGCATATGGGTTGAATCGAAAAATAAAACTTTTGAATGTAATGAATGTATAAACGAGAAACCTATAACAGAGGTTCTACTGTGATAAACTACCCGTTGTCATTATTTGTATGTTATTTCAGTCATATCTCACACGTTCACACTAAAATTCTTCCTCTCCTATTCTGCCCGTGAATGAACAAGCAGTGAGCCGTAATTATCTCAAAGTGATAACATAACCAGGCTAAAAAACATAATCAAGACCTGAAAAAATATTGATAATTTTCATCATTCGATATCGAAGGGTACTCTTAATTTTTCAATATCCCCGATCGATTCTCAATGATGACAATTTTTCCATCATTTTCAAATTCCTGATCGAACAGCAAACGAATTCCTATTAACTCCTGACCTTCTCCGCTCCGTAGATCAAACCTAACGACGACATGGCCGATATCTTCGAGGACCATGCTTGCCGCGAGGAGAGCGCAAGCAAGCGGGACGCACGAGAGCGCGGCCTTGCCATCAGCGAGACGCGGAGGAACGAGCGTGTGCTGGACTCGTGCAACATGTGTCTCGACAGTAAGCGCATGATGAAGCATCTCGTCATCGCAATCGGCACCAAGGTAAGCTGCTGGTCGGTGTGGTTCTTCACTCACTCCGTGATCAAGTACAGTAAACGTCGTTGCCTAGTTCCCGGTTATGATCGGCAGTAGCCGTCAGTTGACAAAATGATTACATCATGCGAAAAGCTAGAGATACAGCATTATTTAATTTGACCTTTGGGCAAGTACCATATTGTCCCGAATATAAGCCGACCCCCCAAACTTTTAGATCAGTAATTGAAAAAAGAGTTTCTCTCCTTTTCCACCAAATTCATCGGTCTTCCTGGGTAGAACTTAGTCAATTTTGTATTGTGTGCAAGAGAAAGCTATGTCACCGGCCGAAACGACTTGTGAGAAACCAGTGAGAGGTGCCTCAAGTGATTGTCATACGGCCAGTTTCTATTGGCGCTCGGCCGTCTCAAGCCAGACGAACGAAACAGTCTCGTGCTTGTCAAGGTTAGACCGCACACGTCACGACTCATGCAGTAGCGCGTCGGCGTAGTAGACTAGTGGGATGACAGACGTCATGCAGCAAACAGCTCCGTGCTTATGTTTATAACTGCGCGTCAAATAAAAATAATGAAAATTGAGAAAATGATGCTTCTTTATGATAGAACATTTATTAAACGTGTTTTCAGTGGAATATCTCGCAGTTTCTGGTCGATTCCGTTGATATCAGTGTGCGGATGTAGTATGCCCAATTAAAATGAGCAAAAAAGTATTTTTGACCGATTATAGACCGAGATTCGCATATAAGCCGAAGGTGACTTTTGGGCTTGAATTTTCGAGAGAAACCCTCTGCTTATATTCCGGACAATACGGTACGGTATATCCTAATATTGTTTGTAATTTCTCATTTTTTCAGTGATTTGATTCTTTCAAATTTGATGGGTCTTTTTCATACTTCCCTAAGTTTCGAATTAACTGGACTGGTGTTCACTGGATAACTTTGTTCTTGTTTTAAAATCAATAAATTTTCTTTTGTTAAAACTGAAGTATTATTATAAAATTATACAGAATACATTTAATTTCTCACTTTTCTCATTTCACATTAATTTTTATGTATTTTGAGCAATATAACAATGACAAATCATCCCATGCACAAATGAATATATTTTCCTACATCTTTTCTGGTCCTAGGTAGGCCTACTTTGCCTTATTTTTGCTCCAATATCTTCTCTTCATCATCCTCTCTTTTATTTCCCTCCATGTATAGTAACCTGTGTGTACGCTCTGTACACACTGCTCGTTCTAACGTGCAACCACGGCATATTGTTCCCCAGGTTTACCTCAGTCTGCCGTCACAGCAGTCGCTGACCGAGGGCCACTGCTACATCGTGCCGCTGCACCACTCGATCTGCGCCACCCAACTAGACGAGGACGTCTGGACAGAAGTACAGGTACAATTCTATTCCATTTCATTTCATTCTGCATAATACAATAACTGATACATAATATAACTAAGTGAGGATGATAAAACTGACAGAAGCCCGCGTAAGAACACAAGTTCTTGAGTGCGGGCTGACAAAGAAAGACGTTCATGCATATTGTAGCTCGAAGCAGAGACGAAATACTTGAATAATATTTGATATTCAAGAGAAGACAAACAGAACAAAATTCAATTAGAAATTATATAATACATTATGATAATAAATTATAGGCCCACATTATAATAAACTAGTCAGACGCGAAATATGCGTTGTAAGATGAGCGAGATATCCTAATAAGGTATAAAAGTCGTTGAAGTAGTTCTACCCTTGCTACTTTATCGACTCTGGTATTCTACACACCTTGATATCTGAATAAGCTATTAAAGTCGTTAAAGTAGTTCTAGTCTTGCCACTTCATTGACTCTGGTATTCTACACACCTTGACGCATATAAAATATACTTCATTGTTGGTCAACTCTCGAATCTAGAAAGCAGTGAATCTCAACAACTTAATTCTGTCACAATTTGTATGAAATATTTGATGAATATCAACAGTCATTTTATTTTTTTCTTCAAAACGACTGATCAGAATTGCTTACAAAATCCTAATAATGTGTAAAATCCATGTATACACATTTAGAGAAAATTTCATCCCATTTGGAGAGATTTTATTTTTCAACATTTTCTGCCCAGCCAAATCTTATGAGGTTTTTAGAAACTTTGAAATAATTTTTCTACAAATCGGTCTGACCAATTCATTCCAAAAACTATACAGTTCTAAGTTGGATGAGTTTGCGTGTACACAAAAAGTTTCATGTTGATCAGTCAACCCTTGCGACCTGTGGAGTGCTTACAAACAAAAAAACAAAGAAACAAAAAAAAAACACAGACAAAGCCCCATAAGAGTAGGATGGAGACTTTGCTACGCTCATCAATTATAATAAATTATTATTATTATTAGGGGTGTGCGAATCCATGTTTTTGATTTCAAACCGAATCCGAATCTTTTTAACATGCATTGTGAAGCGTGATAATGGGACAAACGACACTGCTTATCAAGTTACACTTGATCCAGGAAGTGAAAATCCCATCTCAGCATTCTCATAATGACTAGAAACTGCGAGGTATTCCACTGAAAACACGTTTAATAAATGTTTTATCATGAAGAAGCACTTTTTCTCAATTTCCATCGTTTTTATTTAACGCGCAGTAATAAACATCGTAGCTGTTTGCTGCATGGCATCTGTCATCCTTCTACTGCGTGGTCGTGACGTGTGTTGTCTAACCTTAACAAGGACGAGACCAAAGATCTTAGTATCTAACTTCGTTAACGAAGTTAGATACTAAGATCTTTGACGAGACTTTCGTTCGTCCGACTCGAGACGGCCAAGCGCCAATCGAAGCCGGCCATATATGACGATCCCACCCACTCGCAGGCTAGTGCGCATCGCACTTGCTGACGCAATCTAGAAAGTTGACAATGCAATGTTGCCACGTTTTTGGCGCCAAGATTCAAAATTTTCGAATCTTTTATGTTGGACCGAATCCGAATCTGAAAGTGGATTCGGACTCGATTCGAAAAACATGGATTCGCACACCCCTAATTATTATAATTATTATGATAAATTATTATTATTATACCAGTAACGTTGAATCATGCCATTTTCCAGGACCTTTACCTAATGAAACACTTTAAATAACGTACTAGCTTCAAGAGGCTATAGGCTCTATTTACACAGTCTAAGTTGTCATCCAACCTCTGTGATTCAAGGGTCAGATAGGCCTACTATTTCTTGAACTGTCTAAATGGGAAACTTGGAGCAAAAAGCTTTTATTCAACCCTTGGACACATCCTCTCATCCAAGTAATTTTGTTCAGGAAATTTCTATTTCTCATCCAACCTGTGATGAAACCAACCAATCAGAGGCTCTGACGTCACAAGTCTAGCACGCACGCGCACTTTGACTCCCATGTCAACTTGCGCTGCCATATTTATTTGCCAGTCAGCTGTTACTAAACATACTATATCAATATCGGCATGTTCACTATCGTAACCAGTGTGCCGTGAATGACCTAGTCAATATATTGGACCGTGTAGACAGGCACTCAAATGTTTCACTCAAGTTGCTGTCAAAGTGGTACGACCAACTCTTGAATCACAGAAGTTGGATGACAACTTGGACCGTGTGAATAGGGCTTAAGATATTGATTGGTTAATGTTCACTAGATGAACTATCCACGATGACAACATAATATAATGAGATAGGATAGTTATTAGGGATAACTTCGGTTCCAAAAAATCAGAACCGGATAACCGATTTACAGAACCGGTTCAGAACCGATTCTCCGCAATTTTTTGGTTGAAAATGAGAGAAAACATTCATCTAGACGCTCTCTCATATAGGCGCGAGTTTATTGCTTGTTTTTAGGCGTCATTATATTATTCGGTTATCTTTCAGCCCATCAACATCTCCTCTGACGAAACAAAGCAGTAGTAGGACACATTTTGGGTTTTACTTTGCATGGAGAAGAAAAGACAAATACATAATGGACGCGTGAACTAGAATATTATATCTATACAAATCATATTGCGACAACACACTCGAGAAACGTTCATTAATAATACATAATGTCTCAATCAACGTGATGAATAATTGAAAAAATCATCACAGGAAGAATCGATTCTCTATTTCAGAACCGATTGAACCTGGAACCGATTCCGAACCGGTTTTCAGTTAACCGGAGTTATCCCTAATACCTAGTTATGCAATGGCATGTTCTGATTTATGCTTGAAATCCCATGTAAAAACGTGGATATATCCATTTCATCACTCCCTGGTTCAAAAAAGACCACTTTTATTTTGGAAGACTGGGTGAATGGGAGACAAAAAAAAAATTCAAAATTCAAAAAAAAAAAAAATTCTTCAAATTTCTTCAAATTTCAAAATTCTTCTTTTCTTTTGAAATTCTTCAAAAGCTCTAAATTGTTTACTGAATGTGAAACTAATTATCGTAGGCCCCTACACATTATCAGTTATTTTTACAATAATTGAATGAGAAAAAACAAAGAAACCGCTATACAAGTAGGCCTATACATTTGACTTAATATCAGGATCGAAAGTTTTTGCACTTGGTCATCCAACAGATGGCACTATATAAATATCAACAGGCAAAAGGAAGGGTTCTTAAACGTTTAAAGTAATCCAAGGTCTGTAGATATAGAGTGAGCTGACTGAATTCTGGATTTCCATGCTTCTAAGTTCATCTCACAACGCATATCTTTTGTTTTCCTAGTTCATACATGATGTGTAGTGATACTAACAAACTTTATCATGAGATAAGGAAGGTGTACAGACTCCCATACCAATAATATTAGGGTTGCCAACAATAATCGATATATCGATTTAGATCGATATTTCTTCAAACGATACTATAATCGATTCAATCTCGGCGATACGATATCAATATGATTATTTTCAATTATCGAAATGAACATTCTTTCTTTTTCAAACCTACTATTTTACCCTTTAAGTAATTGCTCCAATCAGTGTATGTGGCGCGAAAGTACTTGTTTTCTATTGGGCACTTGAAAGCCAATGAGAAACGCTGTTTGCATTGACGTCAGAGTTGATATGCGCAAGAGACGAAAATATAGACTTGGGCCTATCGCGCGGTTGGGCTGTATATGAGGTACATACACTGGTACAGACTGCGAAGCACTTTAACCCATAAAGGGTACCGTATTGTCAAGAATATAAATATAAGCCCAGCTATGCTACAACAAAACGACTTGTGACAAACTGTTAAGAGAGGCCTCAATTGATTGCCAGTTTCAAGTGTTTTTTTCACGCTAAACAATCTCGTGCCCGTCAAGATCAGACCGCGTCAGGGTAGCGCGTAGTAGGAAAACTCACACCTGCAGCAAACAGCTCGACGCTTGCTATGTTTATTATTGCGCGTCAAATAAAAATGATGAAAATTGAGAAAATGATGTTTCTTCTTGATAAAACATTTATTAAACGTGATTTTAGTGGAATATCTCAGTTTCTAGTTGATTCCGTTATCATGAGTGTGCGGATCTAGAAAGCTCACGCCCAATTAAAATGAGTAAAACAAGTATTTTTGACCGACTATAGGCCTAGGCCGAGATTTGCATATAGGCCGAAGGTGACTTCGGGCTTGAAATTTCGAGGAAAACCCTCGGATTAAATTCGGCACTATACAGCATTCTATTAATAGATGAATGATGAATTCCAGATGTACGTTGTTACTTGTACTTTTTTTACAGCTCAGAAATCTTCCTCTATCCCATTATCTTTCTACCCCTCCCTGCTAGGATCAAACTCACGCACGTAGTCCAAGGTCAACCACTTGTTAATGAATCAATCAACACAGCTGCTTAGACCGTAATTTGTAACACAATAATTCCGATGCGATACGATATTTTGACATTCGATACGATTATCGATTAGGAGAAAAAATATCAATATAATACGATTAATAACTGATGTTAAGTAAACGATAATCGATATGAGTTTTCACATCGAACGGCAGCTCTAAATAATATGGGCGGTATTTGTGGTTTCTTGCGGTCAGTTCAGAGCCAAAGGTCCCGATTGCCTGTCCCGATTTAGCGGATTCCCTCGTGAACTAGATGTAGATAAAAGTGGCTAGGATACCAGTGGTATTTTTTAGCATTGCAGTTTGATATTTTTATTATTTTTTTTTTATTAATCTTTTTTTTTTTCACATACAAAAATACACATGACAGTCAAAAAATCCACAAAGTCTTCAAAGAAGACTTGACTGTGGGAGAAACAAAGAATATTATAATCTGTATATTTTTTTAATTTTTATGTTGAATTTATGAAGAATTTATGAACAAGGTGATCAAGAAAATGTAAATATGATGATGAATTGAGTGGCAACTATGAAAGCATAAGTAAGAGATCTAATTTTTAGATTGAACAATATTTTTAAAAAAAGAAGAGAAATACCTGAGAATATACTATCACAAAAAAAATTACAAGGAACAAAACACCACTGAAAAATAAAATTGACATACTTCTTTGCATTATGAATGAATAATAATATTGTGAAAGTGAAAAATGAACATAATAATAGCACCTGAACAAGAGTCTTGAAATAACTTAACTGGTGCATCGAGAAATAGTAAATATGAATACATTATATTAGGAACAAAACACTACTGAAAAATAAAATTGGCATAATTGTGTACATTATGAATGAATAATAATATTGTTAATGTGAAAAATGAACATAATAATAACAACTAAACAAGAGAGATGACTTCTGATGCATCGAAAAATAATTAATATGATTGCATTATATTATATAGAGGGTGACATGATGATGATTACATGAACAAAATATAACAATATTATGATGTCAGTAATATGAATAATGAATGATGTGAATGCCGAAGAAAAAAAAAAAATATATCATGTTGGAGTCTTATGTCTTATCAGTACAACAATACACAGAAATACATCAGTATTGGCAATGTAAATTGAGACTGATTGAGTGTAAGTCGAGACTAATAATGATAAATGTATTAAAACAGAAACCTACACGAAATTATAACAAAAGGATTCAATATAAGGTCTACTATGGGAATATGAAATTAATAGAGCCTAAATTATTTTATTGACCAACCATGTTTTGATTTCTGATTTGACATTTTTATAAGAATCGAAATTACGTAAACTTGGAGGAATTTGATTAAATTTGGAAGGTACAGCGTATTCGAGACGACGTTTACCATATTTATTTATATAAGTAGGAATATTATAATTTCCAAGGAGCCTATATCTAGTGTTTGCTTCATGATCATTCAATGTTTTAAAAGAAGGGTCGTAATAATATTTTAGAATGAATTTATAATCGAATAAGTAAGTGACGGGGAGAATATTACAATACTGAAATAATCTAGGAATGTCATTATCAATCGTATTTTTCACCTGATCGGGTGTTATACATTTTATCATGTTAATTTGGAGGTTGATAATTTGTTGTAGATGTGAGTTCGAAGCGTCCCCCCAGGCTAAAATACCATATGAAATTAAAGATTCAGCCAATGCTAAATAAACAGTATGCAACAATTGAAAAGGTAATATGAACTTGAGTGTGTATAATTTAAATGCACAAGACCGGAGTTTAGTACACAAAATATTTATATGAGGTTTCCATGTGAAATGGCTGTCAATTGTTAAACCCAAGTAAACGTAATTGGATACATTTTCGATTTTTGTATTACAATTTGAACAATTATCACCCTTGCTCAAGCCATGTAAACATTGATAAGAATGATAAATCGTATTGATGGTTAAATTTTTTTCTCTATTAAATGGGGAGCAAATATGTACCAGTTTGGTTTTATTTGAATTAATTACGAGGTCATGATCGTGAGTCCATGAAAGTAAATGACTAAAATCTTCTTGTAGATATGACTCGGCTACTTTTAAATTTTGGTGAGAGGAGAGCAATACAGTGTCATCTGCGTACATGTATATTTTACATTTATCAATGAAATTAGGCATGTTATTAACATAAATTAGGTATAATATGGGTCCAAGAATTGAGCCCTGAGGTACGCTTGTTGTGATGTTCCTCCTGACGCTCAAAGTGTCTCCAATTTTAACTACAATATGTCTATTCATCAAATAGTTTTCAAACCAATTCAACAATGAACCTCCGATACCGATATTAGTTAAAGCGAGTAAAAGTTTTGCATGATTGAGAGTATCAAAGGCTTTAGAGAAATCAAAAAAAGAGAAATCTCTTTTATAAAAGAGATAGTTGCGCTATACAGGTAATTGGAACCCTGGACTCAGATTCTGACCCCGGAAATATTCCACTTTGCAGATGCGAGTTAGTGAACCTCCTTTATATTATTGGATGAGCGATAGCAAAGACTCCATCCCACTCTTATGGAGCTTTGTCTGTGATTTTTTTTTGTAAGCACTCCACAAGCTGCAGGGTTTGACTGTTCGACATGAAACTTTTTTTTTACACGCAAACTTATCCATCTTGGAATTGTATAGTTTTGGAAATTAATCGGTATGACCAATTTTGAGAAATATCATCTCAAAGTTTCTGAAAACTCCATAAGATTAGGCTGAGCAAGAAAATATGAGAAATAAAATCTCTCCAGATATAAAATAAAATTTTCTCTGAATCTGTACACTTAAATGATGGGCCTACACATTATCACTATTGTGTACATGCAATTTGAAGCAGCCATTTTGAAGAAAAAAATGCAATCAACTGTTTTTATTCATCAAATACATAGAAATAATAGCAGAAGTATGTTGCCAAGATTCACTGCTTTCTAGATTCGATATTTGCCCAACAATGAAGTATTTTTTATATGCGTCAAAGTGTGTAGAATACCAGAGTTGATAAAGTGGCGAAGGTAGGACTACTCAAACATTCTCATATCTTATTCAGATATCTCGCTCATCTTACAAAGCATATGCTGCATTTGCCCAGTGATGAATTACGTTACATTGTGGTTTATTTAACGTTCAATCGTTGTTTTTTTGCCGGTGGCTCAGAATTTCCGCCGAGCGTTGACCAAGATGTTTGTCAAGATGGACATGGACTGCGTGTTTGTGGAGACGGCGATGGCGCTGCGCAAGTTCCCGCACATGTGGCTCGAGTGCATCCCGATGCCAACCGAGACCGGCCACCTGGCCCCCATCTACTTCAAGGTAAGCTGGCTGTCTCTCATCGTCGCAGCCTGGATTATTATTTTTATTATTATTATTATTATTATTATTATTATTATTATTATTATTATTATTATATAACAATAATTTTATTATTATGGAATTGTAAGAATTTTAAGAAGTATGCCTAAAGAATTGGTTACTACTTAGTACTTACTAAGCACCATAAAATGATTCAATGATGAAACACAAAATTATGAAATTGATAAATCAATCAATAAAATTAGTATCCAGGAGTTAGGTAAAGCTTGCGTGTATTTTGCTTAGGTAATTATTCATTGTTTTTACATCGACATTTGTTTTTATTGTAGCATTTTTATTTGTATTGTATTTGTATTGTACTGTGTTTATTTTCATCACAGGCTATCATATTCTCATTTGATGTGAGTTTGCTAGCTAAACGTGACTTTTGGATATTTTGTATTCATGTGAGAGAAGCTGAGTTCTTTGGAGAGAGTACAGTGAAACCTCTATGCATCGTTTTCTTGCTTGTACCATTTATTTTGTCATACCCCAATCCCATTTAATCAATGTTGAATTTTCCTGAATGGATCAGTTTCCTGGATGCATGGTTTTATTTTCTTGGTCCCTTGAAAAACGATGGATAGACGTTTCGCTGTATTCACAGTTTATTCCACAGGTAAATTCCCAATGGGTTTTGTGGACACTCGAGAGTGAAAAATGTCTTGTAATAATGCACATTTATTGGGTGAAAATGAAAAATAAAGAAAAAAATTATTATTATTAGACGAGCTTTAGCGAGGATTCAATTTGACATGCTGAAAAAAAATTGGTGTTGGTTTTTTTTTTTTTTTTATGGTTCTCCATAGGTCAAACGGCTACAGCTATCAACTTCATACTTTTTTCCATTATGGTTCCTCATCTAACTCAGATCTGTATAGTTTTGTGGCATTATTGCGTGATAACTTTTATTTTTATGAATTTTAGAAATGTTGAAAATACCAATTAGAATAACACAGCAGAAAAAAAAATCATTTCACAAAAAAATGAAATTTTGCGTTAAGTTGAATTGGGCCTACATTCTGATACATATTTCTGGAAATTCTCAGCTTGATCGGGTGAGCCATTTTGAAGAAAAAACATAAAATGTGCTAAATTGGTACCACTCGAAGCAGTTTTTCCCCATTTATAACTTAAATGTCACCCAATTGGCGAATGTATAGGCAAAAGTTTGGCAAAAAAGTCCACATACTATTACTATCCGCTCGTCTAACAATGCATATATGGCGTTTTCTTGGTGGTATATAATACCGAATACGGTATTTTCACCAAGGTCAACATAAATTGGATGTGGAAGGCCTTGCTCTCATGTTTGTTTGTTTTGTCAGAAAGCGATCCTGGAGTGTGAGATGGAGTGGAGCACGAACCGCAAGCTGGTGGACACGAGCCAGAGAGACGTGCGCCGCGCTATACCCAAGGGCCTGCCGTATTTCTCCGTCGACTTTGGCAACCAGGGCGGCTTCGCTCACGTCATCGAGGAGGAGTCTGCATTCCCGCGCAACTTCGCGCAAGTACGTCAACTTACCGTATTATTTCGAATATAAGCTGGGGATTTTTCTCAGAATTTCAATCCCAAAAGTCACCCTTGGCTCATACCCTATTCGAATTTCGGCCTATAATCGGTCGAAAATACGTTTTTTCTCATTTCAATTGGGTGTACTACACCCAAACACTCATAACAGAGGAATCGATTTGAAACTGCAAAATATTCCACTTTAAAACACTTTCAATAAATGTTCTATCATGAAGAAGCATGATTTTCCCAATTTCTACTTTCTAGCATTTTTATTTGACGCGCAGTAATAACATAAGCACGTTGAGCTGTTAGCTTCATGGTGTGTCATCCTACTGTGTGTGGTCCAACGTGGTCTGACCTTGACGAGCACTCGTAGACTGCTGCGTAGTGTTAAAAACCTTTGAGGCTCCTCTCACCAGTTTCTCACAAGTAGTTTCGGCTCTAGTTTTGGCCAGTAGCATAGCTTTCTCTTGCGCGCAATACGAAATTCTATAAATTCTACCCCGGAAGAGTGATGATTTACGTAGAAAAGGAGAGAATTCCTTTTTTCAATTATTGGTCTGAAAGTTTGGGGGGTCGGCTTATATTCGGGACAATATGGTACATCAGAGACCTCATTACCAGTATCTAACTTCGTTAGAAGAGGTAAGACTAAGCCTACTAAGCGACGACAGAACGATGCTAGTGCACGTATCGGAGTGAAGTGAATTATCCCTTTGGCAGGCCAGTTGGAATGATTTTCAAAATGCTTTTTTTTCCAACACCCTCTCGGAATCACATAATTTTCCAAGTCATGTTCTCTTCGAATTAATATATTTCATCAATATGCCTATAGTCTACACACTACAGTCCATTGTTTTCCCGCTTCTTTCATTTATTTGTTCTCACCCTACTGCCACATAACCAATGTTGAATTTTCCTGAATGATTCTTTGTGTTTTTCTGAATCCTTGAAGAACGATGAATATAGATACCGGTAGGCTATATAAAATAGTTGAAACGTGATAGTAAAAAATGTGAAATTGACGATTTTCATTCGGAATCAAGTTTTGTAAATCCATCCGAAAAGAAGCCACATGATTTTAATTCTGATGAAAATGGCTCAAGCCACTAAAAATAAATGTCAAAAAAGTCAATTTTTGAAGGTTGAAAGTATATTAACTACTTTCACTCTTTGCTCGTCTATCAACACATGTATCACTTTTTCACTCTATTGACATTTCTCTCACATGCTATCAGTAAAAGGTGTTGAACTCATATAATATCTTCCTCTCTTCTTTCCTCCTTCCTCCTTGTTTCCCGCAGGAGATTGTCGGTGGGATGATGGACCTCGACCACAGGCTGTGGCGGAAACCGCAACGCGAGAGTTTCGACGCGCAGCGCAAGAAAGTGTTGCAGTTTGCCCAGTGGTGGAAACCTCACGACATAACCGCTGCCAATACCAACCGTTCAGACTCGGACTCAAGCTAGATGCGGTAAACGTGACAGACGAACCCGTGACGGTGAGAAATGTGACGATCTTCGTTGAAAAGAGAATAGACTTTGCAGGCGGAACGTCCGATACAGGAAGAATACCCGTTACAGCGAGCATTGAGACATATATACAAACAGATACATCTCCGAGTTAACTTGACATCTACCGGATATTAGATAGGCTAGATAATGAGGAAGAGAGTGGCCAACTCCTGCACAGTACACCATTTTTTGTCCAATCTTTTGTCCAGAAGTGTTGTAAACTTACCAGTTAGTCAATAAGATGCCAGAACTTTCAACAGAAGTTGTTTCTTGACCGATGTAATGCAGTCTAGATCACGTTCTCAAACATCTGATCTGAATTATAATGGTCAAATCAGTGTCTGAGTTAAATACTTGTAGGCCTATACTGTTTATGTATAAAATGCTGTTTATGTATACAATTTTCCAAAAAAATTTCACTGTTCATATATGTAGGGTCTAGGCCTATAAAACTTGAAAAATATCAAAATTTAAAATTTAATTGTGAAATTACAATTTCCAATTCAAGTTTTCATTTTGTCTGTCATCTTGTAAAATCACCGTATGTATTTACAAATGTTCGTCCGCGTAAGAGCACCACTCTCTTACGCGGACTTCTCATGAATCCTTTTCATGCAAACTGAATAAAATTTTCTTTTCGAGTCTTCATATTCATATTAATATTCACTGTACATGTATGTATCTTGATATGTTTGAGAATACAAAACCATCATTATTATTATTAATTCTTGACCAAAAATGGCGTCATGCGAGAGTAATTCATTAGCCAATAGAAAACGGTAACCAAATTGGCCACTCTCTTCCCCAGTATCTAGCTCTCTATCGAATATGACGTCACCCAAAGTCCACCTGTCCGCTATCCCACTCCATTATGATCCTATGTGTACAAAGTAGGGATGACATCGATTCTCCATGCTCCAGAATCGATTAAAAATCGATTTTGATAAAAAAAAAATTGAAAATTTCAAAATTGAAAATTAAAAAGAAAGTTTATTCTCAAAAAATTAGTGTCATTTGAAACTTTTTTTTCAACCTTCCCAATGCGTTCACGTGAAAAATAGCTGCTAGAGACTTCTTTGAACTGTACTGTACCATTTGGGTATTTCCGTCAACGTTCGGCTGTCAGACGTAATCGAAGGGATAGCTTTTGTCCAGATAGTAATATCTCAACAATACAAAATAATATGGACAGCAAAATGAGCACTTATTGCGTGCGACGTAAAGAAGTACAGCAATGAACCAAAAAAAAATAATGATAATAATAATTTTCTTAGAGAATTTTTTTTTTTTTTTGAAAAATTGATTTTTTGTTTTGAGAATCGTTTTACATCAGAATCGATTCTTAATCGATTCTCGATTATTCGATGTTATCCCTAGTACAAAGTGTTGGTGACGGTTGTATATCTCTAAACTTGAACTATATGCATCCTTAGCATACTTTTATGTCAATAAAAACATTGAATTCGTATAACATACCTTACATTTTCTTTGGCAAAATACCTTCAACTGGATATTATAATTTTCGAAATGAATGTAACAACCTGAAACTGCTCATTGCCACACATATTGCGTAGAGCAGCGTTTCCCGAATTTTGAGGTGTGTGACCCCTATTGAGAACATAACAAATGACGCAACCCACAGGAGGCGGGAAACGGTCATTTTGCTCTTTGTTTTCAAGTGTCCCTGCCTCCCTCCCCCATACATACAGTACATTCACAAATACATGGTGATAGAAACACCATACCTATACAAATATATTATCATATGTACGTATTGCAATTGATTCAATATTGATTCCTACAACAAACGTCAGTCCTGCTGGTTACGATATACGTCCGACGCCTATAGGTTTCTGAGAAGTGGTCAGTATCTCTGTGTTTGGTATAGTTTTGGTAATAGTTCTGGGATAGGCTACGTTTAGGATTTTAGCAGGAAGCAAAACAGCGGGAGTTCTCATCTCTGGCATCATCACCGAATTCTACCGTGAAAAAATAAGCATACATATTGTCCGTACACATATAATGAAAGAAATTTGAAAAATACTGTCAAGTTGTTGACAAATATATAAAATATTCATTTTGAATCTAGAAATATATATATATATATGATGAAATTGATATAGGGTGCTGAAATCTGGATATTCAGTTGAGAAGTTTGCGACCCCTAAAAAACACTACGAAGGGGTCGCGACCCCTACTTTGGGAAACGCTGGCATTGAGAGCCATTTGGCTCTGGTCGCCTGTGAACAGCCGATCTCGATGTCATATTTGTCCACATAATGACAGTTGTCGAGTGCATTGGCCAACGTGAACATTCTCTGTTGATGGCCAAGCTCTCTGGTAACTGCGCACGCATCAGGTACAAGCAAGAGTCCCAATGACTCGATCTAGAGCTGGCCTTCCATGAACGCAATTTGCGTTTCACTTTCGCAAGGCGGTAGAATTGAGCCGAGCTCAACAATCAGAAATTGCGTTGCTCTCTTCACTGATTTATCGTTTTATCATCATGGCGGCTTAAAAAAACTGCGTTCATGGAAGGCCAGCTTTAGATGCATCTCTCTGTGCAGAGAGGATATCCGATACGGTGAACTTGATCTTTAGTCTTTTCAGTTCTGGATTGCGATTGGTTGACTGCGAGTGTCGGTCCGAAATCACGACGGAAGACAAAGAGAAGATCTTGGTGGGAACCCTGCTGAACAGTGAAGATAGTCTACATAAGGATAGAAAAGTCACAGAGAGGACGGTTGTTACAGGCTAGCATACATGTATGCCTATAGAAATCTCTGATTCAAGAAATTGTTTAAATCCTGTAGGCCTATATTTGTTTTATATTATGTATATAAAATAGAATGAACTCGTTTTGAAACCTATGTGTGAATAACTTCATTCGTCAATACTCTACTATTACGAGCAATATGACTGTGCCAAGTGATTTGTAACTACAGTGAAACCTCTATGCATCGTTTTTCAAGGGACCAGGAAAATAAAACCATCCATCCAGGAAAACTATCCATCCAGGAAAATTCAACATTGATTATATGGGAGTGGGGCTAGAAAAAATGAATGATACATCCAGGAAAACGATAGATCCGGGAACGATGCATAGAGGTTTCACTGTCTATTTCATAAAGGGTACACATTTATATGAATACATGTTGGCCTATATGTAGATGTATACAGTGAAACCTTTATGCATCGTTCCCAGATCCATCGTTTTCATGCTTGTATCATTCATTTGTTCTCACCCCATCTCTCATATAATCAATGTTGAATTTTCCTGGATGGATCATTTTCTTACATGGATGGTTTTTAGCGTGTTCACCACACTGGAAACACACTTACATGTTTGATTCAAAAGGGACCAAAAAAACCTATTTGTTGCGTAGAATCGTTGAATTTCTACGTAAATTGAAAATTATTGAGCTTGAATTATGCAAATTTGTACAATCTTCGACTAGGTAGTAATAAAACTTGTTCACATAGCCTGTATATTTTCTAATTAACGAATTGAAGAAAAACTGCTTTGGCCACGCCCACTTTTTGTCATGGCATAGGTTTGCCATCTCATTTTTTCTTCTTAGTCCCTTGAAAAAATGATGGATAGAGGTTTCACTGTACATGTATACATTCCCTGAGATAGGCAGTCCAGTGGCTAGCACACTGACCAGTAATTTAAGAGAGCCGGGTTCCGCCATGGTCAACTATCCTGAAAGGGGTTTTTCAGGTTTTTCCTCTTTCTTTTAGGTTATGATACTGCATGACATGATTCCTTAACAACAAGCCATGACTGACTCTTTCAAAATATAGAAAGAAAAAACACTTGATAAAGTGACCTTTCATCTCATCTTCTCATTCATCATTCACAAACATTGATATATCTTGGTGATCGGTGCAGTGCACCTTCAAGGGGACCCTCTCGGCAAAAATATAATTTTTCAAATTTTTTTCCTCAGTTCATTTTTCTTTAAGATTTTTTGATTCTTCATCAATATTTTTCATGTGCAAATTCGAATAAATAGGTCATGAAAATAATCATTTCATCACCGTCCGTGCCAACAATTTCACCAAAGTTATCCAATGATGATTAGTTGATTACTTATTTTTGTATCTTTGTAATTGTTGTTTCTCTGGTTCAATTCGTACTAGCTTAGCAATGTATGGATCATTCTGTAGCTGATTTTGGCTTTTATAAATTGGCTATCGGGTCGTTCGATAAATGTTTGGTCGGATTTGGCTCCAAACTGATCGCAATTCGCAAGAAACCACAAATACCAGCCATGCTATTAATATCGGGGTTGGTACTTGATACACCATCTTTATATTATGATGAAGTATGTTGGTATCACTATCCATCGTGCTTATTGCTTGGTAAATCCATCTACCATGGTTTTAATATCAATTGGGCAAGTGGAGACTCAAAGGTAATGAAAGGTATGATAGATTCGAATGGTTTCAAACAGTTAGTAGCTCAACCCACAAGAATTACTGCAAACACAAGCACAATCATTGATCTAGTAATGACGAATAACAGAAGAATGGTTAGAGTGAAAGTAGAAGATACATATAGAATTACGGACCATGAGATGTTAAATATAGAAATAATCAATAAGGATCCTAGTATTAGCTACAAAAAAGATGTAGAAACGAGAATAATAGAGGACTGGGCTCACTATGACAATAATACTTTTGCTTCTGACCTGGCTAGTTGTGTTTGGGAAATTGAAAGTAATGATGTAGATATAAAGACTGAAAACATGATAAATAATATACTTGAATGCAAGGCAAGGAATGTGAAGATAAAAGAAGTACAAGTAACTAATAAAGGCAAACCATGGATAAATGAGGAAGTTAGAAACTCAATTAGAATAAGAAATATATGCTATGAAAGAGCGAAAATGCTGAATTCAGAGGCTAGCTGGGGTGCGTATAATAGACGAAGAAATACAGTGAAAGCATTGATTAGGAAAAATGAACGAGAGTACTATGCAACAAAAATAGATGGGGTGAAACACGATACAGTGAAACTTTGGAAGACACTGAAACAAGTAACAAATATTGGTATGAAGAGAGATCTGTTGTTAGAGATAAAGGATACAAATGGGGATATATATAGAGACGCCAAAGGAATAGCTGAGAAATTCAACGGTTATTTTATTGAGAGTGTAGAAGAGATAATGAATAGCATCCCAAATATAGATATATGTAATATCAAAAATATCAATATAAGAAAGACTATGAAGCTAGATAAATATCAAAGAAATGAAAACCTTAAGCCTACTCTGACTGAATTTGATCCAGTCACAGGAATAGAACTGGATAAGGCTACCCTAGTGCAAATTACTATTGAAACCTATAAGACCACTTTAATAGGTTTCTACAAGATATATCCGTTTCCAATATGCATCAACAGGAGACCAACAGGTGAAACAGAGCAACTGTAGAAACCTATACACCACAGGATTCTACAGTAAGAGTTATCAATAAGTTTGAGCAGGATTGAACCGTACAAGTTACCCTCAGATAAGGGATTTGTATAGTTTTAACTAGTTTTGTACTGTAATTTGAAGGGTTTAAACATTTCACAAGTCTAAGCAATTTTCTATAATTACAGGTCCAAACAGGTTCGAACAAAAACCAACATGTTTTTTCACCCTATATGTTTGAACAGTTGAAATAATGATCACGATCCTTTAGGTTCTTACAATTATTTATAGGTTAATTTTTCTTACATGTTTAAACATGTTGCTAAACTTTTTTGTTCTTATAGGTATTAACACAAATATACAGGTTTTTCAATCTTATATATTTAAACAGGTTAAAATAATTCAGGATCCTAAAGTGTTTTACACTACTGTATAGATTTATTGATGCTATATGTTTGAACATGTTGCTTAGGTTCTATATTCTTATAGGTATTAACAGAAATCTATAGGTTCCTCATATTATATGTTTTGACAGGTTGCAATAGGATCACGATCCTACAGGGTTTTACGATTATTTATAGATTTATGAGGCATAAATGTTTGATCAGGTTGCTATACTTATATATTCTTACACGATTTAACAAAAATCTATAGGTTTTTCGTATTATATGTTTCGACAGGTTGCAATAGGATCACGATCCTACAAGGTTTTACGATTATTTATGGATTTATAAAGCATACATGTTTGATCAGGTTTCTATACTTACACATTCTTAAACGATTTAACAAGAATCTACAGGTTTATCGTATTATATGTTTTGACAGGTTGCAATATGGTCACGATCCTACAGGGTCTTACAATTATTTATAGATTAATTTATCTTACATTTTTAAACATGTTGCTAAACTTTTTTATTCTTATAGGTATTAACACAAATATACAGGTTTTTCAATCTCATATATATTTAAACAGGTTAAAATAATTCACGATCCTAAAGTGTTTTACACTACTGTATAGATTTATTGATGCTATATGTTTGAACATGTTGCTTAAGTTCTATATTCTTATAGGTATTCACATAAATCTATAGGTTCCTCATATTATATGTTTTGACAGGTTGCAATAGGATCACGATCTTACAGGGTTTTACGATCATTTATAGATTCATGAGGCATACATGTTTGATCAGGTTGCTATACTTATATATTCTTACACGATTGAACAAAAATCTATAGGTTTTTCATATTATATATTTCGACAGGTTGCAATATGGTCACGGTCTTACAGGGTCTTACGATTATTTATGGATTTATAAAGCATAAATGTCTGATGAGGTTTCTATAGTTACATATTCTTACACGATTTAACCAACATCTACAGGTTTATTGTATTATATGTTTTGACAGGTTGCAATAGGATCACGATCCTACAGGGTCTTACGATTATTTATAGATTTATGAGGCATAAATGTTTGATCAGGTTGCTATAGTAAAATATTCTTACACATTCTAACCAAAATCTACAGGTTTCGTCCTATTATATGTTTTGACAGGTTGCAATATGGTCACGGTCCTACAGGGTTTTATGATTATTCATAGATTTATAAAGCATACATGTTTGATTAGGTTTCTATACTTACATATTCTTAAACGATTTAACAAGAATCTACAGGTTTATCGTATTATATGTTTTGACAGGTTGCAATATGGTCACTATCCTACAGGGTTTTATGATTATTTATAGATTTATAAGGCATACATGTTTGATCAGGTTTCTATACTTACATATTCTTAAACGATTTAACAAGAATCTACAGGTTTATCATATTATATGTTTTGACAGGTTGCAATATAGTCACGATCCTACAGGGTTTTATGATTATTTATAGATTTATAAGGCATACATGTTTGATCAGGTTTCTATACTTGTATATTCTTAAACGATTTAACAAGAATCTACAGGTTTATTGTATTATATGTTTTGACAGGTTGCAATAGGATCACGATCCTACAGGGTTTTATGATTATTTATAGATTTATAAGGCATACATGTTTGATCAGGTTTCTATACTTACATATTCTTAAACGATTTAACAAAAATCTGTAGGTTTATCGTATTATATGTTTTGTCAATGGTCACGGTCCATTTGAATTTTTGGATTTGGAATTTGGATTTGAATTTTTGACGGCAATTTTTTTTCGTGTCTGATGAACGAAATTTCTACCTAATATGGATACACATTGAAAAAGAACAAATCTGAAGTTAAATCCAGATCGGATGGATGGTTGTTCAAATATTTTTTTTATGTTTGATAAACAGGCGCCAAAATACGCAAAAAAAAATCTTCAGCGGGTATAAGAAAACGAGCCAAAGAAAGTGGAAGTAGGCATATGCACATTTATAATCTCTTTCTGAATTAAATAAATCCCAGTTAATTCAATGTAAAACTCATCCACATTTTTTTTTATCAATAATTGCAAAAACTCCAATTATTCTTCAGGAAATAAGTTGTAATTGATTGTTTGCTTCCACTATTGCAGTCAATATCTTCCTCTCTGACAGAAAAAGAACATAGATATCTTCCTCTCTGACAGAAAAAGAACATGGATGAAAACACAAAACAAAAACTTGAATTTTGTTCATGCTAGTTTCTCATATTTTCATATTTTGTTGTTTCTCAGTTTCAAATTCAAATATCATCCACTCACTACTAGCGCGCCCGTCGTTAAACACTCAAACGAACGCTCTTCAAAACATTCAAGTCTTAAATTGTCAGTTAATTGACGCTTCGTAAATTGGTGATGTTGAAGTGTTAAAAGTGGTAGGCAGGCTTACTTGTGGGTTGTATACCAAAATTGGGTTCCACAGTAATACTTTCGTTTGGTTTCATAGTTGTTATATGTAGATGCTCAGTTGCGTCAGAATGAACGAAGCAATATTGATACGCATGACTGCGCCAATTCGTTTTGAGGTTATATTGTTAACTGAACTGTCTGTGGGAGTTATAGGCCTGCCTAGGCATTGAGTTTATACACTGTAAACTCAATGGCCTAGGCCTAGTCCTGGGATAAGGTTTGAACCTTAAAATCACAGTGTTGATATCCATACCCTTTTTAACCCAAACCGTCATGTAAAACCCATAAAATACAAAAAAGGTTGACCTAGACCCTACACAATCAAAACCCTAAACAGATCGACGCGGCTTATCTCTGCATGGGTATAGGCATTAAGTATATAGGACACTATATACTTAATGGTATAGGCCTAGGCCCAGGCCTATTCACCTTTTTTCAGTGGTGTAAGGCTCGGGCCTTTTGCTGCTGTGTGTTAGGGCCTATGAACAAACTGAAGTGACGGGCTCTATTATTCGTCATGTTGTCGTCGCACTCAACCGTATGTAGGCCTATACGCTAACATGGCTAGAAGTTCAACATTCATATCGGCATTGAGTATACTCATTATGATGTCGGCTCCATTGATGCAAAATGAATTCTATGAAGTGAAGTGAGTCTATTACCGGTATAGAGGTCATCGCAACGTAGATCAACAAGGTGTACCGGTAACTGAAAATTGGTTTATAACCGTTGAAAAACTAATAGAAACAGTTCGTGAACTGCCGCTAGAGATCACCGGAGTTCCATGGCAGTTTCATCAGCATTGGATACAAACTTCCCAACATACCGATGGCTGCACAAGGTAATTATAAGATATATGTTCTAGGGCTAGTCAAGCTACAAATTCAATGCCTAGGGTTAAATATAGTTAGGCCTATTAGGCTCTACTTCTTACAAGACAAGTACCGGTAGATCTATAGGCCTACCGTACAGTATCCGAAGCCGATTGTTTTTAGTGTTATGTTTTGTAGATTTCTAGTGGTGGTTAGGTTAGTTAGGAAATTGAGTTTAAACCCAATGGTTAAGGAGAGGTTTGTGTTGGTCAACGATACAGTATGCGCACTTTAATTTTTCGATGCAAACTTTACCCGACGGTCCATTGATTTTGTGACTGTTGATTTTGTGAAAACACTTGGTTAACACACCTACAGCATAATCACCTGTCATAGATATAGGCCTAAGCTTAACTTGTACAAAGTTGTGAGTTCATCACAAGATTTTGTGTCTATTAAATCTTACATTGAAAAATTAAATACCAGTAGGGCCTACTGGTATGACAAACTCATAAGTTGAATAAGCCCCCTAATGTGCCAATTACCAGTAATTGAATCTGAAAGTAATACTGAGGTACCAATTTTATGTTTTCCAGTTACCGGTATCAAAGACAACATTCAATCAGTAGCAATTATTGTCGCTCAGGAGGAACATCAAGTAAGAATCCAACTGTTCAGCCCATGGCTCCTAGGTCTACACCCCAGCTCTGAAGATCAAATTAGATCAAGGTAAGATTAATTTTGCCAATTATTGTCTGTACCCACAAACAAAGTTTCGGACAAAGACCGTGGGAGGGCAGTGCTGGCACTGTCATTTCCACGGCCTTCATGTCGGTTCGTTTGACTAGGCCTTGTGAATTTGGTGTATTCTAGTCTTATTGGCACAAACGGGTTGTAGGTGTTGCACATGTGAACGTACATTTACAGTTCAGCGTTAAACAACTTCTAACAGCAACATGCAACTTACAATATGCATTGGCCAATTCTCAAGCGAGTTGCATGATGGCATCTCAGCATTGTGTCGTGACATTGAAAAATAAATTTGGTCCATCTATTCTAGTTGCAAGGACTTGAGCATTAAAAGCGCCAGCTAGAAGTTTGTTTTTCAAGTAAACAGACACATCTTATTACAGTTAGAACATGTAATTGTATGTCTCAGGCCTATCGTAACGATAGCAAAATTTAACTCACCTAAAGACAATCATCCATTAGAACTCTCATTTTTCGTTAAATATTCTATAAAGGTTATGTTTGATGATGATAAAAGAAATAACATCAATGTCTGCATAGCTCTGTATAGCTACGGTGCCTGAATCATATCCAGGAAGTCGATGGTACGAATCACAGCGAGAGTAGGCCTACCTCTTTTTTATTTCTTCAATAATTCTTCATTTTTCAGGACCCAGAGTAGGCCTACGTTCGTCGAGACCCAGCAATTCTTCCGAGTCCAACACGAGGCCCGTACGACAAATGTTGGAAGATTCATCTTATACAAAGTACCACAGCAACCGGCCGATATTCACTTATGATGGGTAAGTGCCGGCACAACATAGCAGTATCTCTCTTGCTCTCTTTCTATTTCCCTCTTCCCCCCCCCCCCCCTTCTCTTACTCTTTCACTCTGTCTTTCTCACTCTCTTACTCTGTCTCACTCTCACTCTACATTTCTCTGTCTCTCTCTCTCTCTCTCTCCCCCTTCCTCTCTCTTACTCTTTTACTCTTTCTCACTCTCCTACTCTGTCTCACTCTATATTTTTTTCTCTCTGATCTCTCACCCCCCCCCCTCTCTCTCTTACCCCCCTCCTCAATCTTACTCTTTTACTCTTTCTCTCTCTCTTACTCTGTCTCTCTCTGTCTCACTATCTATATTTTTCTCTCTCACTCTACATTTCTCTCTCTCTATCCATCTCTGACCGGCACATGTAGCTGAGTGGTAAACGCACGAGTTCGCTCCATGTGATCTGGGAGGTGAAGGGGAATATTGGACCCGGTTCGATCCCCACCACCGCCCATCTTTACAGGGTTTTTCGTGGTTTCCCTCTGTAGTCTAGGCTAATGCCAGGATGGTTTCCACGATATAGGCCACGACCGCTTCCTTCCTACTATCCTTCCCGATACCTAAGAAACCTTCATCTCATCATCCCATCATCTCATCAATCATTCATTCGACGCCAATAGATCTTAGTTTAACATTATAGTGCGTCGTTGAAACCCAATCTATCCATCTCTGTCGATCTCTCTGTGTCTCTGTCTCTCTCCCTCTCTCTCACTCTCACTCTATATTTTTCTCTCTCACTCTCTATATTTCTCTCTCTCTTTCTCGCTCTCTTAAAGCCACTTTATACGATCGATTAAGTTCAGAAAAGAAGAATACCTACGTTCCCATATTGCCACTACACGAGAACGGAAATATTGCAATTTCATGCACTAATTTCACAAAGTTGAAATACGCTCACCTTTTCTGCAATCTTTCACCTAGCCAACCAATGAGTAAAGAGCCTACTGTCACGTGCTTTTCCGTTGACTCCGTATGGGTCTACAAACCGTGGGCTACGTCGTTATCCAACATTGAACGAAAAAAAAAGATAAATCGCCAATTTGACATTGGCTTTTTAATTTTCATGTCATGTTATATCGATTCTGTATGAGCAAGCACTTATCTGGGTGCAACAAAACTGGAAAACGGCACATCACAATTGTTGTGGTTGAGTTTGGTCAAGTGGTAAAGTTCAACGCGTTGGTAAAGTTAGGTTACATGTATATTCCTAGTTGCGGTACCTTGACACTGGAAGCGCGCAGGAAAGTAGAAACTCCAAAAGTTGATCGATCTGAATTCTAAAATCTAAAAAAGTTCTCAAATGTTGCCCACAAATGTTGCTACTGAAATTGAAATTTCGCAACAGAAATTTTGAGCGCCATTACACCATTAAAAATGATTATTCTTTGCAATTATTGAAATTTTATGTACAACGAAAATTGATCGTTTGAAGAGTGTTTTACTCAGGTCCGTTTCGCTGGCACCCCCAAATCGAAAAAGTCGAATTATTTTTTCGCCAGTCATTTGTGCTTCGTTTGTGCTTGAAACCGCATCGTTTGTGCTCAACTTGCTCGCCTACTAATTAGAATTTAATTTGGGGGTGCCAACAAAACGACAGCACCCCCAAATAAAAAGATCTGTTTTTTTGCGCCAATCGTTTGTGCTCGTTTGTGCTCGAAACCGCATCGTTTGTGCTCAACTCGTACGCCCGCTAATTAGAATTTAATTCGGGGGTGCCAGCAAAACGCCAGCACCCACAATCAAAAAGTCGACTTTTTTCTCGCCAATCGTTCGTGCACGTTTGTGCTTAAAACCGCATCGTTTATGCTCAATTTGTTCGCTCGCTAATTGAGGATCAATTTGGGGGTGCCAGTAAAACGACAGCACCCCCAAATCAAAAACGGCCAAATTGCACCTCCCGAAAGATAGAATGGATTTTTTTGTCAATCGTTTCATGCTTCGTTTGTGCTTGTTTGTGCTCGAAACCGTATCATTTGTGCTCAACTCGTTCGCCCGCTAATTGGAATTCAATTTGGGGTGCCAGCAAAACGACAGCACCCCCAAATCGAAAAATCCATATTTTTTACCCCGACAATCGTTTGTGCTTCGTTTGTACTCTAAACCGCATCGTTTGTGCTCAACTCGTTCGCCCGCTAATTAGGGATTAATTTGGGGTGCCAGTGAAACGACAGCACCACCAAAACGAATTGCACCCCCAAAATGGAAGGAACAAAATTATTTTTTTGTCAATCGTTTATGCTTCGTTCGTGCTTGTTTGTGCTTGAAATTTCATTGTTTGTGCTCAACTCGTTCGCCCGCTATTCAGAATTTGATTTGGGTGCTAATTCTAATTAATTCTGATTAGCGGGCGAACGAGTTGAGCACAAACGATGCGGTTTCGAGCACAAACGAAACAAACGATTGGCGAGAAAAAAAGTCAACTTTTTGATTTGGGGGTGCTGTCGTTTCGCTGGCACCCCCAAATTAAATTCTAATTAGCGAGCGTACGAGTTGAGCACAAATGATGCGGTTTCGAGCACAAATTAGGCACAAACAACTGGTGAAAAAATAAACGACTTTTTCGATTTGGGGATGCCAGCGAAATGGACCTGTTTTACTCTGTCTCTCTCTGTCTCACTCTCACTCTATATTTCTCTCTCTCTCTCTTCCTTCCATTCTATTTATCTCTATACTCTCTTTCTATTTCTCTCTCTCTTTCCCCCCTCTCTTTTACTCGGTCTCTCTCTGTCACTGTCTCTCTGAATCTCTCTCTCTGTCTCTCTACCACTCTGTCTTTCTCTTTCTTCAACTCTCCCCCTCGTTATTTATCTCTCTCTGTCTTTCTTTCTCTTTCTCTCTCACTCTCTCTCTTTTTATTTATGTATGATTTTTACAACTAACTGTACTGATTACTAAGATCTATTGGCATCGGTGGATGTTGAATTAGATGATTCAAAAGGTTATTAAATTGGATGATTCTGGGTTGTGAGAAGGAGTATGCCAGGACTTGTTTAGAAACCATCCCAGTATCAACCTGAATGACAGTGGGAAACCACGATGCATCTGTCCGGAGGGTCGACTGCGGAGGGAATTGAACCCCGGTCCTATGAATGACGGTTCAGTGTGCTAGCCATTCTTATTTCTCCATCTCTCTCTTGTACCCTTTTGCCCTCTCCATCTCTCAGTTGCTCATCCACCAGTACAATGAGTTTAATTTGTGGTTTTAAGCTGGCCTTCCATGAATGCGATTTGCTTAACAATCGGAAATCGCATCGCTCTCGTCACTGATTGGTTGTTTCATCATCATGGTGGCTTAAAAAACTGCTCAGCGAATAGCTCGTTCATGATGGGCCAGCTTCACAGCATATGTCAGTAATATTGTTTTTCACGCTTTTCATTCTTATACGTGAGAAGCAAGCTCAAATTCTGTTTTTAAACTATTCACAAAAAATACACTTACGGTCACATGATTTTGAAAATATATTCTAACCTTCACTTATTGTACCGTAACTGCTCATTTATTTATGTATTTATATATTGTCCAACTTGCAAATGCAGCTATGTGCAGTGGCAAGACTATAAATTACTTATGCTACAAAACAATTCAAATATGGTACACAACACAAAATCAACACTCAAATTGAATCCAATATAAAACAAATCAATAACTCCACACTCAATTACAAATCAAATTATTAATTAAACATTCTCTTAAATTCTATCAACTTCTCAACACATCTTCTATTTTCCCCAAATTGTTCAAATCCCTTGTAGACCTCTGTATGAATGCATTTTTTCCCACTTCTCTAAACACTCGCCACTTCCAATTTACCTCCACCTCTAGTACCTCTTTGCAGCAGCCTCTTTCCTACTCTATTGTCAAGTTCTTCCCATCCGATACAGTTATTTTTTGCTTTAAAGAAATTACATAGTCTATCCTTTTTCATTCGTTCCGCTAGAGTTTCCCATGTCAGTTATTTAACCATTTTGCTTGGCCTTTCTAGTTCTTTCTTCACCACTCCATTGCAATTTAAAAGGCCCTCCATTTCTTGACTCTCCCCAGTACCCTTCCCCTTCTTGCAGCAACCCTCTGGATGCTCCCTATGGCCTTGACTTGTCCAATGTTGCAAGGGTCCCAGACTGAACAAGCATATTCCAGTGTAGGCCTAATGAGGGATTTGTATGCCTTTTCTTTGATTTTACTCATAATAATCATAATGAAATTTAGTGATCTAATCCCCTTTTTGTCAAGTTTCTCACATGATGTATGTATAATCCTAATTATTTGTACCCATCCACCTCCTCCAGTATAATTTCTCCTTTTTTCCCCTTTTTTTGTATCCTTTTTTTTCCTTGCCCCGTTTCATCTGCCCTTCATCAACCCTGTTACTAGCGAGTCTCTCTTTCGTATACAGTCACCTCTTGTCTCCAATCATCATTCTTTCTGCCACTCTTTCCAACAGTTCCCCTATCTTTTTAGTCCCCCAATGATTTAGATGAACACCGTCCTCTTTCAGGACACTGTCCTTGATCCAACAGTTTGTTTCTACGTACAACACTTTCTCTTCTTCACACATTCTTTCTGTTATTCTGTTTACTTCGTCTACTGTTTCTTTCTTTTCACTCTTTCTATGTACAATTCCACTAACAGCGACTCTTCCTTCCCCAATTTTTTTCTTTGGAGCAACTATCAATTCTTTCATTCCTTTCTTCATAATATTCTGACGATCTTATCCCCTTCCCATCTCTTCTAGGTCGTTTCCTCAAACATGCAAGATTACTTCCTTTCCTTCTACTTCCCTTTCCTGCATCGCATCCACTACTCTCTTCATCATAAATATTCCAATACCCGGTATCACGTCAACGACTGTGTTTTCTCCCGAACTTATGCTTTCTTCCCGCACCAACGAGCTCCATATTATCACTACTTTTTTAAATTTGCTTCCCATTTGCAATTTGTCTATTCTTTTCCTCTCTTCTCTCTTCTTCATAGCTAAAGCTTCTCTCTTCTTTGTAGCTTCATCCTCTCTCTTCTTTGTAGCTGCATCCTCTCTCTTCTTTGCAGCTTCAGCATCCCTCATCTTATACCCTTCCTCCCTGTACCCTTCACAACTCCTTTTTAGGCCTGTCACCTCCCTAACTACTTTGTACTGTGCTACAGTAATATTTTCACAGGCCAAATGCCACTTTTGTGTACAATTGGCTTCGCAGCATTCAACAACCTTGTCGTCCTTACAATTACCAAGCTGACACTTTGCACCACAGTTAATAGAGTTGGGCCTAGCCTATTCCACTGTGCTTTTCTTCACTCTTCTTCCACTCTTCTTCTTGTCCTTCAGTGGTAACCTTGTCTTCGTCCGCCCTACCCTCACTTTTGCACCACACTCCACTCTTAACTCCACTCGTGCATACTATACACACCCATTTCCTTTTTCCCTCTTCTGTTTTTCTACTACATCTGTACTGGACGCCATCTTCACCGACCTAACTGATTGGCTATGTTCCTCCGACCATCCTAATAAAGATTCCATAGTAGTTTTTAATTCTTCTATATTCACACGCATCTTCTTCTCTGCATTAAACCTCTCCATCTGCGACTCCACTTTGTCTTGCTCCAATTCATTTACCTTCTTTACCAAAGTAATTACTTTTATTTCAATGTCCATCTTCCACATAAATCTATCCGCTAATGCATCATATAAATCTTTTTTATTTTTCTTGTCCTTCACCTTCATTTCTTTGACCTCTTCCATAAGTTCCATCACTAATTTCACCATTCTTACCGCACAGTTGACTTCATTCTCTTTCTGTTCTTCTTTCCACATCTACACACATAAGACATTTATCACAATCCCATTTTCTATTCTTCAACTTCTTAAATTCTTTCAGTACCATCCCAGCACATTTATAATGTCTCCAGCTTCCACACTTATCACACTCCAATCCCGACATTGTTCTTTTCTCACAAACTACACATGGATGACTCATTAGTATTTAATTGTAGTCACTTTCTTTCAGATGGTTTTGAAGGGATAATTATTTCCCACATTTTTGCTTCATCGGTAATGTCTTCTCTTAGACTGTACTTGGAGTGTTTTTGTACGTACTATTGTCTTCAAGTTTTAGTGAAATTTTTCTCAGTACCGCCAATTATTTTTCAGGATACATTTTAATGGTACTTGATCTACCACTTCACTTGACAGCAAGTGCAAGCCTCGTTCTTTCATAATATTCATTGAAAAATTGTACTTCTATTTCAGAACTGACGCAACCGAAGCAATTGATATGAGGATTGGCCACGCCGTACGCGTCGTAAATAGTGTAATTTTTTGCTGACTCCTTTTTGTACATAGTAGGCCTACTTGTAATAAAGTGTTAAATATTATCGCATTGAAATCTACTGCCTCATTATATTCAGTAGCAGAATCTAGATAGCTTGATTGGCAACTGCTGTGCTAATCAGTTCATCAAAGTACAACATTTCATCTTAGCCCGAGAGTTGCTACTGATGAGTTCTGTAGTTAATAAAATACAAGAACAACATTATATCAGTACTTTGAAAGACTGGTAAACTTGGAGCTAGTGTCGTGGCGCGATGACCATATAAATATAAATGTTATTAAATAATTCAATTATCAAATGATAAACCTGTACAATTTTTTCCATTTGAATGTTTTATCTAAGACCTAGTATAAGGCCTACAACATGTAAATATGTAGAAAAAATTATTGATTCTCTTGCCAAATCAAGCTGTAAACTTCTATTCATAGATGACAACAAAATAATTCCCTCATAACCTCTATGTAACCTAAGAAACAAAACACCTTTATCTTCCTTCTCTCTCTAACTGACAAACACATCATTTCTCCTAGCCCTTACTACCTTATAATTGCTTTCACTTCTTCTTCTCCTCCACTCAGTTGACTATAAAAGAACAGAAAAAGCCCTTCGATAGCAAGTTGGCAACTCATTAATCTCTATCTCTCTTTCTCTCTCTCTGTTGATCTCTGTCTCTTCTTGTCTCTATGGAAGCCTTATGGTTCTAGAGTTAGCTTCTTTTCGATCTCTATTGAAAGCCTTATGGTTCTAGAGATCTTTAGATCTATAATTTTTTTGCTCTCTTTGTTTTTTCTCTCTTTCTTTCTCTATTGAGCCTTATGTGTTCTAGAGAAATTGTTTCTTGTACTAAATATCTGTCCATCTGTGACGCTTGAACTAAAGTAAAAAACCAACTTCAATCTTCTATCAATTCGTCTCCCAAAGAAAACCTACCAAAAAAATCCCCTGTCAAGTGAAAACTTAAAACTTGTGTATTTTCTCTTATATTCAGGTCTACTTGATGTATCTATAGGCTCTAGAGAAAACTTCCTCGTTCTTTTATAATTTGTGTTAATTGTATTATCTAAGTGTGATTCTTATCTTGATAAAACCAACTATATCTGCTAACTGGGTAGGCCTAAGTCAAACTTTTGGCAACTTTACTTAGGCTAAATAATTCTATCTTGTACTCCTTCCTGAATCTAATAGCGACCAGCTGACGTTAGTGTCAGGCCCACCAACCTATCCCGAAAAAGCCTATCAAACTAAACTTTTTTTATCTCACGTGAACATTAGTCTTTCTCAACTTCTTTTTAATGTTCTAATTGTCAAAATAGCTCGCGCCCCGTGACACTAGTTACTAATCAATCACAATAGTACCACCTGCTAAAATCGATTTACAAATTGACCTCTTACAGTCGAATTATGGAACATTCTGCACCTTTCCTTGGCCCCTTTCCCTGTGGCCATAATATTGTAACCATATTGAATGCACTTTGGCTTTTATTTGGTCACAAGTGCATGTATTGCGGTCACCAATTGCACACCACCAAATAATATGTGGTCACCTAGTGGTCACTGCTAAATAATCTATTTATTCTTGTTTAAATACATGCATATTGATACCTGTTGAATCATACAGAAACCTAATGAAAACGTCCTGTAGAATTAGGAAGAGACCTATTCAAAACGGTTGATAAAAGAATATTGCAACCTGTTCTTTCTTTTATAAACCTATTCAAATAAGACTATAAAAACGTGTACAGATCTGTTAAATCCTATTATATACATACATGTTAATACCTATTGGACCATGCAGAGACCTAGTGAAAATGTCATGTATAATACTTAAGAGACCTAATAAAAATTGCTTGAAAACTGTTATTGAAACCTGTTATTTCTATTACAAACCTATTCAAATAAGACTGTTAAATCCTGTAGAAATCTGTTCAATCCAAGTTAATGTATGCATATTAATACCTATTGAAACATACAGAAACCTAATGAAAACGTCGTGTAGAATCCTTAAGAGACCTATTGAGAACGGTTGAAAAAATGCTAATGAAACCTGTTATTCCTTTTACAAACCTATTCAAATAAGATGATTAGAACCTGTGGAAATCTATTTATTCTTGTTAAATACATGCATATTAATACCTATTGAAACATACAGAAACCTAACAAAAATATCGTGTAGAATTCGTAAGAGACCTATTCGAAACGGTTGAAGAAAGGTTATTGCAACCTGTTCTTTCTTTTATCAACCTATTCAAATAAGAGTATAAAAACGTGTACAGATCTGTTGAATCTTATCAAATACGTACATGTTCATACCTATTGGATCATGCAGAGACCTAGTAAAAATGTCATGTACAATACTTAAGAGACCTATTAATAATTGCTTGAAAACTGATATTGAAATCTGTTATTTCTATCACAAACCTATTCAAATAAAAGTTTAAAAACCTATAGAAATCTGTTTAATCTTATTAAATACGTATATGCTTCAAACTGTTGGAACATGAAGAAACCTAATAAAAACGTAATGTAGAATCCTTAAGAGGCCTATTGAAAATGGTGGAAAAACTGTTATTGAAACTTGTTATTCCTATTACGAAAACTATTTAAAAAGGTTGAAAATGGGTATTGAAACCTGTACAAACCTGTAAGTGAAGTCTGTTCATAAGTGAAGATTCCTATTCGTACCTATTCAATCTGTGGAAAACTGTTATGTAGAGACTTTTTGATTCCTATTAATAATATTTTGGCTGATATTACTCACCTGTTGATTCCTGAATTCGTGTGTCAAAAATCGTGTTAAATCCTATAGCTTTAACCTGCTCAAACCTTTAGAAAACTATTCATTCCTATCCTATAGAAGCCCTACAGGTTTCAATAATAATTTGTACCAGGGTATAGAGAGGCTAAAAAGTAAAAAAGGGTCTATTGATGGAATTAATTATAGAATTTTCAAGGATTCTTTCAGAGTTATCAAATATAGATTACTAGACTTAATTAATACGTCATTTGATAAAGGTAAATTTCCTAAAATATTAAAAGATTCTGTTGTACAACCAGTAAGTAAAATAAATGGATCTAATAATGTATGTGATTTTAGACCAATAAACATGTTGTCTATACTGGACAAAATAATTGAAATATTAGTACATGATAGGCTATATAAGTATATGAATAACAATAATTTAATATCAAAGAATCAATCGGGATTCAGAAAATCTCACTCATGTGAGACGGCAATTCAGAATGTTGTAAGTAAATGGCTCGAAGACATGGACGAGAGAAAATCCACAATGGTTGTATTCTTGGATTTAAAAAGAGCATTCGAGACAGTTGATGTAAATAGATTGATACAAAAATTAGAACATATGTATGGTATTGGTGGAAAAGCAATTATGTGGGTAAAAGATTTCTTGAGTGAAAGAAGACAGAGAGTGAAGTATGGAGAGCAAATGTCGGAAAAGAAGCAATGTAACAATGGGGTACCACAAGGCTCGGTGCTTGGACCACTGTTATTTCTGATTTATTTAAATGATGTAAATATATGTTGTAAAAATAGTTTCTTAAATATGTATGCAGACGACATGGTGGTATCGGTGAGTGGAATGGATGCAAGAGAAATGTCAGAAAGTATGAACGATGAGCTAAGTAACATCGAACAGTGGCTACAGTTAAATAAGTTGAAACTAAATGTAAATAAATCCAAGGCAATGTTTATAGGTGTAGGGAAATTTTATAATGTAAAATGGACTGACTTGAATATCAGTATTAATATGCAAGATGATGAGATTGAGGTTGTTGACTATTTTAAATATTTAGGGATAGTTATAGATAATAAGATCAATTTTAAACAGCATATAGATTATATTGTAAAAAAAATTGGGAAAAAAGTCGGGTATCTTAGGAGGATAGGGGGAAAGTTCTCCTACTGGACTAGAATTATGATTTACAATAGTTTAATTAAACCTCATTTTGAATATGGTGCAACAATTCTATACCAAGCATACAAGAATGAGATGGGACTTTTACAGAAACTCCAAAATAAAGTGATGAGATGTTTACTCAGATGTAATAAGGATACACCAATTGTACAAATGTTAAGAATGACGGAGTGGCTAAGTGTCAATGACAATGTTTTACTATTAGTTTTAGTATTTATATTCAAGATTAAGTTAGGCCTTATGCCTGAATATTTAGGTGATAAAATAGAATCTATTAAAAATATCCATAGTATTAATACGAGAAGGGCTGTGGACGGGTTGGGGTATAGAAGAATGTGTAGAGGGAAAAAATGGTTCAATTCTATATTCAATGCAGGAATGAAAGAGTTTGATAAGTTGCCCCACACTATTAGAAACCTGACAAGTGTCGGATGTTTCAAGGGTAGGTGCGTCCAATGGATTAAAACTACTCACGAATACTTATGATTTGTCTCTAATCTATAAGAATGATATAATTTTAATGTTGATATACTTTTATATACCACAATATATTACCATGTACCTAGGTTAATTTTAAGTTACAACTGCATTGTTTGTAATGAAGTGTATGAAATTGGCTTCTGAGCTATCAAATAAACATATTATTATTATTATTATTATTATTATTATTATTATTATAAAATACAACAATAGTCTGTACTAATATGAGATTTAAAGTTTAACAAACAACTTGACACTTTTTTCAAAATAATTGACAGGTAGGCCTATAATGAGGTATCAATCATTCACAATGGACATCAATAATAAAGAAATTATGATTCTTGTAGAATCACCGGAATCTTCTCATCTCTTCTTTAAACACATTCACCGATTTACCGTAAGTGAAGGTGAGATGAGAATACAAACGTAAGTACTTTTTTGAATTGTCTTTTTTTCAAGTTTTTTTTCCAGTGCTCTTCTTCAGTAACAGCAGAATAAGACTTGTGAGTATCCCTGGCAAAATGTAGTTGAAAAATCCCAACAATGGAACATTTTGTAATAAAATGGAATTGTTGGAATTTGCGTACAATCCTTACCCTAACTACCATTCAAACGTTCTTCAGTTTGTTCAGTTTGACACCAACAGCATAGGGGCTGTTTATGAATGATGACACAATTTTAGATTATAATTCACCCCCCCCTTCCCCCTCTCTTCCTCCTTATCCAGGAAGGTCACATATACGATGACCCCCTCCCCCCCCCTTTGATGATGTAAGTCAATAATCTCCCCCCCCCCCTCCCCCCCGAGCCCTTGGAATTATTTAGGGCCTATGCAAATTTGAAAAAACTGGCATATGACTATGTGTGATATTGTATTATTGGGATATTTGAAAAAGTTTTCCTAGTATCCTTGCAAATCTTGTATTAGGCCCTACATTTATTTTTCTCATATTTTAGTTTAAATTTGAATCTTTTTGGAGATAATCCGTTTTTCAAATTTCCCTGTCCAGCCTGATCTTATATTGAGTTTTTCAGAAACATTGAGATGGTGTTTCTCTAAAATGGTCCAACCGATATGATCCAAAAACTCGACAGTTCCAAGTTGGATGAGTTTGCGTGTACAAAAAAAAAGTTTCATGTCGATCAGTCAAACCCTGTGACCTGTTGCAGTGCTTACAAAGAAACAGAGAAGCTATTAGATCGCTATCGCTCATCTAATTATTTATATTCATAATTTTGTTGAATAAAAATACATTTATTTAATTATTATTCAATTATTTTCATGTTCGAACTGCATAATTAAGATGTGTATCATCATTTAGTTCACATTTTCAGAGAAAATATAATCTTTTTTGGAGAGATTTCATAATTCGAATTTTCCCGCCCACCCCTATCTTATGGAGTTCTTAGAAACTTTGAGATGATATTTCTCAGAAATAGTCTAATCAGTATGACCCAAAAACTACACAGTTCTAAGTTGGATAAGTTTGCATTCACAGAGAAAGTTTTATGTCAATCAATCAAACCCTGCGACCTGTGCAGTGCTTACAAACTAGGCAAACGCAACATAAGCGTTGCAAGATGAGCAAGATATCTGAATAAAGTATAAAAGTCGTTAAAGTAGTTCAGAGGTTCAAAAAGCTTTTGAGGATAGGTTTGAGAAGTGGTGTGAGATAGACGAGCGTGATGTTGAAGGTCTGTGGTTCAATTTTTGGAAAGTATAAGAGGAGGTTAGAGATATGTTGGTTCCCTATAAGGTGTTGCAGGCAAATGCAGATCCTGCCTACTATAATAGTACGGTTAGGAGGCGTAAGAGGAAGGGTAGAAAGATGAGTAGGAAATTGAGGGCGTCAGGGGAGGGAAAGGAGGTGGTCCAGGAACTAAGGCGGGACTTAAACAAGGCTAAGAGGGAGGCGAAAGAAAACTTCATGGGTGGTATGTTTAATGAACGTGATGTACAGGGTAGCTGGAATAGAATGTACAGGTTTGTTTCTAGTCAGAAGGGTAGTAGTAAGGAGTTGCCCACCTTAGTTGATCAGGGAGGGAATGAGTGGAAAACGGATAAGGAGAAGGCAGCAGCATTAAATAGATTCTACGGGGAAGTGTTCAATGTGACTGGAATTATAGGGGAGTGGAATTATGGAATTATTACAACACTGGAGGGGGGGGGGGAGGAAGTCCTGCTTACAGAGGGGGAAGTGTGGAATGTATTAAGGAAACTAAAAAGTGGGAAGTCACCAGGCATAGATGGGGTGCAAAGCGATCTCCTGAAATTAGCGGGTAGGGGGGTTGTGGGTTATTTGCTAAGGTTGTTCCAAGCCTCACTCACAGCAGGTAGAGTACCACAAGATTGGAAAAAAGCGGAGGTGGTTCCAATTTCAAAGGGAGGGCAAAGGGGCAGGGTAGACAACTACAGGGGAATCAGTTTAACGTCACATGTATGTAAGATGATGGAAAGGGTAGTTATAAAGAGAATAATGGAGAAAGTAGATGAACATAGGGGTATTTCGGAAGTGCAGCATGGGTTTGGGAAGGGGTATTCATGTGAAACACAGTTGTTAGGTTTTGCGGAAGAGCTGGCAGGGGTAGTTGACAAGGGGGGCTGTATTGATGCAGTGTTTTTAGATTTTGAAAAGGCTTTCGACAAGGTAGATCACACTATATTATTAGGGAAGTTGAAACTGTCCATTGGGAATGCTGGGTTGGTTAATTGGATATTGGAAACTTTCTTCAGGATAGAGTTCAAACAGTTTGAGTAGGTTCGGAGGTTTCAAGTGGGGGATTGGTAAACTGTACTAAAAATAAACTGTACTAAAAATCAACTGACCTAAAAATAGGCTGTACTAAAAATAGGCTCTACTAAAAGAAGGTAGAGTGAGAGATGTGGCTCCTCCCCTTCATGAATTTCTACCTCCCAGCCTCGAGGAATCAGTTTAGGTCAGTTGATTTTTAGAACAGTTGATTTTTAGTACAGTTGATTTTTAGTACAGTTGGTTTGGAAGGTTTCAATGCACCAGAAACCAACTGACCTAAACTTCTATACTTCTCGACACAAAGTTGAACAGAAGGATTTGGCTCCACCCCTTCATAAATTATGTTCAGGTCAGTCGATTTTCTGTACAGCCTAATTTTAGTTCAGTGGATTTTTAGTACAGTTTTTTCAAGCTCACTAGGTCAGTTTTTAGGTCAGTTGGTTTTTAGTACAGTTTGTCGGTTTTTATTCAAGGTCGGTTAGTTGTTAGATATGGAGCCTATTTTTAGTACAGTGGAATTTTAGTACAGTTTTTCAAGCACACTTGGTCGTGCTTCAGAAAACTGTACTAAAAATCCACTGTACTAAAAATAGGCTCGATCTAAAAACTAACCGACCTTGAATAAACTGTACTGAAAACGAACATAACCGAAAACTGAAGCCTATTTTTAGTACAGTTTGTCAGTGTTTGGTTTTTAGTACAGATTGTCGTTTTTTTTTGTTGTTTTTTTATTCTACCGGCTAGCAGCGTATGGTCAGTCTTGCGGCAGTTTGACCAAGTCCCGAGTAAAGAGAGATCCCCTCTACCATTGTGCGTAGGCTATCAAGGGGGGTTGGGGGGAGGGGGGAGCTCTCAGTCAATTTCGGAAATAGTCCCTACCTACTACAACTCAGGGTCTCGTGGTGACGGGTTCTAACAACTTACTTTGTTATGAAACGAAGATTCTTTCACTCATTTATGCATCCCTAATAAAATAAAACGTAATTGCAGAGGTAAAAATAATGAAGAATCACATAACATCATTATATGAAAATTGAACTATCACCATTTTAACCAAATCATTCCCTTTCCTTTTTTTATCTTCAATTTCAGTCCCAAAATTGAACAAATTATAAAAATGAAATCCTAATGAAATGCATAAAGTCTCTAAATGTTGTCGATGAGTAAACGGGATTTTTTTCAGTTGACGGCAAAAAATATGCTCACCAATTTGAAAATGAAGGTAATCTAATATGAGGGTAGACTGTAGAGAAAACTTTGCCTGTTCACTGATGTGCAAATATTGACTGGGAAAAGTTTCACACGTATGTCCAATTATTCTATTCGTAACTCTAGTATCCACATTAGTATCAATTATCAAAACATAATTGTTTGTATGATACGTTAATATTTTACTGAGTTTATAGGTCCAGGGCAATTTTATTCTCAAAGTCATTGAGAAAAACTCAATTCAGAACAACAAAAAAAGTCAGTGATGATTGAGAGGTATAAGAATTGATCATCGCTATGAATAATTATATACTTAATATCAGTAATTGATTATTTATTTCATAATATCACACTAATGAATTAGTGTTTCCAATTAAGTTGTTCAATTCTACATTTTGAAAATATTTTCAATCCCTTTCTGTTATCAATACATCACATTGAGATTATGGCCCTACTCAAGGGGCCCTACTGTCATGTTTTGATGGTGGTAGAGAAACAGGAACCATAGGCCATTTGGATTTCAAGTCAGACTCAATTTTTCTATGAATGGTTGACTGTAGAAAAAACTATATCAAATACACTATTATGTTCATCAGTCTTATTTTTTACCGTTTGTTTTTGTTATGAATGATTTGTTATTCGATATGATTAGTGATAGTAGTCAGATGAGCGTGGAGGAGACTTCTATTCTACATACAAATTCAAAATTCAAATTGGAAAGTGATTTTTATTCTCAGTTCTGTTTTAATTCATCATGATAATATAATGAAAATACATACATGGAATACCAAGGAAATATATCGTGAACTGCCATAGAAAAAGAAATGAGAAGCCCGCATAGAAAGAATTATTGTATGAGGAAAACCGGAAAAAAACAAACCGCCTTGAACAAAATTGTTTAGTTGAATGAAAAGAAAAACAAATTGAAAGAAAAGTTCAGTTGGATGTCAATTTAAAGTTCTGATATTTCTTTGTGATTGATTTATTTCTACCATTTCTCTCATATTTCCATATCGATTATTATCGCTCATTATCGATCTAGTGTGGCTTCGTGATTCGATTGGAGGGTTGCTAAGTCAGGAATCAACACTTTTTTCGAAACACATGTTGTCACATTAAGCCATCGAAATAGCAGCAGCGAAAATAGTTACTTCAGCAACATTTGTGAATGGGAGACTGAAATATGAATAGATAGAGACACTCATGAAAATTCACGTACACGAATGATTTCCATAATTATATAATCCTAGACATAACCTAATGAAAATATAGAAATTCAGTGAAAAAAATTGTTGCAAACTAAAATAAATTATTCACAACTTATGCAAATAGTTCAGTTGGGAAGAGTATATTTCGAACTTAGATTGTCCTACGACATACGACAATCATCTAAATCATTCAAAAACGACAGAAGTCGGAATATGGAATTAGGAATATGAATTATTTAGAAAACGTGAAAAATTATTTCAAAATTATTGAAAATATTCATTTTTCACCTTCGTATTAACTTCGACGTTGTGAAAGATAATCAATGATGCGTCCAAGTTGAGTATTCACATGTATCAGAATTTTATGTAGACCCAAGGAATCACATATTAGAATTCAAGTTTCATTATATCATGCATGAATAATTTAATACTGGATCTTGCCAAACTCCAATGTACTAAATTATTGTTCTAGTCATTAATTGTGGATGATTATTCACTCGATATAATTTCTTTCAAAATCAAATTCTGAAACAAACTGTATGTGAACTGGTCCCGTTTTCAAATGAATAGTTATGAATAGTTACTTATTCAAGTTTCCGTGCTTAAACCAAACTAATAATCCATACTTCTGTTTATTACAAACGTCTAGATTTTTCAAAATGATCAATGCCGGTACGTGCTATCATTTGAAAAACACAAAAAGTGTTTTGTTCGTATACTGGTTGTTGTGTATCTGTTTTGCTATACATCACCCATCCATATATTTCGATCATAAGACCCTGATTCATAACGTTCATCGAGTAAACTTGTTATATTCATTTAACAATCCTATCAAATGCAATGAATTTATCACAATGGATGGTATCATAGCAGCATAATCTCCCTTTGCTCATCTAGTCAGCTAAATATTACCAAATAGGAAATAGGAAACTTATTCAAGTGAATAAATAGATATAATTGAAACATTGAAAAAAAATGCACGAATAATCACAAATAATTACTTTTTCACATAATTTCGAATCATTCCTGAACATTCCCGTACAAATGGAGTTTTAGACAAATATATACAACCTCCTGACAATGACAGAACATGCATTATGGAAATCGAACGAAAATATTTCTTTTTCCCACAATATTCATTGAAATGACACATGAATTAAAATTACTAAAAAGAATATCAGACATCCTAAATAATTTGTTCTGAAGTAGGCCTACATGGTCTGTAAGTGAATAGTAAATCAAATATATCAGTGAGTGTTGTTTCTAGTTTATCTATATGCCTACTATGTGTATCCATTCATTATGGGCATAGGCCCGATATAACAAATTGTACTCGAAAGAGATGAGTTCTCCACAGTCATATATATCATCCATCCCATTCCATTATTTATCATTTATCACTACATATCCACTATTATTGCAAAGAAATAATCTATCTTCAACTCTTGTCCATTATTTTTCATGATGATAATAATGACAATATCATTACTGATACAATAATTAATAACATTGACCACAATATAATGAAAACAGAATTGATAATAATACAGGCCCTAATAATTATATATAATCATGATAATATATTACCAATTCTGTAATAAACACAAGTACCAGGTACGGAGAAAAAGAGAGAAGGAGGAAAATTTCAAGAAGAAGATCAAGATGATAAGAACATTCAAGATTTTCTCCCAACTGTGAATGTTTGAATTGTTTTCGAGCCCTGGCGATATTATCTCAGGATTTATTCTTTGTTCAATGAGTCAACTTATTTTTAATTATTCTTTGGGGTGGTGAGATCGCCCTTGTGGTGCCCCGTTCAAACGATCCTATTTTTCATTCATTGCCTTAATTATTGGGGAACAATGATTTTGTGTCAAGCTTCGATGTTATCAGAAAAAAAAATCATACAAATACGTTATGAAGAATTGAACTATAACAAAATGAAATTGAAATTAATAATGATCTGTTCAAAATGTGTTGATGATTGGGATCAATTTAGAGAATAATATGTATATTATGAATTGCAATAAATATGAACTCTTCCAACCGTTCATATTTTGTCAGAAGCTAAAATAACTTGTATAAAACATACTGTATGAATTCCAACAACCGTGGCAAGCCTGTTCGCCGGTATTACACACGAACCTAAACAGACTCACGCTATTGGCTGGCAACTGAACGGTCATCAGGAGATCCAACCAGAGCTGTCGAAAAGGTTCGCAGAATACGAATTTGAAATAAGCCAGAAATAATAACCGCTCGTGTAAAGTAGTTGTGTGAATATATATTTTGAATATAGATATTATATTGAAGTCGAAGTGTTAACTGAATGGAATGACCTGAACATGATCCATAGACCTTCTGATATTTTCATATCTCATTGGCTCATTAAAGCTCATCCACTGCGATGAGCACACACACACATCACACACTTCCTTATACTAGGAAAACGCACAAAATGTGCGAAATTGTAAAATGAGCGAGACATTCCTATGGAATGTACTCGACAGTCGTATTTCCTTTTTTTTTTTTAATAACATCGAAACTTGAAAGAAATCATTGTTCCTTAATTAAGGCTATGGATGAAAGATAGGATCGTTTGGATAATTACACACTTTTATTTTGAAATTCATCTAGCCTCTCTTATATAAATCAATCATTCATATAATTTCAATCTTATACCTCAAAGTTATAGTTTTCGTTATCCCATGAAACCTGACAATTGGCATACAAATCAGACAAAAATTCCGAATAATTTTAAACTTTTTCTGAACCTTGGTATCACAACAGCATAGGTTGGGATTGTGTTTGAGCAGACTCGGTTGAACAGGTTCATCGTGAATATTTCTGAAAATTAATCCCAAAAGTACAGTGCGGTAATTGGTGGAATGTTTGATGTTTTCAATTTCAACCCATTGAAATGAAATTCTCACAGATTTTTTGATATCATTCTGGTTCATGTTTTGACCAGATTTGAAATGATTTGAATCAGTAGTTTTTGAGAAAATGAATTATTAGGGTGAAAAATGTCAGATATTCAATTGAAAATTGTGAATGGAAACCGAGAGGTTTAATTAATAACGAAGGTTTTAAGTTTGAAGAATGAAATGATATGAATGAATATGGAAGGCTCGATGAATGCTAATATCAAGTTGCGTATATACTACTTGAATTGAGTGCATTCCATATACACATCTTGCTCATTTTAGAACGCATGTGCATTTGTTGCGTTTTCATTTATAGTAATAATTATCCACACAAAAACAGGGAGAAAGAAATGTGGTTATAAGTTGAAAAATTTTTCTCTATTCGATGTCCAATGACAAAAATGAGTATAATACGTTCGATTTCACTATTATTTTACAATAAAACAATTCATAAACTCACTACATTGACAACAAATAGTGTATTCAGAAAAAAAATCAAGAGAAACTAGGCAAGTGTTGCACTGACAGAATATATATATTCATCTTCTCTGCCAATTAAATGTATGCACGAAATAGTTATACCCTCTCATTTCCGATGGATTAAAGTGAACATATTTTCTCATCAGTTCTAACAGGAAAAATTAGAACAATTTTTTTTTAAATAAATAATTTCATTTATCCAATGCCAGGTATTTGATGGCCATGATGTTGAAAGTGATACTGAAAGTTATTGTTTGTCAACCTTAGAAAAGCTGGCTAGAAACTACCTGGAGGGTCGAAACCAAAGTCTTTGTAATCTTCCTTCGCTCTAGCTCTACTCGGGACTTGGTCAAACTGCCGCAAGACTGACTATACGGTACTAGCCGGTAGAATGAAAAAACAACAAAAAAAAAACGACAATCTGTACTAAAAACCAAACACTGACAAACTGTGCTAAAAATAGGCTTCAGTTTTCGGGTCTGTTTGTTTTCAGTACAGTTTATTCAAGGTCGGTTAGTTTTTAGATCGAGCCTATTTTTAGTACAGTGGATTTTTAGTACAGTTTTCTGAAGCACGACCAAGTGTGCTTGAAAAACTGTACTAAAATTCCACTGTACTAAAAATAGGCTCCATATCTAACAACTAACCGACCTTGAATAAAAACCGACAAACTGTACTAAAAACCAACTGACCTAAAAACTGACCTAGTGAGCTTGAAAAAACTGTACTAAAAATCCACTGAACTAAAATTAGGCTGTACAGAAAATCGACTGACCTGAACATAGTTTATGAAGGGGTGGAGCCAAATCCTCCAGTTCAACTTTGTGTCGAGAAATATAGAAGTTTAGGTCAGTTGGTTTCTGGTGCACTGAAACCTTCCAAACCAACTGTACTGAAAATCAACTGTACTAAAAATAGGCTGTACTGAAAAACAACTGTACTAAAAATCAACTGTACTAAAAATCAACTGACCTAAACTGATTCCTCGAGACTGGGAGGTAACAATTCATGAAGGGGAGGAGCCACATCTCTCACTCTACCTTCTTTTAGTAGAGCCTATTTTTAGTACAGCCTATTTTTAGGTCAGTTGATTTTTAGTACAGTTTATTTTTAGTACAGTTTGTATCATCTCTTTCAAGTGAGGTTAAGGTTACGTCAGGAGTCCCACAGGGTAGTGTATTAGGTCCGTTATTATTTGATTTATATATAGATTATCTGACTAGGGTTGTTAATTCGAGAATAAGGTTATTTGCAGATGATTGTGTGGTATATAGGGAAATCAATACGGAGGAGGATGTAGTAGCTATTCAGGCAGATTTGACGGCACTTAATTGTTGGGTTCAGTTGAACAAGATGGGGTTAAATGAAGGGAAGTGTAAGTTAGTCACCTTTGGTAGGAGGAGAGTGAGGGCTGATGTAGTGTATGATATAGGAGGGAAGTCACTTGAGTCAGTGGAAAATTACAAGTACTTAGGGGTGGTATTTGATAGACGTCTAGGGTGGGGGAGTCAGATTGAGAGAATAGTAAAAAAGAGTATAAATGCACTAAACTTTGTAATGAGGCAGCTTAGGGGGACAAGTATGGAGATAAAGGAAAAGGCTTATTTCTCGTTAGTGCGTCCCATGGTGGAATATGCTAGTTCAGTTTGGGATCCATATAGATTAGGTGAGATAAGGGATGTGGAAAGGGTGCAAAGGATTGCAGTTAGAAGGGTTACAGGTAGGGTTAGGAGGTGGAAATGGGGGGAGAATGAAAGGGGGGAGAGGGTGAGAATATTGGAGAGTCCATCTGAGATGATCCGAGACTTGGGATGGCGGGAATTGGAAATACGGAGAAAGGAGGATCGGATCTGTAATTTCTTCAGGGTAATGGAAGGAGAAGGGGGCTGGGGAGAGTTGAATAGGTTGATTGAAAGGAATGAGTCAGGGTATGGGGGTAGGCGAAGTCATGATAGAGCAGTAGTTATAAAGGGGGCTAGATTAGATGTCGGTAAGTTCTCTTTCTTGAATAGGACAGGTAGGGATTGCAATGGGCTTAGTAGAAGTATACTTGAGGAGGATGAAATAGGGTTGAAGCTATTCCGTCAGAAGGTTAGGGAGGCGATAGGATAGGATTGATAGGGAACTTGCCACCGCGCATTCATGTGCAACTGCAAGAGTTGATAATAATAATAATAATACACCCTTGCTACTTTATCGACTCTGGTATTCTACACACCTTGACCGCTTGACGCATATAAGAAATACTTAATTGGGAAATTATCGAATCTAGAAAGCAGTGGATCTTGGCACATAATTCTGCTATCATTTTCATATATTAAAATATATTATATGGTAACCATGGATAACAACAGTTTCTGAGATTTATCTGCCCATATATAAATCATGTTTTGAAGTGATTAATGTGATCAAATTATATTTTCGGTGATGTCAACATGATCTTCGAGCAACATAGTACAAGTGAACATAAAGGGAAGTAATAGTTTCAGTTATTTTGTGAAATACTTACGATTCGAGATTTTGCCTTCTGGTCTAGCCAGAAGTAAGGCTGACATCCAGCTAATATGACATTTAATGACCATGCAGAGTTCTCATGACTTTGAGGTGTAGTTCTGACTTTTTTTGTTCAATTAAATTGTATTTTGGCATAGATTTATACAGATTTATGTAAGCACATTTCTTATTTTTAGGATTTTCAAGATACTTGAGTCCTAGAAGTCTGAAAATCACTCAATAGAATCCAAGAACCTTGGAAGAAAAATTTGTATGCACGGCCATCAGGATGTCATCAACGTCAAGAGGGCTGGAGCAACAAGACTTTTCACTGCCACTGGTGTTTCTTGCATGCATGTCATAACAACTATCAAGGTTTCAAAAAAAGAAAGATTTTTGTTTTGAACATTGGACTTGTCTAATTTACGATTAATAATAATTTCAAGAAAATCAAATATCACAAGAAAAGAAGAAGAGAAGAGGTTGAGAGAAAAAGAAGACCAACAAACATTTGTGTATCCATCCTGACTTGGTTTTTCGTGGTTTCCCACATTCCTCGAAGCAAATGCTTGGATGAAGTACTAATTGGCCACGACCTTTAATTAGTAGAGTGATAGGCCGAATTATAACATTATAGGCCTATCACTCATTTTTTTTTTCTTCTTTTCCATTTTGTATAATGACAAACTTTACATCTGCTGTTAATGGAAAGAAGTGATCATTGCTCAAGAGACTTAGTTCAAAGTGGAAGATATCAACATTCGTGTGTTTTGTTTACTCTTAATACCAATGCTGATAATGTCCGGATATATATCACAGAAACGGTTTTTACTTATAATGTGTTCCGGACTTTCGGAAACTGAAAGACTGTTATCTGCGGCGGAAAGTTATGGTCATCAACAGCGCAGTCCTGGTGTTAAAGTTCATTGGTTTTAAATGATTAAAATGGGGTGGTAAGATCGCCCTTGTGGTGCCCCGTCCAAACGATCCTAATTTTCATCCTTAGCCTTAATTGGGAACAATGATTTTCTATCAAGTTTCGATGTTATTAAAAAAAAATATATATTTGATGAATGAAAACAGTTGGTTAAATTTTTTGTACAAAACGGCTGGTCCGAATTGCTTACATTATGGTGATAATGTGTACCATTCATCTGTTCACATTCGAAAACAATTTTATTTCATTGGTGATGTTTTATTTTTCAAATTTTCTTGCCCAGCCTATTCTCATATTTTTGTTTTAGAAACTTTGAGATGATATTTCTCAAAATTGGTCCAACCGATTCATTCCAAAAATTATACAGTTCTAAAGTTGGATACGTTTCGAGTCGTCAATTTAATTTAATACATGGTTTTTATTCAACTGTAGAGAATTCCTGAGGTTGATCACTCAGGGGAAATCCTGCAAGAGACTCTCCATCAATCATCATGAATCTAGAATCTTCTACTCATGAGCCTAAAATCTTCTACACCAGAATCTAGTATATAAAGACCAGGAAGGCAACCTGCAAGTGAGTTGCCAGTTGACAGTCATCATGTGAACATCACACTTCATTGGGACAGTCAGATGTCTCGATTCACATTCATGTATTCTATTCATCAGTGTAAATAAATATATAGTCAAATTAATACAGTGCTACTTTTAGTGTCAGTGACAATCTAACCTTACACTTCATCACATACTTCCACAGTGGTGACCCCGACGTGATCAAACAAGTGAACAAGGAAACGAGTGATAAGTGCGAGTGTTCTAAATCATTCATACATTCACCACCTGCGTAACAAATCGACCAGCAACTGTTACCAACACTCACTCACAGTGTTGGCAACTGGCAACTCACCACCGCAGGCAACACACAGCACTCATCTGCCACGACTCAGCGCTCAACCATAGCGCCCATCGGCCACGACTACGCTCAACCGTAGCGCCCCTTGGCCACGACTGCGCTCAACCATAGCGCCCATCGGCCACGACTACGCTCAACCATAGCGCCCCTTGGCCACGACTGCGCTCAACCATGGCGTCCATCGGCCACGACTGCGCTCAACCATAGCGCCCATCGGCCACGACTACGCTCAACCATAGCGCCCCTTGGCCACGACTGCGCTCAACCATGGCGTCCATCGGCCACGACTACGCTCAACCATAGCGCCCCTCGGCCACGACTGCGCTCAACCATAGCGCCCATCGGCCACGACTGCGCTCAACCATAGCGCCCATCGGCCACGACTGCGCACAACCATAGCGCCCCTCGGCCACGACTGCGCTCAACCATAGCGCCCATCGGCCACGACTGCGCTCAACCATAGCGCCCATCGGCCACGACTGCGCACAACCATAGCGCCCATCGGCCACAACTGCGCTCAACCATAGCGCCCATCGGCCACGACTACGCTCAACCATAGCGCCCATCGGCCACGACTGCGCTCAACACATAGCATCCATCGGCCACGACTGCGCACAACCATAGCGCCCATCGGCCACGACTGCGCTCAACCATAGCGCCCATCGGCCACGACTACGCTCAACCATAGCGCCCCTCGGCCACAACTGCGCTCAACCATAGCGCCCGTCGGCCACGACTGCGCTAAACATACAGCGCCCATTGGCCACGACTCAGTGCTCAACACACTACAGTGTTCGTCTGCCACGACTCGGTGCGCAACACACTACAGCACTCGTCTGCCACAACTCGGCGCGCAACACACTACAGTGCTCGTCGGTCACGACATGTCCGCACGTATCCGTACGCCATGACGCTGTCCGCGCTCGCTCATCAGCACCTAAACCGGGCACAATTACAATGCCTGCCGACCAACCTCCTGCCATTACCTCCATCTGTCACGAATCGGTCCGGACGACCGGTTTGCTACCAGCACGTCTGACTTCATGATCCTCTCGTGACCCTCACAACTTTCGGGACACTGGGGAGGGGGTCCTGTAGGGAATTCCTGAGGTTGATCACTCAGGGGAAATTCCTAGCATAAGTCAGACAGGGAAATCCTGCAAGGGACTCCATCAATCATCATGAATCTAGAATCTTCTACTCATGAGTCTAGAATCTTCTACACCAGAATCTAGTATATAAAGACCAGGAAGGCAACCTGCAAGGGAGTTGCCAGTTGACAGTCATCATGTGAACATCACACTTCATTGGGACAGTCAGATGTCTCGATTCACATTCATGTATTCTATTCATCAGTGTAAATAAATATCTGGTCAAATTAATACAGTGCTACTTTTAGTGTCAGTGACAATCTGACCTTGCACCTCATCACTTACATTGTAACCCATCATTTACCCACTGCCCCTACCCCTGAACCTACGCCACTATGCTGTGAATATTTAGTTGATAATTCGGCCGTGAGGGTTGGGGGAACAGAGACCTGTATTCGAGTACCGAGTGGGTCAGTTCTATTCTTGGGGTCGCGAGAGACGAGATCAAGCTAGGAGAGTTGTTGTGTTTTGTGTGGAATTTAACGGCAGAGCCGGAGTACTAGATTGATAAGCCAGGAAATATTTGTGATTGCCAGTTGTTGGTGAAAGCTTTGATACTGCCATAGGATCTATTCTGGAAACTTGTATGTTATTTAAATATTGAAGTGGAGTATTCCAGCTTTTCGTAAATATCGTAATAACGCGGGTGTTCGCTTGTGAATACGCGCGCGGCTTAGTAGCTGAGGCCGTACCTGACATTGTTAGCCCGTTTATCAGCCGGGATTAACTACCGAAAGTGAAGCTTATTAGTTTTTCTTCAAGAAAGCAACAAACATTATCCATATCGTGTGGTCCAAATCTACGTCGGCATACCCCCTCCCCCTTGCCCCGCCCCGGCACGGCGCATCATTGAGTACGACTTCGAGAAGATCATCGAAACCCACGGACACAAGGACGGAGAAGCGTATGACGTTGGTTCGCATATCATTTTCATTTTCTATTTACATTATTGGTTCAGTGCCTCATTTGTTTTTGTTTCTTGTTCAACTTATATTTTTATTGCCTACAAACTTGCAGTTGAACGTGTAAGATTATATTATTATGAAGGTAATTATGAGTAGAATACCGTAGGCCTACTATGAGTAACAGGAGTAGTTGGAAGGCTGCTAGCTAAAGAGATCGCTATCTCGTGTATTGGGGCTGCCTAATTCAATTTGATTACTAGCCCGACGATTCACGTTTATTTGATTTGTTTTTCAACCGGTGTATACATATTGTTAATATTAAATATCTAGTTAGAGTTATTTAGGGGAGTGTGTTGATGACGATCGACATATCTCACGATTGCACAGGGAGCTAGAGTGTACTTAAGTTCATTTGTAAAGTGTATTTATCATTGCATTATACCTATACTAGGAAAACGCGGGATGCGCGTTGTTAGACGAGCTTAGGGGTATAGAAATCTAGAATGAAAAATAATTTGTCAACCCAATCTACATCTACAGACCTTGGATCACTCCAAACGTTCAGAAACCTTACGAGAATCAGTTATGTCACGGCCTTCCTCTTCATTCATTTCAATCGTTTTGAATTAATTGGTGACACTTGTTGCTATAGATTTAATTGGTTCCCGTAATAGCCTAAATTGATGGGAAAATGCTTTATAAATGCGTTTTCTTCGTTATTTCTCATCCGATTGATGCGAAAAATCTCTCAAAATGTGCTTAATAGTTTCCTTTATATTCGGCGAGAGTTTGAGAGGTCTTGAAAAATTTTGATTTTTCAAGTATTTTCCTCCGGGTTATTCTAATGGGGATTTTTGAAATTTCTAAAATTCTAAAAAAAAAAGTTACCACCCGATAATGCCACAAAACTTTACAGATCTAAGTTAGATGAGGAACCATGACGAAAAAAAGTTTGAAGTTGATAGCTGTAGCCGTTTGACCTGTGGAGAACTGACAAAAAAAAAAAAAAAAAAAAAAACATAAAAACGAACACCAATTTTTTTCAGTATGTCAAATTGAATCCTCGCTAAAGCTCGTCTAATTATAGACTCCTTAGATTGATCTCGTATTCTCGTCTTGTTTACGTTATTCAACTCCCTATTATTTACGAATTATGAGTTTTCGTTATTTGTCTCATACAACCTACAAATAACGTGGCGCCCATAAAATTTCCCTTTACCCCCCCTTACCTACCCATCTCCTCTTGAGCAGCGGCCCTCGACCATCGTCGGTGGAGAGGAATACGTCACATACTTTGGCGCCCAACGTGGGGCAATCAACTTGAATTGCATTTAATTAACAACCGAATTAAGCGAAAATAAAATGGACTATACTAGGCTGACGCGTGACGAGATTGAGTACGAGTTAAAGATTCGTGGCGTGATGGATGTTGCAACGGTAGGCGAGATGAAGAAGCTACTCGCCTCTCTGTTAAAACTCGAACAGGCGGGACGGTCTCTAGGACCCACTCACACCACGTTGAACCCTGCCGAAGAGTTGACAGTTTGCCAAACCAAATTGAATGATTTGAAGCTAGGAGTGGAGGCTTTTGCGGGTACCACTCGAGCGGATTCGGAATATCGTCGGCTAGACGTACGTATTGCCCATTTATTACGCCGATTGGAGAGGATAAAACCGGATGATGAGACCATTTCGACAACTAAATCTACTCTAATCCAAGGGACAGTTTTCATTTTTGAAAGTTTGTCAGGCAAGATCACTACAAGGACTGGGCAGGACGAGTCCCATTCGGACGATCCTGACAGCGACGAAGAACGCAACATTCGCGAGCTAGCTAACCGACTAGTTAACCTTGGGAGGAGTATTGACCGGGCTGCTCCTGGAAATGGAGTCATTCGAAAACAAATTCCAGTGATCAAGTGGGGTGTTACATTTTCTGGGGATGGCCACGGACTGAGTGCGAACGCTTTTCTTGAACGCGTAGAGGAGTTGAGGGAAGCCCGCAATGTCCCCCCAGAGGATTTGTTTTCGTCAGCGATTGATTTTTTCACCGACTCAGCTTTAATCTGGTTTAGGGCCGCGAGGAAGGACCTCCAGTCCTGGGTGGAGTTAACGAAATATTTGAAAAGCGAATTTCAACCGGTAGACTACGAAGAGAACTTATGGGATGAAATCCGTGCAAGGACTCAGGGTAGTGAAGAGAAGGTTGGTCTTTATTTAGCCGTGATGACAAATTTGTTCTCGCGTCTCGCAAAACTCCCAACCGAAGAAGAAAAACTGAAGATTCTTTTACGAAATATATTACCGTATTACACAGACCGTATTTGTCTTCATCCTGTCAATTCCGTGAGTGAGCGTTCGTCGATCACCCGAATATTAGAGGAGAGTAAGATACGAATGGAGAAGTTTGAGCCTCCTCCATCTGGAAGGAAAGATTGCCTTGAACCAGACCTTGCTTATCATGCTCGACCTAGACCTCACCTAGCTGAGTGTGAAGTTAGGAAGCCATGCGGGGAGGAAAGTCCTGCTTTTCTATCGGATAAATCTGCTTGCTGGAATTGTGGCAATCGAAACCACAGATTTACCCATTGTCCAAAGAAACCAAAGGTTTTCTGTTGGACTTGCGGGAAGAAAGATGTTACTAGATACTCTTGTCCCTTATGTTCTGTTCGCTACTCGGGAAACGACAACGCGGGACGATAAGTCGGTGATCGTCCACCGCGCATATCAGTAATGGGCCGACGTCACAAGATGAATGGTTATTTTGGCTCAACACCGTAACGACAAGAACGGTATCTACACAATTGGGGCACATTCTTGCCGCAGTTCAAGGCGACGAACGACCGTACCTACGAGTCAAGATATTTGGGAAAGAGATGTTGGGTTTATTGGATTCAGGCGCTTCTCGGACCATATTGGGAGTAAGTGGCTGGGAATCCGTGAAAAATCCCAATCTTTTGCTCACTCGCGCCGATACTGCGGTAGCTAAACTAGCAGATGGTCACAGTTGTGATGTTTTGGGGAGTGTCGCGTTGCCCATGGAGTTAGAGGGCCAAATGCGGATTATCAAAGTTTTAGTAGTGCCGTCAGTGACTACGAGCCTCATTTTGGGTTGGGATTTTTGGAAAACCTTCAAAGTGATACCAAATTTGGACCAGGGGGCGTGGATGTTCGATTCTCATCTCGATGGACCAACTGTAGCCGTGACAGAAATGTCGACCGAATTCCTAACTCTGAACCAGAGCGACGCACTTGAGGCAATGTTAAGTGAATACTTACCGGACACTGATCAGCAGAAACTTGGCTGTACCACTCTAGTAGAGCACTATATCGACACCGGAGATTCCATACCGATAAAGCAACGTTACTATCCGGTTTCGCCTATCGTTCAGCGTCAAATAAATATTGAGTTAGACGAGATGCTGAAAAGCGGGGTAGTGGAACCGTCAAACAGTCCGTGAAGCTCACCTCTATTGCTCATAGGGAAACGTGATGGTAAATCATATAGATTCTGCGTAGACTTCAGGAAACTGAATGCAGTCACGAAGAAGGACGCCTACCCGTTGCCATACGTCACTGCGATACTGGATCAGCTACGTGATGCACGAGTTATATCCACGCTGGATTTGAAGTCTGCTTATTGGCAAGTGAAGGTGGAGGAATCCAGTAAGGAGAAGACGGCTTTTGCCGTTCCCGGTCGAGGATTATACCATTTCCGACGTATGCCGTTTGGATTGCACAATGCTCCTGAGACATGGCAGAGGCTAATTGATCGCGTACTGGGTCCCGAGTTAGAGCCGCATGTCTTCGTATACCTAGATGACGTAGTCATAATTACTCCCACCTTTGATGAACATTTGGAGATTTTGAAGAAAGTGATCAGCAAATTGAAGATGGCTGGTCTCTCCTTGAACCGGGATAAGTGTCAATTTTGTCGCTCGAGCCTGAAGTATTTGGGTTATATCGTCGACAAAGATGGACTCCATGTTGACCCCGAAAAGGTATCATGTATACTTAATTATCCAACTCCAACAAGCGTGACCGAAGTTAAGCGATTTGTTGGTTTGGCAAGCTGGTACCGGAGATTCATAGCTAACTTTGCAACCAAAATGGCCCCCCTGAATGAGCTAACAAAAGGAACCCGGAAGAATAGTAAGAAGAAAGCGTTCGTCTGGGGACCTGAACAAGAAGACTCGTTCAGGAGAATTCAACATGATCTTGTTGAAGCGCCTCTCCTCACCTGCCCGGCATTTGACCTTCCCTTTACAGTTCAGACAGATGCCTCCTCTGTTGGATTAGGGGCCGTGATCTCGCAAGAACTTCCCGACGGAGAAAAAGTAGTTGCATATGCAAGTAGGAGTTTGACTAAAGCAGAGCGTAACTACTCTACCACTGAACAAGAATATCTCGCGGTGGTGTGGGCTATTGAAAAGTTCCGTCCGTATCTAGAAGGCGCTACGTTCACTGTAATAACGGACCATCATTCGCTTATTTGGCTTCACAATCTGAAGGACCCTCGAGGACGTCTTGCTCGTTGGGCAGTTCGGTTGCAACAATATTCCTTCGAGATTATACATAGACCGGGAAAAAACCATGCAGTTCCGGACGCCTTGTCTCGAGCGTTTCCTATATCCCTGATTAACGTAGAAACGAAAGACCGTGATCATTGGTATTGTCGGATGTTCGATCGCGTAGAGAACGAACCTCAGAAATATCCCAATTGGAGACTACACAACGAAAAACTGTACAAACACGTTATCGACCGAAGAAGAAACCTACTACCTAGACCTGATGATCAGGAGTGGAAATTGGTTATACCAAAGAGTTTGAGAGCTAGTGTGCTTGAAGAGTGCCATGATAGATCCACTGCGGGCCATCTAGGTGCCTTCAAAACGATTAAGAGGGTTGCAGAACATTATTATTGGCCGGGAATGGCATCGGACATATCACGCTACGTACGACACTGCAAGATATGCCTCCAATTCAAGCCAGAACAAGCCAGGCCAGCGGGGCTGATGGGAAGTCAGAGGACAGTGAGTCAACCATGGCAGATGGTTTCTACAGATTTGATGGGACCCTTTCCAGTCTCGACAAAACAGAACCGTTACCTGTTAGTGGTCGCGGACTGTTTTACAAAGTATGCCCTACTGTTTCCTCTTCGTCAAGCCACGGCACAGGCTGTCACTCGACATTTAGAAAACGATGTTTTCTTGATATACGGCGCCCCTAAATACCTGATATGTGACAATGGGAAGCAATATACAAGTGACATTTTCAAGAAAAAAATGAAAGAATATGACTGCAAAATACTCTACAACCCTCAGTACCACCCGCAATCGAACCCTACGGAGAGAATCAACAGAGTTATTAAAACAATGATTTCGTCTTACGTTAAGGAGAATCACCGACATTGGGGCAAGCGTCTACCCCAGCTGGGATACGCTCTTCGTACTGCCACGCACGAAGTAACCGGATATTCTCCAGTGTACTTGAATTTCGGACGAGAGGTCACTTTGTCTGGATCCGCCCATCCCGAGGTAATCGAAGATTAATACGCTCCCCAACTTGGCTCGAGAGAACAGAGGCACGGTCAATTGAAGGAACTTCCGGCAATATACGAAGACGTCAAGGATCGCCTTCGCAGAAGTTACGAAAAGAACAGTCGTTACTATAATCTTCGTCGGCGACCTGCTGTGTATAAAGAAGGCGATGTGGTCTGGAAGAAGACAAATTTTCTATCGAGTGCTCCAAACTACTTTTCGGCAAAACTCGCTCCTAAATATGTTAGGTGCAGAGTGAGGAGGAAGATATCAAGCCTGGTTTACGAAATAATTGAAGAAACAGGAAAATCATTGGGAAACTGGCATATTCGAGACCTCAAACCAGAACCACCCGAAGAGGATGAAGAAGCTGACGGCGCGGTGCCGTCGGATTAAAATTTGTGTCACAAATTTTCCATGAGGAAAGAGGGGGATTTGTAACCCATCATTTACCCACTGCCCCTACCCCTGAACCTACGCCACTATGCTGTGAATATTTAGTTGATAATTCGTCCGTGAGGGTTGGGGGAACAGAGACCTGTATTCGAGTACCGAGTGGGTCAGTTCTATTCTTGGGGTCGCGAGAGACGAGATCAAGCTAGGAGAGTTGTTGTGTTTTGTGTGGAATTTAACGGCAGAGCCGGAGTACTAGATTGATAAGCCAGGAAATATTTGTGATTGCCAGTTGTTGGTGAAAGCTTTGATACTGCCATAGGATCTATTCTGGAAACTTGTATGTTATTTAAATATTGAAGTGGAGTATTCCAGCTTTTCGTAAATATCGTAATAACGCGGGTGTTCGCTTGTGAATACGCGCGCGGCTTAGTAGCTGAGGCCGTACCTGACATTGTTAGCCCGTTTATCAGCCGGGATTAACTACCGAAAGTGAAGCTTATTAGTTTTTCTTCAAGAAAGCAACAAACATTATCCATATCGTGTGGTCCAAATCTACGTCGGCATACCCCCTCCCCCTTGCCCCGCCCCGGCACGGCGCATCATTGAGTACGACTTCGAGAAGATCATCGAAACCCACGGACACAAGGACGGAGAAGCGTATGACGTTGGTTCGCATATCATTTTCATTTTCTATTTACATTATTGGTTCAGTGCCTCATTTGTTTTTGTTTCTTATTCAACTTATATTTTTATTGCCGGTAAAATTATCGTTCAACGTACCAAGGCCTATTTTTTTTTTTAGGGGGGGGAAATTGATGATTTACGCTAATAACCACATAAATAGGTCATAAAACACTGAAACAACCTCAAAACAACACAAAACAAACTGAAAAAAACACTAAAAATTACTATGCTCATTTTTTTTTACGGGGGGGCCAAAAATTACGAAAAACACCCCAAAACACACATTCTAAAATTCACTAAACTCATAAAACACCACGAAATGACACTGTTCATAACTCAGTTATAACAAAAAAGTCCAATGTTGAAGACAAAAAAAAACGGCCATCTTGTCACAGATACAGCAATACCACAGCATGAAAATTGAAAACCACCATCACCAAGGAATACAATAAATTAAAAAACGCAAAAACTCACGTGTCACACTCCACAAAAACTACACTGGTTTCGTAGCAGTCACCATGGGCTACGACTCGCGTGTTAACACCATGTGGAGTTTCCCACAATTGTGAAAAAGGAGGATAAATTGAAAGAATGCCTCCGCAAGCAGAAATAAATAGAACGAAGCACTGTGCCCACAGTGCAACAAAAATTGTCGATTAACAAGCGAGATTTTACACATTACTGTGAAAACACAGAAACCACGAAAGTGACCAAACCGAAAAAAAAAACGCGGTGCACATTTACAACTTCTACCACAAACAGTACTTGATCTATATAGCAATAATGTAAAAATCAACACGATTGAAGGTCAAAGTGGGTGAGGTTGAACGCAGAAATTAAAACACCAAAGACCACACGAAAACACGAATAAAGAAAAAATTGTGTTGATGGTACATGGGATTTGGGTGATTGGGAGCTCAAAAAAGAAACCAAGAAACTGTTCGCAGTGCCATAGTCCGTAATTAAAGAACGCATTTTGCCAGACACAACCTATTACAAATCAGATTGACGAAAGCCATTCGATTGTTTGTGTGACCCCGGTTACGGCAATTCACAGTGAATCACAGCACAAATATTGTTGACCCCAACTCAGGCACACACACACAAACAAACATTCCACAATCGTACACTCATTTACACACACACAATTTAGAAAAACAATCACTCATCACTATCACATTCTGAAAAATCGCCCCCCTCCAATACACCCCCCGCCCCCTCCAATACACCACCTCCCTCAACTAACCCAGCCCCCTCCACTACACCACCTCCCTCCACAACCTCCTCAACAACAACCCCCTCCCCCGCATACGGATCATACACCTTCCCGATTAAATTTTTGAAAAAAAAATGAATACGTTCTGAATGATTTGGTAATGACCGTTTCCATAAAAACTCACACAAATACCCATAATAATGCTTCTCACTCCGTCCATACCTCGGTACATTCGCCCTAACCTCCCTCCATGACCTTTCAATATTTTGTGTGTGTGCGCCCGTCTCAGGGTCAACAAAGTTTATGCTGTGATTCACTGACAAATGCACAAACCCCTCACTCCCCAAACAATCGTATGACTTCCAACAATCCGAAATTATAGTTGTACCAGGCAAAATCCATTCTTTAATTACTGCTAACAGAGTCTCCTTACTCCGGTCAGCCACCGCCACTACGAACAGTTTCTTCGTTCCTCTCTCGAAACCGCCAAACACCCATTTCCCATCCACAATCCTTCCCCTATTGTATTTCCTCTTCCCAATCTTTGCCTCATCAATTTCCACGGTCACTCCCACACCACCTACCTTCTCTCGGTTATTCTCGCACCACGCTATACACACTTCCCTACAGAAACACGACCAATCCGTCAATGTGTTAGGACTACAACCGAGCTCTACCATCAAAAAGTCGGTACGTGGAGGCTTCAAACACAACCAATAACAAGTAAATCGGCACACTGTTTCCATAGAGAGGTGCGATCCACTAAACCAAGTATTCTTTCTGGCAGAAACCATAAAATTACACCGCGTCTTCTTTTCACGTCTACCCACTCTTGTAACTACTGTTTTCCCACAATAATAAATAAGATCCGCCCTCAATCGACACTCCTTATTGCACCGAGGGCACAAGTACTCCCTCCTAATCACCCCATGTTCACGGAGCCACTCCAACAATTTACCCTCATCACTCACAATCGCAAAAAAACTCCACACGGTCAAAACGCACGACTCGCAACCCATGACGAACACGACTCAACTGACCAAAATCTAATGACAACATATTTAATAATCCACATATTTGGCGACAACTGACCTCCAACAATCACAACAAATATACTCACCAAAATATACAAAGAATGACACACGAAAGTACGGCAGAGACTATGTACCCCCCAACTCGAAGTGTGCCGCGACCTGGATTGAGGACAATATTTGGCATCGCTGTACGTACAAAAATGCCCGGGAAAGCAAGGCCAGCCCTATCTTGGTATCCCTATACGCAGGCACAGGCGTAATGTAGGCGTATATAAGCTCCGTTCCGCCTGCCGGCGGTATACGCGAGGTTTATACACTAACCCACCCCCTAACCCAAACCACTGTCCACCTTTGCAGGCATTACGCCTATTTCAATTTTTCAAATTTAAATACACATTTGGCAACACTGACTGCTCAACTTCATGTGAGTATACACAGTTGGCAACACTGATACAGTACACATACACACAAAAACGTAAACACAAATGGCTGCCACAGTCCAAACGTCAGATCAGCAACCATCAACTTCAAGTGAGTAAAAAACATATTAAAACGAACAAAACACAAAAAGTCCAAACACTACATCATACATACAAACAAGATCTATCAGAAAACACCTCAAACAAGAATATCGGAAATAAATAAGCGATGGTACGTGGAACGATAAGATTACCTTATTGCCTACAAACTTGCAGTTGAACGTGTAAGATTATATTATTATGAAGGTAATTATGAGTAGAATACCGTAGGCCTACTATGAGTAACAGGAGTAGTTGGAAGGCTGCTAGCTAAAGAGATCGCTATCTCGTGTATTGGGGCTGCCCAATTCAATTTGATTACTAGCCCGACGATTCACGTTTATTTGATTTGTTTTTCAACCGGTGTATACATATTGTTAATATTAAATATCTAGTTAGAGTTATTTAGGGGAGTGTGTTGATGACGATCGACATATCTCACGATTGCACAGGGAGCTAGAGTGTACTTAAGTTCATTTGTAAAGTGTATTTATCATTGCATTATACCTATATTATAGACTCCTTAGATTGATCTCGTATTCTCGTCTTGTTTACGTTATTCAACTCCCTATTATTTACGAATTATGAGTTTTCGTTATTTGTCTCATACAACCAACAAATAACGTGGCGCCCATAAAATTTCCCTTAACCCCCCCTTACCTACCCATCTCCTCTTGAGCAGCGGCCCTCGACCATCGTCGGTGGAGAGGAATACGTCACAACATCCACACATCAAATAGATGGAAATAATAGCAGAATTATGTTGCCAAGATTCACTGCTTTCTAGATTCGATATTTGCCTAATGAATTATATTTTATGTGCATCAAGATGTGTAGAATTTCCGATTATACAAGAGTCGATGAAGTAGCAAAGGTATAACTATTTCAACGACTCTTATTATACCTTATTCAGATATCTCGCTCATCTTACAACGCATATTTCGCGTTTGCCTTGTCTTTTAGCAAATACAAAGCACTGCAGAGTAGCTCACAATAACATGAATCATCTGAGGAACAAACAAAAACAAAAAGCAAACGATAACGAAAACAGTGAGAAACAACAAAAGATGGGATGATCCAGTGATTGGGTTCTTTGATGCATTACTTCTTTACTGATTGATGAGCGTAGCGAAGTCTCCATCCCACTCTTATAGGGCTTTGTCTATGTGTTTTTTTTTTTTTTTTTGTAAGCACTCCACAGGTCGCAAGGGTTGACTGATCAACATGAAACTTTTTTTGTACACGCAAACTCATCCAACTTAGAACTGTATAGTTTTTGGAATGAATCGGTCGAACCGATTTTGAGAAAAATCATCTCAGAGTTTCTAAAAACCCCATAAGATTTGGCTGGGCAGAAAATGTTGAAAAATAAAATCTCTCCAAATGGAATGAAATTCTCTCTAAATGTGTATACATGGATTTTACACATTATTACGATTTTTAAGCAATTCTGATCAGTCGTTTTGAAGAAAAAAAATGAAATGACTGATAATATTCATACAATATAATCATAAAAATTGTGACAGAATCAAGTTGTCGAGATTCACTGCTTTCTAGATTCAAGAGTTGACCAACAATGAAGTATTTTTTATATGCGTCAAGGTGTGTAGAATACCAGAGTCAATGAAGTGGCAAGAGTAGAACTACTTTAACGACTTTAATAGCTTATTCAGATATCAAGGTGTGTAGAATACCAGAGTCGATAAAGTAGCAAGGGTAGAAATACTTTAGGGACTTTTATACCTTATTGAGATATCTCGCTCATCTTACAACGCATATTTCACGTTTGACTAGTAGATAGATAGATACGTTTTATTGTCCTTTTGTATCACAGTTAATCAATTCAAAAACTAACTATATAGGATATTAAAGACATTCAAATAATAATAATAATAATAATGATAATCTATAGAAAGATAATAGAGATAATAATGATGGTTTTTGACCTGTGTGATGGGCCTAACAAATACATTTACAATTGATTCCAGTCAGGCAAGATTTGAACTGGAATAGAAAATACATCTGAATAAATAGAATGTTAATCCCATTAAATAACAAGTGATACTAATAATCTTTGTGAATAGCTCTTGAACTCTTTGAAGCACGAATTACACTGAAAACTGAAAATCAATGAAAAAGGATACAAGGACTATGGAAACAGACTCAAACAATCATTTAAAGAATATAGTTTAATTTTTTTTTTTTTTTTACCCAACCACTTTCTCACAAGATGGTGGTATACTTATCATACCACCATGCACAAGTTAGGTCCAAAGTTGAATACAAAATATTGAAAAGTCGTCAAATGTTGCATAGTAATAATCATAAACATTCTTGATATAGGAACTTGAACCAAGTCTTTGAATCGTTCTACTTTCTAAATAGTGTTACTTTTTATGAAATAATGAAAAGTAGCCAAATGTTGCATAGTAATAATCATAAACATTCTTGATAGGAACTTGAACCAAGTCTTCGAATTGTTCTACTTTCTAATTAGTGTTACTTTTCATGAAATAATGAAATTTTGGCATTTATGCCAAATGTTGCATACCTAGTTGATGAGCGTAGCGAAGTCTCCATCCCACTCTTATAGGGCTTTGTCTGTGTTTTTTTTTTTTTTTTTGTTTGTAAGCACTCCACAGGTCGCAAGGGTTGACTGATTGATCAACATGAAACTTTTTTTGTACACGCAAACTCATCCAACATAGAACTGTATAGTTTTTGGGATGAATCGGTTGGACCGATTTTGAGAATCATCATCTCAAAGTTTCTAAAAACCCCATAAGATTTGGCTGGGCGGAAAATGTTGAAAAATAAAATCTCTCCAAATGGGATGAAATTTTCTCTAAATGTGTATACATGGATTTTACACATTATTACGATTTTTTAAGCAATTCTGATCAGTCGTTTTAAAGAAAAAAAATGAAATGACTGATAATATTCATAAAATATAATATCATAAAAATTGTGACAGAATTAAGTTGTCAAGATTCACTGCTTTCTAGATTCAAGAGTTGACCAACAATGAAGTATTTTTTATATGGGTCAAGGTGTGTAGCATACCAGAGTCAATGAAGTGGCAAGAGTAGAACTACTTTAACGACTTTAATAGCTTATTCAGATATCAAGGTGTGTAGAATACCAGAGTCGATAAAGTAGCAAGGGTAGAACTCCTTCAAGGACTTTTATACCTTATTCAGATATCTCGCTCATCTTACAACGCATATTTCGCGTTTGACTAGTAATAATCATAAACATTCTTGATATAGGAACTTGAACCAAGTCTTTGAACTTTTTTCTCTTCAACTAGTGTTACTTCTTATGATGTGCATTGAAGCAATCCTTATTACGGCCTAGGCACAGTGGAACCTTGCAAGTGTCGCACATCCACTTTGTTCGACGCTGATGTTGTGTAATGCTACACCGAGCACATCGTCGGAAGGTGGTTCTTATTGGCTGATGTGCGGCTTGCTCAAATCTGATAGCCTCTGGTACATATGGCTTATGATTACGCACTATTACAGGCAGCTCATTCGATGGCCTACCGCGTTTCTTAGTTGAACGTATGTCTATCATTCGCTGTGCAGTAGGCCTAAGCTCCTGAATAATGTCCATCTTGAAAATTTTCAGTTTCATTGTATGCCCCATCAGCTTCCAAATGATATGAGCATTAACCACACACATATCTAGGAAGTGGAAGAGAATCCTATGCCACCATTTTCTTGACTTGCGATCAACCTCGTAGTATTTTTTCATTTGGTTGAATTTGTCAACGTTGTTCATGTGTGCATTGTAATCTTTTAGGGCAGATGGACAAGGAACTACTTCCTTTGATCCATTTTTAGCTGTTCGGTTCACAGAAGTTGTTTCATTTGGATCATGAAAGTTTGAGAGAAGATGAACGGCCTTTCTATCTCGCCATTTGAAGAACGAAATGCCTGTATCGCTGGTCCTCCAGTCATAATCACCTCTCCTCATATTTTTATCCTCTTTTAGAATGGGTAAGAATTTTCTATTAGCACGAACAGTCCCGCAAGCAAGAATTTTCCTCTCCAATAGATACGTCATCAAATTGTGGCTTGTAAAATAGTTGTCAAAATAGACATGGTGATTGGACCCTTCAATAGATGCACACAGATCCATGACAACCCTTCCTCCCAAGTTTGTCTCAACTATGTCACCTACTTTTCCTGTATAAATGGAAAACTGATACACATACCCGCTCTTCTCACACAACATCCACACTTTGTAACCACGTTTTATTGGCTTTTGAGGCATGAATTGTTTGAGGGAGCTTCTACCTTTGAACTTGATCATGGACTCGTCCACAGCTAGCAATTGCTGCGGATTTCCCTAGTGCAAATTACTATTGAAACCTGTAAGACCACTTTAATAGGTTTCTACAAGATATATCCGTTTCCAATATGCATCAACAGGAGACCAACAGGTGAAACAGAGCAACTGTAGAAACCTATACACCACAGGATTATACAGTAAGAGTTATCAATAAGTTTGAGCAGGATTGAACCGTACAAGTTACCCTCAGATAAGGGATTTGTATAGTTTTAACTAGTTTTGTACTGTAATTTGAAGGGTTTAAACATTTCACAAGTCTAAGCAATTTTCTATAATTACAGGTCCAAACAGGTTCGAACAAAAACCAACATGTTTTTTCACCCTATATGTTTGAACAGTTGAAATAATGATCACGATCCTTTAGGTTCTTACAATTATTTATAGATTAATTTTTCCTACATGTTTAAACATGTTGCTAAACTTTTTTGTTCTTATAGGTATTAACACAAATATACAGGTTTTTCAATCTTATATATTTAAACAGGTTGAAATAATTCACGATCCTAAAGTGTTTTACACTACTGTATAGATTTATTGATGCTATATGTTTGAACATGTTGCTTAAGTTCTATATTTTTATAGGTATTAACAGAAATCTATAGGTTCCTCATATTATATGTTTTGACAGGTTGCAATAGGATCACGATCCTACAGGGTTTTACGATTATTTATAGATTTATGAGGCATAAATGTTTGATCAGGTTGCTATACTTATATATTCTTACACGATTTAACAAAAATCTATAGGTTTTTCGTATTATATGTTTCGACAGGTTGCAATAGGATCACGATCCTACAAGGTTTTACGATTATTTATGGATTTATGAAGCATACATGTTTGATCAGGTTTCTATACTTACACATTCTTGAACGATTTAACAAGAATCTACAGGTTTATCGTATTATATGTTTTGACAGGTTGCAATATGGTCACGATCCTACAGGGTCTTACAATTATTTATAGATTAATTTATCTTACATTTTTAAACATGTTGCTAAACTTTTTTATTCTTATAGGTATTAACACAAATATACAGGTTTTTCAATCTCATATATATTTAAACAGGTTAAAATAATTCACGATCCTAAAGTGTTTTACACTACTGTATAGATTTATTGATGCTATATGTTTGAACATGTTGCTTAAGTTCTATATTCTTATAGGTATTCACAGAAATCTATAGGTTCCTCATATCATATGTTTTGACAGGTTGCAATAGGATCACGATCTTACAGGGTTTTACGATCATTTATAGATTCATGAGGCATACATGTTTGATCAGGTTGCTATACTTATATATTCTTACACGATTGAACAAAAATCTATAGGTTTTTCATATTATATATTTCGACAGGTTGCAATATGGTCACGGTCTTACAGGGTCTTACGATTATTTATGGATTCATAAAGCATAAATGTCTGATGAGGTTTCTATAGTTACATATTCTTACACGATTTAACCAACATCTACAGGTTTATTGTATTATATGTTTTGACAGGTTGCAATAGGATCACGATCCTACAGGGTCTTACGATTATTTTTAGATTTATGAGGCATAAATGTTTGATCAGGTTGCTATAGTAAAATATTCTTACACATTCTAACCAAAATCTACAGGTTTCGTCCTATTATATGTTTTGACAGGTTGCAATATGGTCACGGTCCTACAGGGTTTTATGATTATTCATAGATTTATAAAGCATACATGTTTGATTAGGTTTCTATACTTACATATTCTTAAACGATTTAACAAGAATCTACAGGTTTATCGTATTATATGTTTTGACAGGTTGCAATATGGTCACGATCCTACAGGGTTTTATGATTATTTATAGATTTATAAGGCACACTTGTTTGATCAGGTTTCTATACTTACATATTCTTAAACGATTTAACAAGAATCTACAGGTTTATCATATTATATGTTTTGACAGGTTGCAATATGGTCACGATCCTACAGGGTTTTATGTTTATTTATAGATTTATAAGGCATACATGTTTGATCAGGTTTCTATACTTGTATATTCTTAAACGATTTAACAAGAATCTACAGGTTTATTGTATTATATGTTTTGACAGGTTGCAATAGGATCACGATCCTACAGGGTTTTATGATTATTTATAGATTTATAAGGCATACATGTTTGATCAGGTTTCTATACTTATATATTCTTGAACGATTTAACAAGAATCTACAGGTTTATTGTATTATATGTTTTGACAGGTTGCAATAGGAACACGATCCTACAGGGTTTTATGATTATTTATAGATTTATAAGGCATACATGTTTGATCAGGTTTCTATACTTACATATTCTTAAACGATTTAACAAAAATCTGTAGGTTTATCGTATTATATGTTTTGTCAATGGTCACGGTCCATTTGAATTTTTGGATTTGGAATTTGGATTTGAATTTTTGACGGCAATTTTTTTTCGTGTCTGATGAACGAAATTTCTACCTAATATGGATACACATTGAAAAAGAACAAATCTGAAGTTAAATCCAGATCGGATGGATGGTTGTTCAAATATTTTTTTTATGTTTGATAAACAGGCGCCAAAATACGCAAAAAAAATCTTCAGCGTGTATAAGAAAACGAGCCAAAGAAAGTGGAAGTAGGCATATGCACATTTATAATCTCTTTCTGAATTAAATAAATCCCAGTTAATTCAATGTAAAACTCATCCACATTTTATTTTTATCAATAATTGCAAAAACTCCAATTATTCTTCAGGAAATAAGTTGTAATTGATTGTTTGCTTCCACTATTGCAGTCAATATCTTCCTCTCTGACAGAAAAAGAACATAGATATCTTCCTCTCTGACAGCAAAAGAACATAGATGAAAACACAAAACAAAAACTTAAATTTTGTTCATGCTAGTTTCTCATATTTTCATATTTTGTTGTTTCTCAGTTTTAAATTCAAATATCATCCACTCACTACTAGCGCGCCCGTCGTTAAACACTCGAACGAACGCTCTTCAAAACATTCAAGTCTTAAATTGTCAGTTAATTGACGCTTCGTAAATTGGTGATGTTGAAGTGTTAAAAGTGGTAGGCAGGCTTACTTGTGGGTTGTATACCAAAATTGGGTTCCACAGTAATACTTTCGTTTGGTTTCATAGTTGTTATATGTAGATGCTCAGTTGCGTCAGAATGAACGAAGCAATATTGATACGCATGACTGCGCCAATTCGTTTTGAGGTTATATTGTTAACTGAACTGTCTGTGGGAGTTATAGGCCTGCCTAGGCCTAGTCCTGGGATAAGGTTTGAACCTTAAAATCACAGTGTTGATATCCATACCCTTTTTAACCCAAACCGTCATGTAAAACCCATAAAATACAAAAAAGGTTGACCTAGACCCTACACAATCATAACCCTAAACAGATCGACGCGGCTTATCTCTGCATGGGTATAGGCCTAGGCCCAAGCCTATTCACCTTTTTTCAGTGGTGTAAGGCTCGGGCCTTTTGCTGCTGTGTGTTAGGGCCTATGAACAAACTGAAGTGACGGGCTCTATTATTCGTCATGTTGTCGTCGCACTCAACACAGGCCTATAGGCCTAATGTAGGCCTATACGCTAACATGGCTAGAAGTTCAACATTCATATCGGCATTGAGTATACTCATTATGATGTCGGCTCCATTGATGCAAAATGAATTCTATGAAGTGAAGTGAGTCTATTACCGGTATAGAGGTCATCGCAACGTAGATCAACAAGGTGTACCGGTAACTGAAAATTGGTTTATAACCGTTGAAAAACTAATAGAAACAGTTCGTGAACTGCCGCTAGAGATCACCGGAGTTCCATGGCAGTTTCATCAGCATTGGATACAAACTTCCCAACATACCGATGGCTGCACAAGGTAATTATAAGATATATGTTCTAGGGCTAGTCAAGCTACAAATTCAATACCTAGGGTTAAATATAGTTAGGCCTATTAGGCTCTACTTCTTACAAGACAAGTACCGGTAGATCTATAGGCCTACCGTACAGTATCCGAAGCCGATTGTTTTTAGTGTTATGTTTTGTAGATTTCTAGTGGTGGTTAGGTTAGTTAGGAAATTGAGTTTAAACCCAATGGTTAAGGAGAGGTTTGTGTTGGTCAACGATACAGTATGCGCACTTTAATTTCCCGATGCAAACTTTACCCGACGGTCCATTGATTTTGTGACTGTTGATTTTGTGAAAACACTTGGTTAACACACCTACAGCATAATCACCTGTCATAGATATAGGCCTAAGCTTAACTTGTACAAAGTTGTGAGTTCATCACAAGATTTTGTGTCTATTAAATCTTACATTGAAAAATTAAATACCAGTAGGGCCTACTGGTATGACAAACTCATAAGTTGAATAAGCCCCCTAATGTGCCAATTACCAGTAATTGAATCTGAAAGTAATACTGAGGTACCAATTTTATGTTTTCCAGTTACCGGTATCAAAGACAACATTCAATCAGTAGCAATTATTGTCGCTCAGGAGGAACATCAAGTAAGAATCCAACTGTTCAGCCCATGGCTCCTAGGTCTACACCCCAGCTCTGAAGATCAAATTAGATCAAGGTAAGATTAATTTTGCCAATTATTGTCTGTACCCACAAACAAAGTTTCGGACAAAGACCGTGGGAGGGCAGTGCTGGCACTGTCATTTCCACGGCCTTCATGTCGGTTCGTTTGACTAGGCCTTGTGAATTTGGTGTATTCTAGTCCTATTGGCACAAACGGGTTGTAGGTGTTGCACATGTGAACGTACATTTACAGTTCAGCGTTAAACAACTTCTAACAGCAACATGCAACTTACAATATGCATTGGCCAATTCTCAAGCGAGTTGCATGATGGCATCTCAGCATTGTGTCGTGACATTGAAAAATAAATTTGGTCCATCTATTCTAGTTGCAAGGACTTGAGCGTTGAAAGCGCCAGCTAGAAGTTTGTTTTTCAAGTAAACAGACACATCTTATTACAGTTAGAACATGTAATTGTATGTCTCAGGCCTATCGTAACGATAGCAAAATTTAACTCAACTAAAGACAATCATCCATTAGAACTCTCATTTTTCGTTAAATATTCTATAAAGGTTATGTTTGATGATGATAAAAGAAATAACATCAATGTCTGCATAGCTCTGTATAGCTACGGTGCCTGAATCATATCCAGGAAGTCGATGGTACGAATCACAGCGAGAGTAGGCCTACCTCTTTTTCATTTCTTCAATAATTCTTCATTTTTCAGGACCCAGAGTAGGCCTACGTTCGTCGAGACCCAGCAATTCTTCCGAGTCCAACACGAGGCCCGTACGACAAATGTTGGAAGATTCATCTTATACAAAGTACCACAGCAACCGGCCGATATTCACTTATGATGGGTAAGTGCCGTCACAACATAGCAGTATCTCTCTTGCTCTCTTTCTATTTCCCTCTTCCCCCCCACCCCTTCTCTTACTCTTTCACTCTGTCTTTCTCACTCTCTTACTCTGTCTCACTCTCACTCTACATTTCTCTGTCTCTCTCTCTCTCTCTCCCCCCTTCCTCTCTCTTACTCTTTTACTCTTTCTCACTCTCCTACTCTGTCTCACTCTATATTTTTTTTTCTCTGATCTCTCACCCCCCCCCCCCCTCTCTCTCTTACCCCCCTCCTCAATCTTACTCTTTTACTCCTTCTCTCTCTCTTACTCTGTCTCTCTCTGTCTCACTATCTATATTTTTCTCTCTCACTCTACATTTCTCTCTCTCTATCCATCTCTGACCGGCACATGTAGCTGAGTGGTAAACACACGAGTTCGCTCCATGTGATCTGGGAGGTGAAGGGGAATATTGGACCCGGTTCGATCCCCACCACCGCCCATCTTTACAGGGTTTTTCGTGGTTTCCCTCTGTAGTCTAGGCTAATGCCAGGATGGTTTCCACGATATAGGCCACGACCGCTTCCTTCCTACTATCCTTCCCGATACCTAAGAAACCTTCATCTCATCATCCCATCATCTCATCAATCATTCATTCGACGCCAATATATCTTAGTTTAACATTATAGTGCGTCGTTGAAACCCAATCTATCCATCTCTGTCGATCTCTCTGTGTCTCTGTCTCTCTCCCTCTCTCTCACTCTCACTCTATAGTTTTCTCTCTCACTCTCTATATTTCTCTCTCTTTCTCGCTCTCTTAAAGCCACTTTATACGATCGATTAAGTTCAGAAAAGAAGAATACCTACGTTCCCATATTGCCACTACACGAGAACGGAAATATTGCAATTTCATGCACTAATTTCACAAAGTTGAAATACGCTCACCTTTTCTGCAATCTTTCACCTAGCCAACCAATGAGTAAAGAGCCTACTGTCACGTGCTTTTCCGTTGACTCCGTATGGGTCTACAAACCGTGGGCTACGTCGTTATCCAACATTGAACGGAAAAAAAAAGATAAATCGCCAATTTGACATTGGCTTTTTAATTTTCATGTCATGTTATATCGATTCTGTATGAGCAAGCACTTATCTGGGTGCAACAAAACTGGAAAACGGCACATTACAATTGTTGTGGTTGAGTTTGGTCAAGTGGTAAAGTTCAACGCGTTGGTAAAGTTAGGTTACATGTATATTCCTAGTTGCGGTACCTTGACACTGGAAGCGCGCAGGAAAGTAGAAACTCCAAAAGTCGATCGATCTGAATTCTAAAATCTAAAAAAGTTCTCAAATGTTGCCCACAAATGTTGCTACTGAAATTGAAATTTCGCAACAGAAATTTTGAGCGCCATTACACCATTAAAAATGATTATTCTTTGCAATTATTGAAATTTTATGTACAACGAAAATTGATCGTTTGAAGAGTGTTTTACTCAGGTCCGTTCCGCTGGCACCCCCAAATCGAAAAAGTCGAATTATTTTTTCGCCAGTCATTTGTGCTTCGTTTGTGCTTGAAACCGCATCGTTTGTGCTCAACTTGCTCGCCTACTAATTAGAATTTAATTTGGGGGTGCCAACAAAACGACAGCACCCCCAAATAAAAAGATCTGTTTTTTTGCGCCAATCGTTTGTGCTCGTTTGTGCTCGAAACCGCATCGTTTGTGCTCAACTCGTACGCCCGCTAATTAGAATTTAATTCGGGGGTGCCAGCAAAACGCCAGCACCCACAATCAAAAAGTCGACTTTTTTCTCGCCAATCGTTCGTGCACGTTTGTGCTTAAAACCGCATCGTTTATGCTCAATTTGTTCGCTCGCTAATTGAGGATCAATTTGGGGGTGCCAGTAAAACGACAGCACCCCCAAATCAAAAACGGCCAAATTGCACCTCCCGAAAGACAGAATGGATTTTTTTGTCAATCGTTTCATGCTTCGTTTGTGCTTGTTTGTGCTCGAAACCGTATCGTTTGTGCTCAACTCGTTCGCCCGCTAATTGGAATTCAATTTGGGGTGCCAGCAAAACGACAGCACCCCCAAATCGAAAAATCCATATTTTTTACCCCGACAATCGTTTGTGCTTCGTTTGTACTCTAAACCGCATCGTTTGTGCTCAACTCGTTCGCCCGCTAATTAGGGATTAATTTGGGGTGCCAGTGAAACGACAGCACCACCAAAACGAATTGCACCCCCAAAATGGAAGGAACAAAATTATTTTTTTGTCAATCGTTTATGCTTCGTTCGTGCTTGTTTGTGCTTGAAATTTCATTGTTTGTGCTCAACTCGTTCGCCCGCTATTCAGAATTTGATTTCGGTTCTAATTCTAATTAATTCTGATTAGCGGGCGAACGAGTTGAGCACAAACGATGCGGTTTCGAGCACAAACGAAACAAACGATTGGCGAGAAAAAAGTCAACTTTTTGATTTGGGGGTGCTGTCGTTTCGCTGGCACCCCCAAATTAAATTCTAATTAGCGAGCGTACGAGTTGAGCACAAATGATGCGGTTTCGAGCACAAATTAGGCACAAACAACTGGTGAAAAAAAAACGACTTTTTCGATTTGGGGATGCCAGCGAAATGGACCTGTTTTACTCTGTCTCTCTCTGTCTCACTCTCACTCTATATTTCTCTCTCTCTCTCTTCCTTCCATTCTATTTATCTCTATACTCTCTTTCTATTTCTCTCTCTCTTTCCCCCCTCTCTTTTACTCGGTCTCTCTCTGTCACTGTCTCTCTGAATCTCTCTCTCTGTCTCTCTACCACTCTGTCTTTCTCTTTCTTTGACTCTCCCCCTCGTTATTCATCTCTCTCTGTCTTTCTTTCTCTTTCTCTCTCACTCTCTCTCTTTTTATTTATGTATGATTTTTACAACTAACTGTACTGATTACTAAGATCTATTGGCATCGGTGGATGTTGAATTAGATGATTCAAAAGGTTATTAAATTGGATGATTCTGGGTTGTGAGAAGGAGTATGCCAGGACTTGTTTAGAAACCATCCCAGTATCAACCTGAATGACAGTGGGAAACCACGATGCATCTGTCCGGAGGGTCGACTGCGGAGGGAATTGAACCCCGGTCCTATGAATGACGGTTCAGTGTGCTAGCCATTCTTATTTCTCCATCTCTCTCTTGTTCCCTTTTGCCCTCTCCATCTCTCAGTTGCTCATCCACCAGTACAATGAGTTTAATTTGTGGTTTTAAGCTGGCCTTCCATGAATGCGATTTGCTCAACAGCTTAACAATCGGAAATCGCGTCGCTCTCGTCACTGATTGGTTGTGTCATCATCATGGTGGCTTAAAAAACTGCTCAGCGAATAGCTCGTTCATGATGGGCCAGTTTCACAGCATATGTCAGTAATATTGTTTTTCACGCTTTTCATTCTTATCCGTGAGAAGCAAGCTCAAATTCTGTTTTTAAACTATTCACAAAAAATACACTTACGGTCACATGATTTTGAAAATATATTCTAACCTTCACTTATTGTACCGTAACTGCTTATTTATTTATGTATTTATATATTGTCCAACTTGCAAATGCAGCTATGTGCAGTGGCAAGACTATAAACTACTTATGCTACAAAACAATTCAAATATGGTACACAACACAAAATCAACACTCAAATTGAATCCAATATAAAACAAATCAATAACTCCACACTCAATTACAAATCAAATTATTAATTAAACATTCTCTTAAATTCTATCTTCTAAATTATAACTTCTCAACACATCTTCTATTTTCCCCAAATTGTTCAAATCCCTTGTAGACCTCTGTATGAATGCATTTTTTCCCACTTCTCTAAACACTCGCCACTTCCAATTTACCTCCACCTCTAGTACCTCTTTGCAGCAGCCTCTTTCCTACTCTATTGTCAAGTTCTTCCCATCCGATACAGTTATTTTTTGCTTTAAAGAAATTACATAGTCTATCCTTTTTCATTCGTTCCGCTAGAGTTTCCCATGTCAGTTATTCAACCATTTTGCTTGGCCTTTCTAGTTCTTTCTTCACCACTCCATTGCAATTTAAAAGGTCCTCCATTTCTTGACTCTCCCCAGTACCCTTCCCCTTCTTGCAGCAACCCTCTGGATGCTCCCTATGGCCTTGACTTGTCCAATGTTGCAAGGGTCCCAGACTGAACAAGCATATTCCAGTGTAGGCCTAATGAGGGATTTGTATGCCTTTTCTCTGATTTTACTCATAATAATCATAATGAAATTTAGTGATCTAATCCCCTTTTTGTCAAGTTTCTCACATGATCCCCCGACCCTAAATTTCCATGTATGTATAATCCTAAGTATTTGTACCCATCCACCTCCTCCAGTATAATTTCTCCTTTTTTCCCCTTTTTTTGTATCCTTTTTTTTCCTTGCCCCGTTTCATCTGTCCTTCATCAACCCTGTTACTAGCGAGTCTCTCTTTCGTATACAGTCACCTCTTGTCTCCAATCATCATTCTTTCTGCCACTCTTTCCAACAGTTCCCCTATCTTTTTAGTCCCCCAATGATTTAGATGAACACCGTCCTCTTTCAGGACACTGTCCTTGATCCAACAGTTTGTTTCTACGTACAACACTTTCTCTTCTTCACACATTCTTTCTGTTATTCTGTTTACTTCGTCTACTGTTTCTTTCTTTTCACTCTTTCTATGTACAATTCCACTAACAGCGACTCTTCCTTCCCCAATTTTTTTCTTTGCAGCAACTATCAATTCTTTCATTCCTTTCTTCATAATATTCTGACGATCTTATCCCCTTCCCATCTCTTCTAGGTCGTTTCCTCAAACATGCAAGATTACTTCCTTTCCTTTCCTTCTACTTCCCTTTCCTGCATCGCATCCACTACTCTCTTCATCATAAATATTCCAATACCCGGTATCACGTCAACGACTGTGTTTTCTCCCGAACTTATGCTTTCTTCCCGCACCAACGAGCTCCATATTATCACTACTTTTTTAAATTTGCTTCCCATTTGCAATTTGTCTATTCTTTTCCTCTCTTCTCTCTTCTTCATAGCTAAAGCTTCTCTCTTCTTTAAAACCTCATCTTCTCTCTTCTTTGTAGCTTCATCCTCTCTCTTCTTTGTAGCTGCATCCTCTCTCTTCTTTGCAGCTTCAGCATCCCTCATCTTATACCCTTCCTCCCTGTACCCTTCACAACTCCTTTTTAGGCCTGTCACCTCCCTAACTACTTTGTACTGTGCTACAGTAATATTTTCACAGGCCAAATGCCACTTTAGTGTACAATTGGCTTCGCAGTATTCAACAACCTTGTCGTCCTTACAATTACCAAGCTGACACTTTGCACCACAGTTAATAGAGTTGGGCCTAGCCTATTCCACTGTGCTTTTCTTCACTCTTCTTCCACTCTTCTTCTTGTCCTTGACAAGAAGAAGTTCAGTGGTAACCTTGTCCTCGTCCGCCCTACCCTCACTTTTGCACCACACTCCACTCTTAACTCCACCCGTACATACTATACACACCCATTTCCTTTTTCCCTCTTCTGTTTTTCTACTACATCTGTACTGGACGCCATCTTCACCGACCTAACTGATTGGCTATGTTCCTCCGACCATCCTAATAAAGATTCCATAGTAGTTTTTAATTCTTCTATATTCACACGCATCTTCTTCTCTGCATTAAACCTCTCCATCTGCGACTCCACTTTGTCTTGCTCCAATTCATTTACCTTCTTTACCAAAGTAATTACTTTTATTTCCATGTCCATCTTCCACATAAATCTATCCGCTAATGCATCATATAAATCTTTTTTATTTTTCTTGTCCTTCACCTTCATTTCTTTGACCTCTTCCATAAGTTCCATCACTAATTTCACCATTCTTACCGCACAGTTGACTTCATTCTCTTTCTGTTCTTCTTTCCACATCTACACACATAAGACATTCATCACAATCCCATTTTCTATTCTTCAACTTCTTAAATTCTTTCAGTACCATCCCAGCACATTTATAATGTCTCCAGCTTCCACACTTATCACACTCCAATCTCGACATTGTTCTTTTCTCACAAACTACACATGGATGACTCATTAGTATTTAATTGTAGTCACTTTCTTTCAGATGGTTTTGAAGGGATAATTATTTCCCACATTTTTGCTTCATCGGTAATGTCTTCTCTTAGACTGTACTTGGAGTGTTTTTGTACTATTGTCTTCAAGTTTTAGTGAAATTTTTCTCAGTACCGCCAATTATTTTTCAGGATACATTTTAATGGTACTTGATCTACCACTTCACTTGACAGCAAGTGCAAGCCTCGTTCTTTCATAATATTCATTGAAAAATTGTACTTCTATTTCAGAACTGACGCAACCGAAGCAATTGATATGAGGATTGGCCACGCCGTACGCGTCGTAAATAGTGTAATTTTTTGCTGACTCCTTTTTGTACATAGTAGGCCTACTTGTAATAAAGTGTTAAATATTATCGCATTGAAATCTACTGCCTCATTATATTCAGTAGCAGAATCTAGATAGCTTGATTGGTAACTGCTGTGCTAATCAGTTCATCAAAGTACAACATTTCATCTTAGCCCGAGAGTTGCTACTGATGAGTTCTGTAGTTAATAAAATACAAGAACAACATTATATCAGTACTTTGAAAGACTGGTAAACTTGGAGCTAGTGTTGTGGCGCGATGACCATATAAATATAAATGTTATTAAATAATTCAATTATCAAATAATAAACCTGTACAATTTTTTCCATTTGAATGTTTTATCTAAGACCTAGTATAAGGCCTACAACATGTAAATATGTAGAAAAAATTATTGATTCTCTTGCCAAATCAAGCTGTAAACTTCTATTCATAGATGACAACAAAATAATTCCCTCATAACCTCTATGTAACCTAAGAAACAAAACACCTTTATCTTCCTTCTCTCTCTAACTGACAAACACATCATTTCTCCTAGCCCTAACTACCTTATAATTGCTTTCACTTCTTCTTCTCCTCCACTCAGTTGACTATAAAAGAACAGAAAAAGCCCTTCGATAGCAAGTTGGCAACTCATTAATCTCTATCTCTCTTTCTCTCTCTCTCTGTTGATCTCTGTCTCTTCTTGTCTCTATGGAAGCCTTATGGTTCTAGAGTTAGCTTCTTTTCGATCTCTATTGAAAGCCTTATGGTTCTAGAGATCTTTAGATCTATAATTTTTTTGCTCTCTTTGTTTTTTCTCTCTTTCTTTCTCTATTGAGCCTTATGTGTTCTAGAGAAATTGTTTCTTGTACTTAATATCTGTCCATCTGTGACGCTTGAACTAAAGTAAAAAACCAACTTCAATCTTCTATCAATTCGTCTCCCAAAGAAAACCTACCAAAAAAATCCCTTGTCAAGTGAAAACTTAAAACTTGTGTATTTTCTCTTATATTCAGGTCTACTTGATGTATCTATAGGCTCTAGAGAAAACTTCCTCGCTCTTTTATAATTTGTGTTAATTGTATTATCTAAGTGTGATTCTTATCTTGATAAAACCAACTATATCTGCTAACTGGGTAGGTCTAAGTCAAACTTTTGGAAACTTTACTTAGGCTAAATAAATCTATCTTGTACTCCTTCCTGAATCTAATAGCGACCAACTGACGTTAGTGTCAGGCCCACCAACCTATCCCGAAAAAGCCTATCAAACTAAACTTTTTTTTATCTCACGTGAACATTAGTCTTTCTCAACTTCTTTTTAATGTTCTAATTGTCAAAATAGCTCGCGCCCCGTGACACTAGTTACTAATCAATCACAATAGTACCACCTGCTAAAATCGATTTACAAATTGACCTCTTACAGTCGAATTATGGAACATTCTGCACCTTTCCTTGGCCCCTTTCCCTGTGGCCATAATATTGTAACCATATTGAATGCACTTTGGCTTTTATTTGGTCACAAGTGCATGTATTGCGGTCTCCAATTGCACACCACCAAATAATATGTGGTCACCTAGTGGTCACTGCTAAATGATCTATTTATTCTTGTTTAAATACATGCATATTGATACCTGTTGAATCATACAGAAACCTAATGAAAACGTCCTGTAGAATTAGGAAGAGACCTATTCAAAACGGTTGATAAAAGATTATTGCAACCTGTTCTTTCTTTTATAAACCTATTCAAATAAGACTATAAAAACGTGTACAGATCTGTTAAATCTTATTAAATACATACATGTTAATACCTATTGGACCATGCGGAGACCTAGTGAAAATGTCATGTATAATACTTAAGAGACCTAATAAAAATTGCTTGAAAACTGTTATTGAAACCTGTTATTTCTATTACAAACCTATTCAAATAAGACTGTTAAATCCTGTAGAAATCTGTTCAATCCAAGTTAATGTATGCATATTAATACCTATTGAAACATACAGAAACCTAATGAAAACGTCGTGTAGAATCCTTAAGAGACCTATTGAGAACTGTTGAAAAAATGCTAATGAAACCTGTTATTCCTTTTACAAACCTATTCAAATAAGATGATTAGAACCTGTGGAAATCTATTTATTCTTGTTAAATACATGCATATTAATACCTATTGAAACATACAGAAACCTAACAAAAATATCGTGTAGAATTCATAAGAGACCTATTCGAAACGGTTGAAGGAAGGTTAGTGCAACCTGTTCTTTCTTTTATCAACCTATTCAAATAAGACTATAAAAACGTGTACAGATCTGTTGAATCTTATCAAATACGTACATGTTCATACCTATTGGATCATGCAGAGACCTAGTAAAAATGTCATGTACAATACTTAAGAGACCTATTAATAATTGCTTGAAAACTGATATTGAAATCTGTTATTTCTATCACAAACCTATTCAAATAAAAGTTTAAAAACCTATAGAAATCTCTTTAATCTTATTAAATACGTATATGCTTCAAACTGTTGGAACATGAAGAAACCTAATAAAAACGTAATGTAGAATCCTTAAGAGGCCTATTGAAAATGGTGGAAAAACTGTTATTGAAACTTGTTATTCCTATTACGAAAACTATTAAAAAAGGTTGAAAATGGGTATTGAAACCTGTACAAACCTGTAAGTGAAGTCTGTTCATAAGTAAAGATTCCTATTCGTACCTATTCAATCTGTGGAAAACTGTTATGTAGAGACTTTTTGATTCCTATTAATAATATTTTGGCTGATATTACTCACCTGTTGATTCCTGAATTCGTGTGTCAAAAATCGTGTTAAATCCTATAGCTTTAACCTGCTCAAACCTTCAGAAAACTATTCATTCCTATCCTATAGAAGCCCTACAGGTTTCAATAATAATTTGTACCAGGGTAGGCAGGCTTACTTGTGGGTTGTATACCAAAATTGGGTTCCACAGTAATACTTTCGTTTGGTTTCATAGTTGTTATATGTAGATGCTCAGTTGCGTAAGAATGAACGAAGCAATATTGATACGCATGACTGTGCCAATTCGTTTTGAGGTTATATTGTCAACTGTTGTCTGTGGGAGTTATAGGCCTGCCTAGGCCTAGTCCTGGGATAAGGTTTGAACCTTAAAATCACAGTGTTGATATCCATACCCTTTTAAACCCAAACCATCATGTGAAACCCATAAAATACAAAAAAGGTTGACCTAGACCCTACACAATCATAACCCTAAACAGATCGACGCGGCTCATCTCTGCCCAGGCCTATTCACCTTTTTTCAGTGGTGTAAGGCTCGGGCCTTTTGCTGCTGTGTGTTAGGGCCTATGAACAAACTGAAGTGACGGGCTCTATTATTCGTCATGTTGTCGTCGCACTCAACCGTATGTAGGCCTATACGCTAACATGGCTAGAAGTTCAACATTCATATCGGCATTGAGTATACTCATTATGATGTCGGCTCCATTGATGCAAAATGAATTCTATGAAGTGAAGTGAGTCTATTACCGGTATAGAGGTCATCGCAACTTAGATCAACAAGGTGTACCGGTAACTGAAAATTGGTTTATAACCGTTGAAAAACTAATAGAAACAGTTCGTGAACTGCCGCTAGAGATCACCGGAGTTCCATGGCAGTTTCATCAGCATTGGATACAAACTTCCCAACATACCGATGGCTGCACAAGGTAATTATAAGATATATGTTCTAGGGCTAGTCAAGTTACAAATTCAATGCCTAGGTTTAAATATAGTTAGGCCTATTAGGCTCTACTTCTTACAAGACAAGTACCGGTAGATCTATAGGCCTACCGTACAGTATCCGCAGCCGATTGTTTTTAGTGTTATGTTTTGTAGATTTCTAGTGGTGGTTAGGTTAGCTAGGAAATTGAGTTTAAACCCAATGGTTAAGGAGAGGTTTGTGTTGGTCAACGATACAGTATGCGCACTTTAATTTTTCGATGCAAACTTTACTCGACGGTCCATTGATTTTGTGACTGTTGATTTTGTGAAAACACTTGGTTAACACACCTACAGCATGATCACCTGTCATAGATATAGGCCTAAGCTTAACTTGTACAAAGTTGTGAGTTCATCACAAGATTTTGTGTCTATTAAATCTTACATTGAAAAATTAAATACCAGTAGGGCCTACTGGTATGACAAACTCATAAGTTGAATAAGCCCCCTAATGTGCCAATTACCAGTAATTGAATCTGAAAGTAATACTGAGGTACCAATTTTATGTTTTCCAGTTACCGGTATCAAAGACAACATTCAATCAGTAGCAATTATTGTCGCTCAGGAGGAACATCAAGTAAGAATCCAACTGTTCAGCCCATGGCTCCTAGGTCTATACACCCCATACAGCTCTGAAGATCAAATTAGATCAAGGTAAGATTAATTTTGCCAATTATACAAAGACCGTGGGAGGGCAGTGCTGGCACTGTCATTTCCACGGCCTTCATGTCGGTTCGTTTGACTAGGCCTTGAAATTTGGTGTATTCTAGTCTTATTGGCACAAACGGGTTGTAGGTGTTGCACATGTGAACGTACATTTACAGTTCAGCGTTAAACAACTTCTAACAGCAACATGCAACTCACAATATGCATTGGCCAATTCTCAAGCGAGTTGCATGATGGCATCTCAGCATTGTGTAGTGACATTGAAAAATAAATTTGGTCCATCTATTCTAGTTGCAAGGACTTGAGCGTTGAAAGCACCAGCTAGAAGTTTGTTTTTCAAGTAAACAGACACAGCTTATTACAGTTAGAACATGTAATTGTATGTCTCAGGCCTATCGTAACGATAGCAAAATTTAACTCACCTAAAGACAATCATTCATTAGAACTCTCATTTTTTGTTGAATATTCTATAAAGGTTATGTTTGATGATGATAAAAGAAATAACATCAATGTCTGCATAGCTCTGTATAGCTACGGTGCCTGAATCATTTCCAGGAAGTCGATGGTACGAATCACAGCGAGAGTAGGCCTACCTCTTTTTTATTTCTTCAATAATTCTTCATTTTTCAGGACCCAGAGTAGGCCTACGTTCGTCGAGACCCAGCAATTCTTCCGAGTCCAACACGAGGCCCGTACGACAAATGTTGGAAGATTCATCTTATACAAAGTACCACAGCAACCGGCCGATATTCACTTCTGATGGGTAAGTGCCGGCACAACATAGCAGTATCTCTCTTGCTCTCTTTCTATTTCCCTCTCCCCCCCCCTTCTCTTACTCTTTCACTCTGTCTTTCTCACTCTCTTACTCTGTCTCACTCTCACTCTACATTTCTCTGTCTCTCTCTCTCTCTCTCTCTCCCCCCTTCCTCTCTCTTACTCTTTTACTCTTTCTCACTCTCCTACTCTGTCTCACTCTATATTTTTTTCTCTCTGATCTCTCACCCCCCCCCCTCTCTCTCTTACCCCCCTCCTCAATCTTACTCTTTTAATCTTTCTCTCTCTCTTACTCTGTCTCTCTCTGTCTCACTATCTATATTTTTCTCTATCACTCTACATTTCTCTCTCTCTATCCATCTCTGACCGGCACATGTAGCTGAATGGTAAACGCACGAGTTCGCTCCATGTGATCTGGGAGGTGAAGGGGAATATTGGACCCGGTTCGATCCCTGCCACTGCCCATCTTTACAGGGTTTTTCGTGGTTTCCCTCTGTAGTCTAGGCTAATGCCAGGATGGTTTCCACGATATAGGCCACGACCGCTTCCTTCCCACTATCCTTCCCGATACCTAAGAAACCTTCATCTCATCATCCCATCATCTCATCAATCATTCATTCGACGCCAATAGATCTTAGTTTAACATTATAGTGCGTCGTTGAAACCCAATCTATCCATCTCTGTCGATCTCTCTGTGTCTCTGTCTCTCTCCCTCTCTCTCACTCTCACTCTATAGTTTTCTCACTCACTCTCTATATTTCTCTCTCTCTTTCTCGCTCTCTTAAAGCCACTTCACACGATCGATTAATTTCAGAAAAGAAGAATACCTACGTTCCTATATTGCCAGTACACGAGAACGGAAATATTGCAATTTCATGCACTAATTTCACAAAGTTGAAATACGCTCACCTTTTCTGCAATCTTTCACCTAGCCAACCAATGAGTAAAGAGCCTACTGTCACGTGCTTTTCCGTTGACTCTGTATGGGTCTACAAACCGTGGGCTACGTCGTTATCCAACATTGAACGGAAAAAAAAGATAAATCGCCAATTTGACATTGGCTTTTTAATTTTCATGTCATGTTATATCGATTCTGTATGAGCAAGCACTTATCTGGGTGCAACAAAACTGGAAAACGGCACATCACAATGACACAATTGTTGTGGTTGAGTTTGGTCAAGTGGTAAAGTTCAACGCGTTGGTCAAGTTAGGTTACATGTATATTCCTAGTTGCGGTACCTTGACACTGGAAGCGCGCAGGAAAGTAGAAACTCTAAAAGTCGATCGATCTGAATTCTAAAATCTAAAAAAGTTCTCAAATGTTGCCCACAAATGTCGCTACTGAAATTGAAATTTCGCAACAGAAATTTTGAGCGCCATTACACCATTAAAAATGATTATTCTTTGCAATTATTGAAATTTTATGTACAACGAAAATTGATCGTTTGAAGAGTGTTTTACTCAGGTCCGTTTCGCTGGCACCCCCAAATCGAAAAGTCGAATTATTTTTTCGCCAGTCATTTGTGCTTCGTTTGTGCTTCGTTTGTGCTTGAAACCGCATCGTTTGTGCTCAACTCGTACGCCCGCTAATTAGAATTTAATTTGGGGGTGCCAACAAAACGACAGCACCCCCAAATAAAAAGATCTGTTTTTTTGCGCCAATCGTTTGTGCTCGTTTGTGCTCGAAACCGCATCGTTTGTGCTCAACTCGTACGCCCGCTAATTAGAATTTAATTCGGGGGTGCCAGCAAAACGCCAGCACCCACAATCAAAAAGTCGACTTTTTTCTCGCCAATCGTTCGTGCACGTTTGTGCTTAAAACCGCATCGTTTATGCTCAATTCGTTCGCTCGCTAATCGAGGGTCAATTTGGGGGTGCCAGTAAAACGACAGCACCCCTAAATCAAAAACGGCCAAATTGCACCTCCCGAAAGACAGAATGGATTTTTTGTCAATCGTTTCATGCTTCGTTTGTGCTTGTTTGTGCTCGAAACCGTATCGTTTGTGCTCAACTCGTTCGCCCGCTAATTGGAATTCAATTTGGGGTGCCAGCAAAACGACAGCACCCCCAAATCGAAAAATCCATATTTTTTACCCCGACAATCGTTTGTGCTTCGTTTGTACTCTAAACCGCATCGTTTGTGCTCAACTCGTTCGCCCGCTAATTAGGGATTAATTTGGGGTGCCAGTGAAACGACAGCACCACCAAAACGAATTGCACCCCCAAAATGGAAGGAACAAAATTAATTTTTTGTCAATCGTTTATGCTTCGTTCGTGCTTGTTTGTGCTTGAAATTTCATTGTTTGTGCTCAACTCGTTCGCCCGCTATTCAGAATTTGATTTGGGTGCTAATTCTAATTAATTCTGATTAGCGGGCGAACGAGTTGAGCACAAACGATGCGGTTTCGAGCACAAACGAAACAAACGATTGGCGAGAAAAAAAGTCAACTTCTTGATTTGGGGGTGCTGTCGTTTCGCTGGCACCCCCAAATTAAATTCTAATTAGCGAGCGTACGAGTTGAGCACAAATGATGCGGTTTCGAGCACAAATTAGGCACAAACAACTGGTGAAAAAATAAACGACTTTTTCGATTTGGGGATGCCAGCGAAATGGACCTGTTTTACTCTGTCTCTCTCTGTCTCACTCTCACTCTATATTTCTCTCTCTCTCTCTCTTCCTCCCATTCTATTTATCTCTATACTCTCTTTCTATTTCTCTCTCTCTTTCCCCCCTCTCTTTTACTCGGTCTCTCTCTGTCACTGTCTCTCTGAATCTCTCTCTCTGTCTCTCTACCACTCTGTCTTTCTCTTTCTTTAACTCTCCCCTTCGTTATTTATCTCTCTCTGTCTTTCTTTCTCTTTCTCTCTCACTCTCTCTCTTTTTATTTATGTATGATTTTTACAACTAACTGTACTGATTACTAAGATCTATTGGCATCGGTGGATGTTGAATTAGATGATTCAAAAGGTTATTAAATTGGATGATTTTGGGTTGTGAAAAGGAGTATGCCAGGACTTGTTTAGAAACCATCCCAGTATCAACCTGAATGACAGTGGGAAACCACGATGCATCTCTCCGGAGGGTTGACTGCGGAGGGAATTGAACCCCGGTCCCATGAATGGCGGTTCAGTGTGCTAGCCATTCTTATTTCTCCATCTCTCTCTTGTACCCTTTTGCCCTCTCCATCTCTCAGTTGCTCATCCACCAGTACAATGAGTTTAATTTGTGGTTTTAAGCTGGCCTTCCATGAATGCGATTTGCTCAACAGCTTAACAATCGGAAATCGCGTCGCTCTCGTCACTGATTGGTTATATATTATATGATTGGCATGTCCTTCACACGTCCTTTTTTACTATTTATGTATTTATAAATGTTTCCCCAGCTTTTGTTCTAATCACGTTTGTCAAACATACCTACAAAAAAATTTCATTCACCTTCTTCTCTTTCATGTTTAGTTCTGCTCTAAGCCTGTTCATTTCTACTTCCCCTCTTTCTCCTCGATATTATATTATTATGTAATTTTCTACACTTCTTCTTCAGTGCTCTGATTTTTTGGTTTTAATAGATGGGATCTGGATTGCTCTGTGATATAATTCTACTAGGTACATACTTCTCTGTTGCCTCAATACAAATGTTTCCAAAACTTTCCCATTTATTGCCCCCTATTTCCGTTTCCCAGAACCTACTTTTTTTCTGATGAAAATTCTTCAATATAATTTATTTTGGCTTTATGTAGATCCAAATCTTCTTTTTCCCCCTTTCTTCATCATTTTTAGCGTGTTCACTACACTGAGGAAACACACTTATACGTTTGATTCAAAAGGGACTGAAAAAACCTATTCGTCGCGTAGAATCGCTGAATTTCTACGTATATCGAAAATTATCGAGCTTGGATTATGCATTTTTTTACACTCTTCGACTACGTAGCAATGAAACTTGTCCACATAGCCTGTATATTTTCAAATCAACGAAATAAAGAAAAAAACTCTATAGGCCTTGGAATGGCGTGGACTTTTATACCATTTTTTGCGCGTTAATAGAATCGCTGGTTTTCCACGTAAATTAGAAATTTAAGCGCTTTCAAGTTGTAATTGGTTATAATCTACCGCGTTACGATAATAACTTTTGTCCACGTAGCCTAAATATTTTATAATTAAATAAAAACCGAAAAAAAATTGATTATACCCCATTTTTGGTCAAGGAGGTTGAAATACTAACCTCTTTGGTTTTGGCCCTCTGATAACCATGGTAACATTATAAACAATGGATGTGTTTATATTATCTTCTGGGCCCAAATTCACAAAAAGTCATAACTTTGATTCGGCTCAAAGTTACGACCTTCTTTCGAGATAATACTATATTTTGTCTTAATCCAAACTTATAAAGAAATATTTTATCGTCCCTCCAATCCCTAGCAAGTGTCTGAGATCCACATAGTTCATTAGATCTGGAGATAAGTACCGAAGAAATTGTCTCAACTTTGAGACTACGCCTAGGCCTAGTCCAGACTGGTAGGCCTAGGCCCTAGTAAGTGATCACCTCTTGACTTTGAATATCATTCTACAATGATTTCATGGCTGAATTTGAGAAAACATGTAAATTCTAGCCACCAAAACACGGCAAGGTTATTTCTAAATACCGCGCAATTTGATTTACGTATTTTATCATTCCGGTTCTACATCTAACCTCACTTTGACTTGTTCTCGACTAGGCCTAGCGAATGTCACTGTTCGCCAGTCACCTTGTCTGTTTAGCCCTTTGGTCTAGCCTAACCTGTCAAACAGTTGTGTTGTGTCGTTGACATTACCACTAATAACTACCACTAACTAGGCTACTACTATACCTAGCTGAAATATAACTTATGATAACTAATATAACCACTTAAACATTAACACTAGGCCTAATTATATATACATAATTATATTAGGCATATATAACTAGGCCTAGGCTATATCCTACTAATTATATTACAATGTTCAACGCTGGGCGTTTCCTAATTCTGGATGAGGTTAGGCCATTGAGTTTCAGGAGAGGCCTATCATTGTTAGCTGGTAGAGTATTCAAAGATAGGCTGGATCAATTAAATGTGTCGGATGACAATCTGATCAAACGGTACAGGTCCCCCAAGACATACCGTCTTGGAACTGTGCAACATTTTGGAAGGCGATTTGACCAGACCGACAGCAAGGTCCCATGCCTTGCCTATTGCAACGCAAGTTCTTACTGCGTTGCGATTCTACGCATCTGGAACGTTCCAGTTCGTCATGGGCAATGTAACAGGCATAAGACAAGCCAGTTGCTCGCGAGTTTTGTGTGTCATTAGCAATGCATTGGTTGAACTCCCCCCCCCAGTCCATATCCTTCCCTCTTGAAAATGAGGCACACGTGGCCAGAGTTGAAGCAGGTACGTTGCCGAGGTCATTAGTTGCTAGTACACAAAACTGTCATACACAGACTAGGATCTGATATCAGAGTCAAGTTGAGCTAACCTAAACCGAAAATCTTGAACACCGCAGGAACGATATCTTCATGCATGATGGCTAGTCTATTATTTTGGGGAGAAGGGGGTGGGCCCGGTCTCACACTATTCAAATGCAATATCGTAGCCTTCCTATTCAGTCATCATCTGGAATAAAGGGACTGGAATGGGCTTAGTAGAAATGTTTTTGAAGGGGATGAAATCAGGTTAAAGTTATTCCGTCAGAGGGTTAAGGAGATGATGGGATAGGGGTACTTAGGGAACTTGCCACCGCGCATCTATGTGCATTTGCAAGAGTTAAATAATAATAAATAAATAATAATAATAATAATACGGTGTACTGGATTTTCAGTGTAGGCCTACGTTTTTCTCGATGCACCATATTTTCGGTGTATCAGTTATGCAACCCAAGGGCGGTAGTATCGTACATGTACAGGCCTATGGTGGACCATCCTGACAGAGTTTTTTTGGTTATCCTCTGTCATAAGGTCAATACTGGGATGGTTCTTTAACAACAGGCTACGACCGACTACTTCCCACTTTCCCAAAAACACTGAATAACCTTTCATCTCATCATCTCATGTCATGCACAGACGCCAATAGATCTCAGTCATCAGTAAATAAGTGCGTCGTTAAACCAATATAAATTGAATAGAATACAGGCACATGTACAGATTTATACTGAGACGCGTGGCCGAGTGTTGACACACTGAACCGTCATTCGGGAGACCGGGGTTCGATTCCCGCTATGGTCGACCATCCTGACAGGGGTTTTTCGTGGTTTTCCTCTGTCGTCCAGGTCAGTAGGCCACTGGGATGGTTCCTTAACAACAGGCCACGACCGACTCCTTCCCACCATCCAAAACACCTAATAAAATGACCTTTCATCTCATCATCCCATCATCTCATTCATCATCCACTGACGCCAATAGATTGTAGCCATCAGTATAGTGCGTCATTAAAACCCAATATAAAATAATATGTACAGATTTATAATGTATTTTGTGATTTGTATGTCTTAGGCCTATATAGGTAAAACACTTCATATTGCAGAATATCACAACCTTTCCGAGTTCCCCAACATAATAGGGGCCGTTGATGGATCATTAAACAACGTGAAAGCTCTGTCTGCAGATGAACCTCCTTTCGTCGATAGATACCAGAACTGCAGTATTAATTGCCAGTTCGTGTGTAGGCTACTGCCGACCAGCGATTTGTCAATTTGGTTGCCCGTTGGCCAGAGAGTACACACAACCAATTCATTTAGGCTACTTTCACAATCAGTTCAGTCACATGATGAGGCAAATATATTTTCGTGTGTAGATCGCTCTTCTTACAACAAACACATAGTTCATTATGTTGATTATTCCTAGTTATTAGTGACAATGAGTTGCAAGTGAGTCATGACAAAATTAATTGATATATTCAACCATACTGATTGATTGATTATTGCTTGTTGAATGCCCCGCCAACAGATTAAACTTGTCGATTTTTTTATTCCATTGAACTAAGACTTCATTTCACTTGACGAACAAAATCGGGCTTCGTTTTTATGTTCTCTTTTGTATGTGGGAACGTGGCATACAGATAGGAGAGTGTGCAACCAATCAAAACTTTTTCCAAACGTTGGTGTCATAACAGAATTAAAGTCTTTGTGTCAAAAAGTTGATTGTTTTTTCAATCATTAAAATGGGGTGGAAAGATCGCCCTTGTGGTGCCCCGTCTGAACGATGCTACTGTCATCCATAACCTTGAGAACAATACTTCTGTATCTAGTTTCGATGATAACATAACAGGTTGGGCTTATTTTTTCAGCAAAATCGGATTGACGGTTTTCTCGGGAGGAATTGGGAAAATTGGTAGAATCCCTATGAGAATAACAAGTATAAGAAAGAATGTTATCGTTTTTCACTTCATTGATTGAAATTAGAATTCCTATAATAGAAATCGATATTATTGTAATTGATTTTGTTATTGATTAGAATTGATATTATTCTATTACACATTTCTACCAACTTCTACTGTTTGGAGAAATTCGAATCGGTCGTTTATAAGAAAATGGAGCATTCTATAGGCCTAGGAAAGTTATAGAATATTGAGTTCAAATTTTGTGAATACAAATTGATTGTAGTGAAATATTACAACTTATTAACATATAATACATACTTTATAATACCATAATATAATACATAACTAATACATATAACTTTTCATCAAAACAAACAATGTTTGTCACATGGACACACTTTGACATTAGCAACATATGAGAAAAAAACAATGCTATAATAATGATAATATTTTTGTGAAGTGAAATTATGGTATTCATATGAATGATTACAGTAATTAAACAGATAGTTACGTAGTAGATATTTCGCACACCATGAAGAAATCATCTATAACAAAATGAGAATATAAGCCTATTCAACAAATCAAGTATCGTAGCTCAAATATCTCAAGAAAATCAAAAATCAAAGAAATCAACTGAAAAGCTCTTTTATCGTGAAAGCTTGTTGAACTTCTTGTCGATTTCAATTTTTTGTGAGCCATTTTCAATTATTCTGCTTCATTTTACGCCATGTGATTTTGTTGAATATGGGGATTTTTATGGTAGCAGTAGATTCTATCATATTTTTTTTCATCATCCATTCAACATAATCCGTGGATTTTTCAATCCGAATAATTTTTGTGGTTCCGATGACTTCGTTTTGTTCTGATGATTTTTCAAAATCTGCTTGATTTCTCCATTTTCAGCGTGTTCACCACACTGTGGAAACACACTTATATGTTCGATTCAAAAGGGACCGAAAAAACCTATTTGTCGTGTAGAATCGCTGAATTTCTACGTAAATTGAAAATTATTGAGCTTGGATTATGCAAATTTTCACAATTTTCGACTACGTGGTAATAAAACTTGTCCACATAGCCTGTATATTTTCTAATTAACGAATTAAAGAAAAACTGCTCTGGCCACGCCCACTTTTTGTTGTGGCGTAGGTTATTTCTTGCGCGTTGATAGAATCGCTGGTTTTCCACGTAAATTAAAAATTATTATAACTTATCACAACTTATCGGTAGGTAATGTGATGGTAATGAGGTATGGGCATACAGTAATGGAGTTTTAATCTACGGAGTGTAGGCCTATATTCGTACGGTCAACTGTATGAATAAGTGAAAATAAATAATACGGTCAGTGATATCATGACCGCGAAGTTTCGGTCCATGACTATAAATAGCCAAAATAACGCTCTCTCAACGTGACTTCTGTAGCTCATGGGTTAGCACAGCTGACTCCCAAGCCAGGGAACTGTGATCGAATACCGCCTGTGACTGATTTTTTCATTTTTTTGAATTGGTTGCTCTAGAGTTTATATATGAAGGAAAAAGGTTGGCTTCTTCACGCAAAGCTCCGGACAGAGTGCGCTAGCAGCGGACTGCCCTAGTTTTGTAACTGTCTGCTTATGAGCCATGTTATCGATTGATTTATGTATGGTTGACTACGTCTGTGAAGTTGTCACACGTGTACGGTCACATGTCAGAATATGGAAATATTATTTCACCATTGGTTAGTGCCCCTTAGTGCCGTAACATTTTCTCTTAGTGCAGCTTTAGTTTCGCCGTAATGACGAATTCAATTTTCAGAACCAGCCCCTCACATATCTCCGAAATTCCAATGGTAAACGTTAGTGCTGTAAACATTTTCGTTGGTGCCGCTTTGGTTTTGCCGTTATAGCGCGTCGTCCATGTGAGGGGCCAACTTCACGCCAGCCCCTCACATATCTCCGATCTTGGAAATTTCAACGGCATTCATTAGTGCTCGTTAGTGCCGTACATTATTTCGTTAGTGCCGCTTTAGTTTCACCGTCATGACGAATTCAATTTTCAGAACCAGCGCCTCACATATCTCAGATCTTGACAATTCTAACAGTATACGTTAGTGCCGTGAGAGAATCGTTAGTACCGCTTCGGTTTCGCCGCTACGACGCGTTGTCAATGTGAGGAGCCAACTTCACGCCAGCCACTCACATTTATCTCCGATCTTGAAAATTCCAACGGCATTCGTTAGAACATTTTCGTTAGTGCCGCTTTGGTTTCACCAGCCCCTCACATATCTCTGATCATGAAAATTCCAACGGCATTCGTTAGAAGAATTTCGTTACAGCCGCTTTGGTTTCGCCAAATAACGCGTTGTCCATGTGAGGGGCCAAATCTTCACGCCAGCCCCCTACATGGACAACTCGTTATAACGTCGAAACCAGAGCGGCACTAACGAAAAATGTTTACGGCACTAACGAGCACTAACACAACACCAACGAATGCCGTTGGAATTTTCAAGATCGGAGATATGTGAGGGGCTGGCGTGAAGTTGGCCCCTCACATTGATAACGCGTCGAAGCAGCAAAACCGAAGAGGTATTAACAATTTTTTCCACGGCACTAACGGGCACTAACGCACCACTAACAAATGCCGTTGGAATTTTCAAGGTCGGAGATATGTGAGGGGCTGGCGTGAAGTTGGCCCCTCACATTGACAACGCCTCGTAAGGGTGAAACCGAAGCGGTACTAAAGATTTTTTCACGGCACTAACGGGCACTAACGTAGCATCAACGTATACTGTTGAAATTTTCAAGATCAGAGATATGAGGGGCTGGTTCTGAAAATTGAATTCGTCATGACGGCGAAACTAAAGCGGCACTAACGGTAAATTTTACAACACTAACGTAGCACTATTGAATGCCGTTGAGATTTCCAAGATCGGAGATATTTAAACCGAGATGTAATTTTGTACACAACACAATAACAATACTGTAACAGCTGAAAAGTCGACCGTGCAGGGCTATGGCGCACTAGCGCCGCGAGTGAGAACATTGTGCAGTGAAGAACGCCATTATGTGGACAAAGTCGGGTTGCGGACAGTAAGTGAGGTTATTGGGTTGGGTTTAATCCTCGCGAATACCGCCGGCAGGCGGAACGGAGCTTACATATCATGTTCGTTTATTGGTAACTGGTGTCTGGGGCACTCTAGCAATGAAAATGACAACTAGACTATCCTCCCGAACGAATCCTACGTCACTAACACAAACAACCAATGACAACGCTGACCGTACAATCTATTTACGTGTATTGATATGGCTGACTGTACGATTATCCACAGCCTTCAATCTATTCCTCTATGGTACTCATTATCATTACTCTATGGTGAGAGGTATTATTATTATTATTATTTGACTCTTGCAAATGCACATAAATGCGCGGTGGCAAGTTCCCTAAGTACCCCTATCCCACCATCTCCTTAACCCTCTGACGGAATAACTTTAACTTGATTTCATCCCCTTCAAAAACATTTCTACTAAGCCCATGCCAGTCCCTACCTGTCCTATTTAAGAAAGAGAATTCACCGACATCTAATGTAGCCCCCTTTATGACTACCGCTCTATCATGACCCCTCCTACCTCCATACCTGAAGGATAGGGTAATGTTTTATAGGCTTTCAAGATTTTGTACTTTTCAATGGCGGTCATGATCAGGTAGGGTAAGGTTTGTGTCGAACGCTCGAACCATCATCTAGGTCCAAGGCCTATAACAACCTAACATGACCCCAACATCTGAATCGGTCGATAAATTGGCCCGGTATTTACCATTATGCCATGACTCTAAGACAAGCGGCAGTGAAACTACTTTTATAATTTTCATAACAAACCTCCAAAAACCAACCTAGCCTTTCTAGTCCATGATTGGTTCGAGACAATAGAATAGGGCCTAGCTCAGCTTTGAGTGTGTAGGCCTAGTGTTAGGTCAAGTTATAACACATCAAATCCAATGTCTGTGGCCTATTTGGAAATACTGATATAAATTGTGTTACTTTTACGGTAGGCCTATTCGATAATGATGAGGCCCTCTTTGGAGGTCCCTTAAATTTGTTCAAATCCTGTACAAAGTTCCGCGCAAGGTTTATTGGCAATCTGAACCTTGCACAAAATCTTGCACCGCTCAACGGTGCATCCCGATGCACCAAATCATCCCTATGTATTTTGTTTAGCCACTCTTTCATGTACACGCCTAACATTCCTCCGCAATTGCACCCATGACATAATACCAGAGCCATGAGAGACAGTGGGTCTAAACGATGAGCGTGAATGTTTGCTTAGGTTTTCACAGTTGACGCAAAGAATACATGTAGGCCTAGCCCTATATCTGTCGTTCAAGTGTGTTCCGATGAAATGATTTAAATAAATTTGAAGAGCAGTTCAATCAAATATATTTCTAAATACTTTCCGACCAAAATCTAGCGCCCGAACTATACGAAGTGAGCATCGTAAAACGGATATGTAAGGACAGCCAACGATGAGAACAAAAAAGAAGCTAGAGGTTTATTTACCCCGTTAAAACTACCCTTTGATGAAAATAAAACCTGGGAATGTTCCCCGATGCCTTGACTGTCTGAATCCACCCTTAACTCCCGTTTTCCAGGAAAAATACATTCTATGAAAAATGGTCATTTTAAGCTTTAGGCGCTGGAATTTGAAAAGTGAATTTTAGGGGGTTGTTTACATTTCTGCACGGTATTCAATGGGATTTTACTGTTCTCCGATGCCTTGACTGTCTGAATTCACCCCTAACTCATATCTGTTCCCGCCCCGTTTTCCGGGAAAAAGACATTCTATGAAAAATGGTCATTTTGAGCTCTGGGCGCTAGGAATTTAGAAAGTTAAATTTAGGGGTTGTCTACATTTCTGCACGATATTCAATGGGAATTTACTGTTCCCCGATGCCTCGACCGTCTGAATCCACCCCTAACTCATATCTGTTCCAGCCCCGTTTTCCTGGAAAAAAGACATTCTATGAAGAATGGTAATTTTGGGCTTTGGGCGCTGGAATTTGAAAAGTGAATTTTAGGGGGTTGTTTACATTTCTGCACGGTATTTAATGAGATTTACTGTTCCCCGGAGCCTTGAATGTCTGAATCCACCCCTAACTCATATCTGTTCCAGCCCCGTTTTCCGGGAGAAAGACATTCTATGAAAAGTGGTCATTTTGGGCTTTGGGCGCTGGAATTTGAAAAGTGAATTTTAGGGGGTTGTTTACATTTCTGCACGGTGTTCAATGAGATTTTACTGTTCCCCGAAGCCTTGACAGTCTGAATCCATTCCTAACTCATATCTGTTCCAGCCCAGTTTTCCGGGAAAAAGACATTCTATGAAAAATGGTCATTTTGAGCTCTGGGCGCTGGAATTTAGAAAGTTGAATTTAGGGGTTGTCTACATTTCTGCACGGTATTCGATGGGATTTTACTGTTTCCCGATGCCTTGACCGTCTGAATCCACCCCTAACTTATATCTGTTTGAGCCCCGTTTTCCGGGAAAAAGACATTCTATGAAAAATGGTCATTTTGAGCTCTGGGCGCTGGAATTTGAAAAGTGAATTTTAGAGGGTTGTTTACATATCTGCACGGTATCCAATGAGATTTTACTGTTCCCCGAAGCCTTGTCTGTCTGAATCCACCCCCAACTCCTATCTGTTCCGTCCCCGTTTTCCAGGAGAGAGACATTCTATGAAAAATGGTCATTTTGGGCTTTGGGCGCTGAAATTTGGAAAGTGAATTTTAGGGGGTCGTTTACATTTCTGCACGATATTCAATGGAATTTTACTGTTCCTCGATGCCTCGACTGTCTGAATCCCCCCCTAACTCTATCTGTTCCAGCCCCGTTTTCCGGGAAAAAGACATTCTATGAAGAAAGGTCATTTTGAGCTCTGGGCGCCGGAATTTAGAAAGTTGAATTTAGGGGCCTGTTTACATTTATGCACGGTATTTGATGAAATTTAACGGTTCCTTGATGCCTTGACTGTCTGAATCCACCCCTAACTCATATCCGTTCTAGCCCCGTTTTCCGGGAAAATGATATTCTACGGAAAATGGTCATTTTGCGCATTGGGCGCTGTAATTTAGAAAGTTTATTTTAGGGGTTGTCTACATTTCTGCACGGTATTCAATGAGACTCTACTGTTCTCCGATGCCTCGACTGTCTGAATTCACCCCTAACTCATATCTGTTCCATGTTAGTTTTCCGGGAAAAAGACATTCTACGGAAAATGGTCATTCTGGGCTTTGGGCTTTGGAATTTGGAAACTGAATTTTAGGGGGTCGTTCACATTTCTGCACGGTATTCAATGCGATTTTATTGTTCCCCGATTCCTGACTGTCTGAATCCACCCCTAACTCATATCTGTTCCAGCCTCGTTTTCCGGAAAAAAGACATTCTATGAAAATTGGTCATATTTGGCTTTGGGCGCTGGAATTTGAAAAGTGAATTTTAGGGGTCTGTTTACATTTCTGCACTGTATTCAATGAGATTTTACTGTTCCCCGATGCCTTGACCGTCTGAATCTACCCCTAACTCATATCTGTTCCATGTTGGTTTTCCGGGAAAAAGACATTCTATGAAAAATGTTCATTTTGAGCTCTGGGCGCTGGAATTTAGAGAGTTGAATTTAGGGATTGTCTACATTTCTGCACGGTATTCAATGCGATTTTACAGTTCCCCGAAGCCTAGACTGTCTGAATCCTCCCCTAACTTATATCTGTTCCAGCCCTGTTTTCCGGGAAAAAGACATTCTATGAAAAATGGTCATTTTGGGCTTTGGGCACTGGAATTTGAAAAGTGAATTCTTTGGGGTTGTTCACATCTCTGCACGGTATCCAATGAGATTTCACTGTTCTCCGATGCCTTGACTGTCTGAATCCACCCCTAACTCATATCTGTTCCATGTTAGTTTTCCGGGAAAAAGACATAAACGAAAAATGGTCATTTTGGTCTTTGGGCGCTGGAATTTGGAAAGTGAATTTTGAGTTTTTTTTTTTAATACTCATTGGATACCGAGCAGAAATGTGAACGACCCCCTAAAATTCACTTTCCAAATTCCAGCGCCCAAAGCCCAAAATAACCATTTTTCGTAGAATGTCTTTTTCCCGGAAAACTAACACGGAACAGATATGAGTTAGGGGTGGATTCAGACAGTCAAGGCATCAAGGAACAGTTAAATCTCATTGAATACCGTGCAGAAATGTAAACAACCCCCAAATTCAACTTTCTAAATTCCAGCGCCCAGAGCTCAAAATGACCTTTCTTCATAGAATGTATTTTTCCCGGAAAACGGTGCTGAAACAGATATGAGTTAGTGGTGGATTCTGACATTTAAAGCATTGGGGAACAGTGAAATCTTATTGAATACCGTGCAGAAATGTAGACAACCCCTAAATTTAACTTTCCAAATTCCAGCGCCCCGAGCTCAAAATGACCATTTTTCATAGAATGTCTTTTTCCCGGAAAACGGGGCTGGAACAGATATGAGTTAGGGGTGGATTCAGACAGTCGAGGCATCAGGAAACAGTAAAATCCCTTTGAATATCGTGCAGAAATATAAACAACCCCCTAAAATTCACTTTTCAAAGTCCAGCGCCCAAAGCCCAAAATGACCATTTTTCATAGAATGTCTTTTTCCCGGAAAACGGGGCTAGAACAGATATGAGTTAGGGGTGGATTCAGACAGTCGAGGCATCAGGAAACAGTGTAATCTCATTGAATACCGTGCAGAAATGTAGACAACCCCTAAAATTGACTTTCTAAAGTCCAGCGCCCAGAGCCCACACTGACCATTTTTCATAGAATGTCTTTTTCCCGGAAAACGGGGCTTGAACAGATGTGAGTTAGGGGTGGATTCTGACATTTAAAGCATTGGGGAACAGTAAAATCTCATTGAATACCGTGCAGAAATGTAAACAACCCCCTAAAATTCACTTCTCCTATTCCAGCGCCCAGAGCCCAAAATGACCATTGTCCATAGAAGGGTGGTTCCCCGGAAAACGGGGCTGGATCAGATATTAGTTTTCCCGGAATTCAAACAGGATTCAGACAGTCGATGCATCGGAATTCAGGAGGTGTTCAGGAACACACTCATACCTATAATAAAATGTCGAGAGCTTCAAAAATTTGATGAATTCCGTCATTTAAATGAATAGAATTTTAAATCACCACGTTATAGTTAAGGGTACTTTTCTGGAGAACAGAGATGGATCATCAAGGAGGTTACCATGATCAAATCCATGTCTGTTCATGTGGTTCATACATATGGTTCATATACTTTTTTTTCAACATCAGAAACAGATTAAAATCGGGTTTTATTCTGTTGAAGGGTTACCCTGTAACATCATTAATGGATTAGGCCTTTGCGATAATAGGGATAATAGATGTAAAAGTGTCAACTCATTATGTTCATGTCATCGATTAAATAGCGTATTTTGCTGAAATTGGTATCAGTTCAGCATTTTTCGAAGCTAGCTTTATACTCCTAACAAGACCTTGAGTTTGGGCGCTGCCTATGATTCTGGGCGCTACTTTCTGGGCGCTGTTTTGGCGCACATCATGAACTATGCCTCCGGAACGTATGAAATATGCATCGGGCATCTAGCTAGATCACAAGTTGGCCAAAACAAAACAAAAAAGACTAAAAAGAAGAAGATGCCTTTAAAATGATTTTAAGGGGTGAATGAACTCATATAGGGTGAATAATGATGCACAATCAATCAATTATCCACCCCCGGATATTTTCGAAGGCAATTATATCTCTTGACAGAATATATTTTTTTCTATTATTATGGTTTGCATTCCAGCACCCGATCTGTTGCTGGAACCAGACCCCTATTTGAGGCGTTATTTGAATTTCTGCAACAAAATGACCCATTCAGGGTGATTATTTGATCGATTACATTTTTCTTTTTCATCCTTAACTTTTTTTGTATGACGCTCGTTTGGGTGAGATTCATCCCCTAACGGATTCGCGTTTTTCGCTAACCGGACCCCTGTTGGAGGGGTTGTTTGAATTTCTGCCACATAATGACTCATATGGGGGGGGGGGGGGGGAAACAACCCTATTTTGTTTTCCACCCCTGAATTTTTTCGTATGACGTTCGTTTAAGAGAAATTCATCCCTTAACAGGTTGATATTTTCACAATTATTCTGGGTGCTGGAATCAGACTCCTTGAGGGGTTGTTTGAATTTCTGCAACAAAATGACCCATACAGGGTGGTTAGTTGCTCGATGAAATTTCATTTTTGACCCCTAACTTTTTTTGTATGCCACTCGTTTGGGTGAGATTCATCCCCTAACGGTTTCGCGTTTTTCGATTACCGTACTCCTATTGGACGGGTTGTTGGAATTTCTGCAACATAATGACTCATATGGGGTGGTTGGTGAAACAACCCCATTCTGTTTTCCACTTCAAACTTTTTTTGTATGATGCTTGTTTGGAAGAAATTCATCCCTCAACAGGCTGATATTTTCACAATTTTGGGTGCTGGAACCAGACCCCTATTTGAGGGGTTATTTGAATTTCTGCACAAAATGACCCATATAGGGTAGTTAGTTAATCAATACAATTTTGTTTTCCACCCCTAACTTTTATTGTATGACGCTCGTTTGGGTGAGATTCATCCCCTAGCGGATTCGCGTTTTTCGATTACCTGACCCATATTGGAGGGGTTGTTGGGATCTCTGCAACCAAACGACTCATATGGGGTGGTTTTTGGAACAACCCCATTTTGTTTTCCACCCAACTTTTCTTGTATGACGCTCGTTTAGGAGAAATTCATCCCTTAGCAGGTTGATATTTTCACAATTCTGGGTGCTGGCTGGAATCAGACCCCTATTTGAGGGTTTGTTTGAATTTCTGTGACAAAATGGCCCATATGGAATGGTCAGTTGATCGGTAACATTTTGTTTTTCACACCTAACCTTTTTTTGTATGACGCTCGTTTGGGTGAGAATCATCCCCCAACGGATTCGCGTTTTTCGATTACCGGACCCATATTGGAGGGGTTGTTTGAATTTCTGCAACCAAACGACTCATATGAGGTGGTTTTTGGAACAACCTCATTTTGTTTTCCACCCCCAACTTTTTTTTGTATGACGCTCGTTTCGGTGAGATTCATCCCCTAACGGATTCACGTTTTTCGCTAATCGGACCCCTATTGGAGGGGTTGTTCGTATTTATGCAACATAATGACTCATGTTGGGGGGATTTGGTGAACCTACCTCATTTTGTTTTCCATCTTTAACCTTTTTTGTGTGACGCTCGTGTAGGACAAACGTATCCCTTAACAAGTTGATATTTTCACAATTCTGGGTGCTGGAACAAGACCCCAATTCGAGGCTTTGTTTTTAATTCTGCTTCGAAATGACTCATAGATAGGCCTATAGGGTGGTTAGTTGATCGATAAAATTTTGTTTTCCACCCCTCCTTTTTTTTGAATGACGCTCGTTTCGGTGAGATTCATCCCCCAACGGATTCGTGTTTTTCGATTAACGGACCTCTATCGGAGGGGTTAGTTGAATTTCTGCAACAAAATGACTTATCTGGGATGGTTGGTGGACCAACCCCATTTTGATTTCCATCTTCAATTTTTCTGTTTGATGCTCGTTTAAGAGAAATACATTCCCTAATAGGTTGATGTATCATTTTCGTCAATTGATGTTTTTCGGATTTTTCCCCACATTCCTGGAATATGACTTCCGATTTCACGTGCTGAAACACTGGCCCAATCGGGGGACCGGTGTGGAAATGGCGAGCATCGAACTTTCGGAAAAAGTTGTTTTGCTTTCAATTTCCAGGTCAAGGTTGGTATTGCATATCCCACCCTGATCTGAATGACCAGTTCGAAACTCAGAATCATCTTTCTCCCTATCGATCTCCTCGACCCGATGGCGGTCATTTCGGGTCGTTTTTCGCGTCAACGGACACTGCAACAACCGCAACGCCGCCTCCCGACGTCAACTAGGCCGAAAAAAACGTAAAAAAAACATTTCGTCAATTAATTTTTTTTCGCAATTTTTTTTCGACATTCGGACATCCGATTAGGACATCTTATTCCACGTTCTGAAAAACTGGTTCAATCGGTCAACCGATGTGGAAATGACGAGCATTTATTTCACTTTCGGGAAAAATTTGTTTTGTTCTCGATATATCCCGGTCCAGGTTTGTATCACATATTATCCTACCCCGACCTGAATGACCAGTTCGGAACCCAAAATTTGCTTTCTCCTTATCGATCTCCTCGACATGATGGCGGCGGCGATTTCGGGTCGGTTTTCGCGTCAACGGCCACTGCAGCGACCGCGACGGCAAAGGCCGACGTTTAATGGGTATACAAACCCCTGAAAAAAACATTCTCGTCAATTGGTATTTTTTCGGAGCTTTTCTCTCGACATTCGTAGATTATGACATCCGATTCCACGTGCTGAAATATTGGCCAAATCAGGCGAAAATGTGGAAATGGCGAGCATTCAACTTTCGGACAAAATTTGTGCTGACATTTCTGACACGCGTAGTGAATAAACCATTCGAAATATCGCTGGAAATTCAACGAATAGATGCTGAAGGGACCCCCTCCCCCCTCCCCACTAAAAAGAGGGATTTTCCACCCTTCAATTTTCGAGTTTCTCTTATACCCTCTTGGTGAAAATTCGAAAAAATGAGGGGTATTTTCACAGCCTTCTGGCGGTCGAACGGGATTCTTCAGAGTTATGCCGTGCCCATATTCGTGGTAATTGGATTGTGCCTAATCCAGAAATGGGCACATCGAAGAGATCCAAACAAAACTCTGGAAGATATAGGCGAAAAACGTGAACCATGTCGTAGTGCCATAAGACCAATGTTAAATTACAATGACTGATTTCTTTCCAAGTCAATTAACATTGGCCTCATGAGGCTCACGACATGGTTCTCGTTTTTCGCCTATATCTTCTGAACATTCGTTTGAATCTCTTCGAGGTGATCATTTCTGTAATAAGCCCAGTCCAATCACGCCGAATCTGGACACGGCATTATACAAAATGTATTTCGTCCGCCAGAGCCCCAAAGGTTCATCCTTATAGATTGCTCACTTTTATGGATTCATAAGAAACAGGCAATATTAATATAAAATTTACATTATATTTTCAATCCTTCGAAATATATTACAGTTAAAATAGGTCTGTGATGTATCAATGTGTAATGACTCTACGTTTACATTATCATTGAGTTCATAACTACTAAAAACTCAATGACATTATGGTAGTAACCACTCTTGTCAGGGAAACTGTTCTTTATGTGTGTTTTTACAAATTAAATAATAATGAATGACATCATGAATGATTTTAGATCAATAAATCCAAATAGGATCTAAATAATAAAATTGCAACATATTTTATAATTTTGTGTATCGTGTGGCTTAAGTTGAATCGTTGCATCACTAACACGCTTATATGAATGGACTTTAGGCCATTTGTTCATGTTTTGAGAATAAGATGCATGATGCCCATCAACACAATGTGTGGTACACAAAACTGAGACCACTATACATACAAATATTCCTTTTGTACTTTTCTTAGGTTTCTGTATACAATACAAGGTTGTGATACGAAGTTTTATTTCACCAGAAGCAATATATATATATATATATATATATATATATATATATATATATATATATATATATATATATATATATATATATATATATTGAATGTTTTCTGTTTTCTTGAATTGTTTTCTGAATGTTTTCTGCATTCAAACCGCCCTACTTGGTCTGGAGGTAGCACTTCTGGTTTCAGGGCCGCAGGTTCAAATCCTGCGTAAGGTGTGGGTTTTTTCAAATGTCCTCCCATCTATCATCACCTCACTGTTTCTTCATCACCCGCGCATTCATACTCTCTATAACCTAGCTGTTGGTGGGGTAGTTAAGCAACATAAAAAAAGCCTTTAATAAGAGTTTTGGATTATTACGCCTATAAGCAAAATATTGAAATTACTCTACTCTGTTGATAGGATGATTTAATTCAGGATTTTCTGTCTATAGAAGAAATCATGTAATGTTTTTTGTGAATAGTAGCGATGTATTTAAGATTTCTTTCGATAGAAACAATCAATTCCAGAATTTATTTTCACAGAATAATCTATTTGAGGTTTTCTGTCAATAGAGGCAATCAATTTAAGGTTATTTTTCTATATGAGGGCGTCCAAGGGTGAGCTCGCTCACCCTTTTCATCTCCCACTCATTGTACTCTCCATAACCTAGCTGTTGGTGGGGTCGTTAAGCAACATAGAAAAATGAGCATTTAATGCATTCAATAAAAGTATTAGATTATTACGATTAATAATATTATTATTAGATTATAAGTAAAATATCAAAGGTGGGTCTACTCTACTCTGTTGATGAGAAAAGTTATTTCAGGATTTTATGTCAATAGAAGAAATCATGTAACGTTTTTTGTAAATAGAAGCAATGTATTTAAGATTTCTGTCAAGAGAAACAATCAATTTAGGAGTTTATTTTCACAGAAGAATCCATTTGAGGTTTTCTGTCAATAGAAGCAATCAATTTAAGGTTCAATTTTCTATATGAGGGCGTCCAAGGGTGAGCTCGCTCACCCTTGTTATTAAAGATATTGAACAGTTCTACGGTAGGAATTTTGTGGTCACTTATGCCAATGTTTACCCTTGTCATACTCAGTTTTCTGGTGGCCTCACCAAGATAACATCCAGAAGATTGCTGCCTCCTGTTCTCGTTTCTCTTGTCCCCTCCCTAACTGTTTGTATAAAACCCTCATTCATTATTTCAGTTATTAAATCTTGCCTCTTGCTTACCCCCACTCCAACACTTCCCTCTTCCCAAATTATCCCTGGTATAGATTAAAATCCCCTGCCACAATTAGGTTTCGTTTGTTATGATTTTCTAATATCCTATTCCTAATTCGTTCTAATATAAATTCCGTTGTATTGGGAGGCCTGTATCCCGCAATTATCACAGATCCTATAGTCCCAATCGTAACTTCTATTCCCATCAATTCTGCTTCTTTTTCTGTTCATACTACTCTCCCTGATAATTCATTTCTACACCTCACCAATACCCCCCCCCATTTTTATTCCTGTCTCTTCTAAATATACCGTAACCCTCCACCTCTATTTCTTCATCTGTGAATCATCCATTGAAATTTAATGTACTTCAAAATTTGTTGTCTCCTTTTTTCCCCTTTTTTTGTATCCTTTTTTTTCCTTGCCCCGTTTCATCTGTCCTTCATCAACCCTGTTACTAGCGAGTCTCTCTTCCGTATACAGTCACCTCTTGTCTCCAATCATCATTCTTTCTGCCACTCTTCCCAACAGTTCCCCTATCTTTTTAGTCCCCCAATGATTTAGATGAACACCGTCCTCTTTCAGGACACTGTCCTTGATCCAACAGTTTGTTTCTACGTACAACACTCTCTCTTCTTCACACATTCTCTCTGTTATTCTGTTTACTTCGTCTACTGATTCTTTCTTTTCACTCTTTCTATGTACAATTCCACTAACAGCGACTCTTCCTTCCCCAATTTTATTCTTAGCAGCAACTATCAATTCTTTCATTCCTTTCTTCATAATATTCTGACGATCTTGTCCCCTTCCCATCTCTTCTAGGTCGTTTCCTCCAACATGCAAGATTACTTCCTTTCCTTCTACTTCCCTTTCCTGCATCGCATCCACTACTCTCTTCATCATAAATATTCCAATACCCGCTATCACGTCAACGACTGTGTTTTCTCCCGAACTTATGCTTTCTTCCCGCACCAACGAGCTCCATATTATCACTACTTTTTTAAATTTGCTTCCCATTTGCAATTTGTCTTATCTTTTCCTCTCTTCTCTCTTCTTCATAGCTAAAGCTTCTCTCTTCTTTAAAACCTCATCTTCTCTCTTCTTTGTAGCTTCATCCTCTCTCTTCTTTGTAGCTGCATCCTCTCTCTTCTTTGCAGCTTCAGCATTCCTCATATTATACCCTTCCTCCCTGTACCCTTCACAACTCCTTTTTAGGCCTGTCACCTCCCTAACTACTTTGTACTGTGCTACAGTAATATTTTCACAGGCCAAATGCCACTTTTGTGTACAATTGGCTTCGCAGCATTCAACAACCTTGTCGTCCTTACAATTACCAAGCTCACACTTTGCACCACAGTTAATAGAGTTGGGCCTAGCCTATTCCACTGTGCTTTTCTTTACTCTTCTTCCACTCTTCTTCTTGTCCTTGACAAGAAGAAGTTCAGTGGTAACCTTGTCCTCGTCCGCCCTACCCTCACTTTTGCACCACACTCCACTCTTAACTCCACTCGTACATACTATACACACCCATTTCCTTTTTCCCTCTTCTGTTTTTCTACTACATCTGTACTGGACGCCATCTTCACCGACCTAACTGATTGGCTATGTTCCTCCGACCATCCTAATAAAGATTCCATAGTAGTTTTTAATTCTTCTATATTCACACGCATCTTCTTCTCTGCATTAAACCTCTCCATCTGCGACTCCACTTTGTCTTGCTCCAATTCATTTACCTTCTTTACCAAAGTAATTACTTTTATTTCCATGTCCATCTCCCACATAAATCTATCCGCTAATGCATCATATAAATCTTTTTTATTTTTCTTGTCCTTCAACTTCATTTCTTTGACCTCTTCCATAAGTTCCATCACTAATTTCACCATTCTTACCGGACAGTTGACTTCATTCTCTTCCTGTTCTTCTTTCCACATCTACACACATAAGACATTTATCACAATCCCATTTTCTATTCTTCAACTTCTTAAATTCTTTCAGTACCATCCCAGCACATTTATAATGTCTCCAGCTTCCACACTTATCACACTCCAATCCCGACATTGTTCTTTTCTCACAAACTACACATGGATGACTCATTAGTATTTAATTGTAGTCACTTTCTTTCAGATGGTTTCGAAGGGATAATTATTTCCCACATTTTTGCTTCATCGGTAATGTCTTCTCTTAGACTGTACTTGGAGTGTTTTTGTACTATTGTCTTCAAGTTTTAGTGAAATTTTTCTCAGTACCGGCAATTATTTTTCAGGATACATTTTAATGGTACTTGATCTACCACTTCACTTGACAGTAAGTGCAAGCCTTGTTCTTTCATAATATTCATTGAAAAAATGTACTTCTATTTCAGAACTGACGCAACCGAAGCAATTGATATGAGGATTGGCCACGCCGCCGTACGCGTCGTAAATAGTGTAATTTTTTGCTGACTCCTTTTTGTACATAGTAGGCCTACTTGTAATAAAGTGTTAAATATTATCGCATTGAAATCTACTGCCTCATTATATTCAGTAGCAGAATCTAGATAGCTTGATTGGTAACCGCTGTGCTAATCAGTTCATCAAAGTACAACATTTCATCTTAGCCCGAGAGTTGCTACTGATGAGTTCTGTAGTTAATAAAATACAAGAACAACATTATATCAGTACTTTGAAAGACTGGTAAACTTGGAGCTAGTGTCGTGGCGCGATGACTATATAAATATAAATGTTATTAAATAATTCAATTATCAAATGATAGACCTGTACAATTTTTTCCATTTTAATGTTTTATCTAAGATCCAGTATAAGGCCTACAACATGTAAATATGTAGAAAAAGTTATTGATTCTCTTGCCAAATCGAGCTGTAAACTTCTATTCATAGATGACAACAAAATAATTCCCTCATAACCTCTATTTATGTAACCTAAGAAACAAAACACCTTTATCTTCCTTCTCTCTCTAACTGACAAACACATCATTTCTCCTAGCCCTTACTACCTTATAATTGCTTTCACTTCTTCTTCTCCTCCACTCAGTTGACTATAAAAGAACAGAAAAAGCCCTTCGATAGCAAGTTGGCAACTCATTCATCTCTATCGCTCTCTCTGTTGATCTCTGTCTCTTCTTGTCTCTATGGAAGCCTTATGGTTCTAGAGTTAGCTTCTTTTCGATCTCTATTGAAGCCTTATGGTTCTAGAGATCTTTAGATCTATATTTTTTTGCTCTCTTTGTTTTTTTTCTCTTTCTTTCTCTATTGAGCCTTATGTGTTCTAGAGAAATTGTTTCTTGTACTAAATATCTGTCCATCTGTGACGCTTGAACTAAAGTAAAAAACCAACTTCAATCTTCTATCAATTCGTCTCCCAAAGAAAACCTACCAAAAAAATCCCCTGTCAAGTGAAAACTTGAAACTTGTGAATTTTCTCTTATATTCAGGTCTACTTGATGTATCTACAGACTCTAGAGAAAACTTCCTCGTTCTTTTATAATTTGTGTTAATTGTATTATCTAAGAGTGATTCTTATCTTGATAAAACCAACTATATCTGCTAACTGGGTAGACCTAAGTCAAACTTTTGGAAACTTTACTTAGGCTGAATAAATCTAGCTTGTACTCCTTCCTGATTCTAATAGCGACCAGCTGACGTTAGTGTCAGGCCCACCAACCTATCCCGAAAAAGCCTATCAAACTAAACTTTTTTTTATCTCACGTGAACATTAGTCTTTCTCAACTTCTTTTTAATGTTCTAATTGTCAAAATAGCTCGCGCCCCGTGACACTAGTTACTAATCAATCACAATAGTATCACCTACTAAAATCGATTTACAAATTGACCTCTTACAGTCGAATTATGGCACATTCTGCACCTTTCCTTGGCCCCTTTCCCTGTGGCCATAATATTGTAACTATATTGAATGCACTTTGGCTTTTATTTGGTCACAAGTGCATGTATTGCGGTCACCAATTGCACACCACCAAATAATATGTGGCCACCTAGTGGTCACTGCTAAATAATCTATTTATTCTTGTTTAAATACATGCATATTGATACCTGTTGAATCATACAGAAACCTAATGAAAACGTCCTGTAGAATTAGGAAGAGACCTATTCAAAACGGTTGATAAAAGATTATTGCAACCTGTTCTTTCTTTTATAAACCTATTCAAATAAGACTATAAAAACGTGTACAGATCTGTTAAATCTTATTAAATACATACATGTTAATACCTATTGGACCATGCAGAGACCTAGTGAAAAAGTCATGTATAATACTTAAGAGACCTAATAAAAATTGCTTGAAAACTGTTATTGAAACCTGTTATTTCTATTACAAACCTATTCAAATAAGACTGTTAAATCCTGTAGAAATCTGTTCAATCCAAGTTAATGTATGCATATTAATACCTATTGAAACATACAGAAACCTAATGAAAACGTCGTGTAGAATCCTTAAGAGACCTATTGAGAACTGTTGAAAAAATGCTAATGAAACCTGTTATTCCTTTTACAAACCTATTCAAATAAGATGATTAGAACCTGTGGAAATCTATTTATTCTTGTTAAATACATGCATATTAATACCTATTGAAACATACAGAAACCTAACAAAAATATCGTGTAGAATTCGTAAGAGACCTATTCGAAACGGTTGAAGAAAGGTTATTGCAACCTGTTCTTTCTTTTATCAACCTATTCAAATAAGACTATAAAAACGTGTACAGATCTTTTGAATCTTATCAAATACGTACATGTTCATACCTATTGGATCATGCAGAGACCTAGTAAAAATGTCATGTACAATACTTAAGAGACCTATTAATAATTGCTTGAAAACTGATATTGAAATCTGTTATTTCTATCACAAACCTATTCAAATAAAAGATTAAAAACCTATAGAAATCTCTTTAATCTTATTAAATACGTATATGCTTCAAACTGTTGGAACATGAAGAAACCTAATAAAAACGTAATGTAGAATCCTTAAGAGGCCTATTGAAAATGGTGGAAAAACTGTTATTGAAACTTGTTATTCCTATTACGAAAACTATTAAAAAAGGTTGAAAATGGGTATTGAAACCTGTACAAACCTGTAAGTGAAGTCTGTTCATAAGTAAAGATTCCTATTCGTACCTATTCAATCTGTGGAAAACTGTTATGTAGAGACTTTTTGATTCCTATTAAGAATATTTTGGCTGATATTACTCACCTGTTGATTCCTAAATTTGTGTGTAAAAAATCGTGTTAAGTCCTACAGCTTTAACCTGCTCAAACCTTTAGAAAACTATTCATTCCTATCCTATAGAAGCCCTACAGGTTTCAATAATAATTTGTACCAGGGATGGGCAAAAAAAAAAAAAAATCAGCTACCTCCCCAGGCTTACCAATGCCAATTTTGTTTGAACCCCATGAGATAAATATCCATGGCCTTAGTTGTGCTAGGGTATTGACTAACGAAAGAGAAGATTTAACTCTTCAAATTAGGTTATTAAATATAGTTGATAGAGAATTAGTTATACCAGTAAACACAGTCCTAGGATGTGTTCAACCTATGGATGATAGTATTAATACGGACTTATTAAGTACTGACGATTCCCGCGTTGCTACCTTAACTACAGGCGGAAATGCCATAGTAGCAGGTCAATCAAAAGCAGAGCGTGAGGCAATCATTGCTGAAAAGTGCCAACTCAGTCACCTCCCCTCTCACCACCAAGAATTAGTAAAAAATCTCTTGGTACGGTACACAAATCTTTTCTTCCTAAACGGAGATGAGATCGGAAAACATCCCACAATTCAGCACCGAATTGATACGGGATCATCAATGCCGATAAGGAGGCCTCCTTATCGCATTCCTCAAACTCAGAGAAAAATCGTCGAAGACCTTATCTCTGACCAGTTCTCCAAAGGCATAATAGAGCCTTCCTACTCTCCTTGGGCAGCGCCCATGCTTCTCGTGCCGAAACGCACCATTAGCGGTGAAAAGGAATACAGAATGGTATGTGACTACCGTCGTCTTAACGCAGTCATGGTAAAGGATAGTTACCCTTTACCAAACATACCAGAAACCCTGGACCTCCTCGGTAACGCTAAATATTTCACCACTCTTGATCTTCATTCGAGTTATAATCATATTGAAATAGCGCCTGAGGATGTTGCTAAAACAGCATTTTGTACTCCCACAGGCCTATGGCAATACAAGCGTCTCCCTTTTGGTTTATGTAATGCCCCAGCTTCTTGGCAAAGATTGATGGACACAGTTCTCAGTGGATTGACTGGAAATACCGTCCTGATCTATATAGATGACCTCATTATCTGGTCAAATACGGTTGAAGAGCATGTAGAAAAACTAGCTACAGTCCTAGATAGGTTGCAAGATGCTAATCTGAAACTACGACCAGATAAATGCCACTTCTTACAAACAGAAGTAGAATATCTAGGACACCGTATCACAGCAGATGGTGTGAAACCTAACCCACGTACCATTGAAGCTATTTTAAGCTACCCTCGACCTACTAATCTCAAAACAATACGAGGATTTCTTGGATTAACCGGATATTATAGACGATTCATCCCCAATTTTGCTCATATCGCTAAACCTCTCACCTTATTGACAAAGAAGGATACTCCCTTCGTTTGGAAAGCTGAACATAATGAATCATTTCAAATTCTACGTAATGCTCTTTGTACTGACCCAGTATTAGCCTATCCCGATTTCACCAAAGAATTCTTCCTCACTACTGATTCATCGGGATATGCCATCGGCGCCGTACTCTCTCAGAAGATAGACGGACAAGAGCGCCCTATCGGGTATGCCTCAAGACAATTAAACGCAGCTGAATGTAATTACTCAACGACTGAACGTGAGCTCCTTGCTGTCCTATTCGGAATTAAATTCTTCAACTGTTACCTTTTCGGAAGATTTTTCACTGTGTATTCTGACCACAGGGCATTAAAATGATTGCTCTCTCTTCCCAAGCCCAATTGCAAGCAAACACGCTGGGCACTGACACTAGCGGAATATACTTTCACGGTGGAACATAAGCCAGGTAGTTCTATAACCCATGTGGATGCACTCTCCCGACTCCGCGTAAATGTGAATCGAGAATCACCCACTCCACCTGTTGAGCCCTTGTTCGACCGACAGCTAATCAAGCGTGAACAAGACCATTACCCAACCGAACCACATGCTACGTTGAAACGAGCATTTGAAATAACCAGAAAAAACATTACCCGTAGTCAAGAGAGAAATGAAAAATATTATAATAGGACAAGTGAACCAGTAGACATAAAAATAGGCGATTTAGTACTATTGTACACTCCAGTTGTAAAAAAGGGAGTGACTCGCAAATTAGGTCGCCTATGGAACGGACCCTATAGAGTAATTGAACAATTAGGACCAGTTGATTCACGATTCGTCACGTTTATAACAGAAAAATTCAATCCACCCATGTAAATCGTTTGAAACATTTTCATTCTTTCCACCCTGAAAGCTTTAACGAGGATCTAACACCAGTTACTGAAAACCTTGATGAAATTATTATTGAATCACCAGAATCACCCCCCAATAGCAGTAACATTCCCCTAACCTTTGACTTGGATGATGATTATTTCCCCCCTTACCAAAGACATAGACCTCAAACCTCAACAATACAACAACACTTTTCCACACCTGACGAAAATTTCTTGAACGAAACTGTACATTCCAACCAAAACTCTCCCTCGACTAGTTTAACTCCAGCATTTGACATAACTGTAGAAACTGATATCAGACTCCCACCCTATTCTTCACGCACCCCTCCAACAATAAAATCCCCACCCCTAGATTTCACTCCACTACCCATAACTTCTACTCCCTTGGGACTTTTTCCCCCCAGTGCTGGACCACTAGAGTTTGACCCTATACAACCCCTCACCCTTTCCACAGAAACACCCCGTCGATCCACCCGAACTCGATATAACCTTCGCGACCGTATACCCCAGACATTTCGATATACCCCCGACCCATCCCCGAAACGCAAGTAGGCAAAATAAATAACAAGCACACCTCACCCATCTTACGGAGCCTATAAAATGACAGATAGAAGGGATCAATGGACAGACCCCTGCCCTTACTATTGGCTACGACGGACTCCACCTCCGAAATCAAAAATCCCAATCCCCTGGAGCCATCTCCTTCGCGATAAGAAATTAGAATGGGAAAGGAAATACTTATACTGTAATGGACCTCCAGAACCCCGTTAAATAAGAAAAATTGTCAACCCGACAATCTGCGAAATTCATACACCCCATCTTTGTTCACCCTATTAAACCATTAGTTTTTAGTATACATTCAATTCATCCGAATCACTATGTCCATAAATCGATGTAATCACCAACTATAACTTGTCTCAATTCATCTACCCTCCACCACGCACAAAGACTCCCCTCCTTCTCAACTTACACTACCCCTCTTTTCTAACAATAAAACAGCCTAGTCAAAAAAAAAAAAATCAACAAATAAAACTCAATCACATCTCATTGTTTCACTACCTATTTATTTTCTTTCTTTCCCCTTCAACCTAAATACCTCGTTTGCATATTATGTTGGACTAAATCACAATTCAACAATTGTATAGATACAATAACTATATTAAGCGAGCTTTATAAACCAGCCACTTAACTTACGGAACAATCACATGAACTGGAATAATGACATTAATAAACATACACTACTACTGTGCATGTTTCCCCCGTAGATAAAATAATTAATTAATTAATCCCCCCCCCCCACAAAAAAAACGTGTCAGTATAATAATTGATATAACGTTCTAATGCCTAGTTGTCTTCACCTATAATAAGCCAAAAAAATTCTATCAAATATTAACTATGATACTATTCTACTAATTTCTATGCCAACACTCCTTCCAATCAACCAATTCACCTAAGACTAACAGCTGTTACCAGTATAATCAACAGCTAGGAAGCCACTACTACGCACCAACTGCCATGAATGGACCGCACCCAACTTCCTCGTGGACGCGATATCAGACGCAGGCCAAACACAACTTTTCACCACCGGCAAATATCCCCCCCCCCCCACGAGCGGAAGAGATGTTGACTACACACAGAAAATACCCTGACAGCGTAATCTGGATCTACACTGCATTCACCAAACAACAAAACTCGACAGACTGCAATCAACCCCCCCCCCCCCCCAAAAAAAAGAAGAAGTTATAACAAACATTCAAAGTAATGCCCTGCAATAACCATGTCTAACTCCCTACTACAATAATCTCGCATTCTATTCCCCTTTTGTGATAACATTTCCAATCTCCTACTAACCAATTGTACAATTCATTCACAACCCCCCGCCCCCCACCTCTCACAAACAATCAACATCACTTCCAACAATACACCAAGACATCTTCATGGATCGCTTCGGACTCCTTGTGGAAGAATACGAGCCAAAATACCATTGGTACCCAGCAGATAGGCCGATTATAACAACCCTCACCCAGGAAGAACAACAAAAGTTCCTACGTATGATCCAAATGCAGTACGAAGGAATCTTACACCTGACAACGCAGCGTCTCCACAAGAACGTCTCCCGCACCACAGTTGAAACCACACTCCGCCGACAACACTCAATCGGCCAATTGAACTTCTCAATGCAATTCGGAAAATTCCCCACCCTCCATCCACCTATAACACTCACCCCATCCACCGAGGCGACAAAAACGCTCTCACCTAACCTACCAACCCTATCAATAACCACCCCCTCTCTATAGTTACCAAACCTACCCCAACCAAATCAGAAATAACCTTCCATGGCTTACCGACTGGATACCGACACCGCACACACAAAACAACATCGCCGAACTCTACCAGATGATAAACCCGAAAAATGCACCTGTTCTGTTACCACACACGCGGCACAGCATCCTTCTGCAACAGCAATGCATTCCACCTTCAAGTCACCCCTCATCAAGCGTCCACTCATCGCCACTCACCCCTCATCAAGCGTCAACAGGACACCGTTCACCCTGTGACATCTTTATTCTTCACGCCAGAACTGTCAAGTTAAGTACAATGGGCCATGGTAATCCTACTATTTGAAATTGAGATGATTTACTCATCACATTTCTGATCGGAACAGTCAGATAAAAAAAAAAACATCGTTCCTCAATAATATGAATTTTTTTTTTTTGGAACTTTTCGAATTGCTTCACCATATAACTTGCATAACTTTGCACTATAAAACTTTGTGAAATCAGAAGCAAGTATATATGAAAACTAAACAACAAAAATATATTTTTACGGATAAAATAAAATCCGACCTATGCGACCTATGTTTAAACCTTGATGACCATGCACCCTAAAGATACTTGGGATCCCATGGACATACACCGAATAAGACTACAATAATTTGTGCTATATCCAAGAGACTAGAAACAAGACTATATCTATAAATATATTCATAGATATATTTATATATTGAGAACCAAACCTTTTATATATATATAAGCATTAGACTGCACACCGAACTGAAACAATGTATCCATGTCCATTAACAAACCCTCTCGAAATTAAATGTCTTGATACATTCATGTTTATTAACAAACTCTCCTAATGATCATTAATTCAATGTATCGAGTCAAATAACACACTCTCAATGTTAACTGTGTCAATGTTTCGATGTTTGATGTCAAAAATCTCATGATTGAAGATCTCAATGTCTACGTGTTCTATGTAACCATCAGTCAATATTAACTGTATAATTGTCTGAAATATTTGAGAAATCATGCTAATGTTCTCCCTTCTCTAATCGTAAATCACCCCATTGTTGAGTGTTGAAGCTAATTCACCACATTCCATGATTACATACCCTTGCACTATCCCCCCTTCTTGATATTCTTTCCCCTCCGATAACCCACTGACCCACTATTGGACCCCTCATAAACCTCTTTACTGTCACTACTCTTTCTAATTCCAGCCTGCTGCTCCCCTACGTTCGGAGTGCACACTTGACTGCGCGCCACTAGCCACAGGAGAAACGGCGTCGGCCCACTTGTTGCACACCCTCACTACATCAGGGAATACGGACCTTCCAACATCGGCATCTCTTCATACAAAAACCAAGATTCTATAAGTGCGCAACATAAACTCAGTGGAATCCTCCGATACGTATCTACCTCATGGACTAAGTGTTACATTGATAGTTAAAGTGTCGTTCTCTCTTCGTAGTCGAACAGTGAATCCTCCACACCGTTTTTTCCCACTTCATTCTTTCAACTCATACTTCTCCGCCAATATTAATATACCATAACCCGAACTACGCACCTCCGACTACCCTTATCGGTTTGTAGAGCTCCGATTGGGACCACTGACAAACCTTTGGTAGTGGGGAGCGCTGTCGTGGGGCGACAAATAGTGTGACTCTCATTTATATATATTTGAAGTATTATCATATATCTCTAGTGTCAATGATAATTGTCAATATTATTATGTCATGTCACTATACTATGCCGTATATTACGTCATGTCATTACGTCAATATTATCATGTCATGTCTATATGTCAATGTACTATTACGTCATGTCACTTTGTCAATACTACTATGTCATGTCTCTATGTCATGTCTCTATGTCATTGTACTATTATGTCATATATTATGTCAAATATTACGTCATGTCACTTCACCAAATATTATCATGTCGTGTCCCTATGTCAATGTACTGTTATGTCATGTCAAACCTTATTACTGTGTAATGTCATGTCAATTTCCATATCTGTGTAAATGTCATAAGTCACCCTCTCAGTCATTATTTGAATACCACCGCCATGTGCTTAACGTAACACTTTATTCATAAGGTTATAACACATGTATATGAGATATGTGGAGATTTCAAACCCTGTTCTCACCAAAAGATCAATACTCATCTGGTGTGTTCCAAGATACCAACCTTCAAAATCCTTCACTACTACCAACCCTAATTCTGGATCAATACTTCCTATTTCCCCCCTATATCAACCACCCTCCCCTTCCTCATCCCCTCACCCACAAGTTTCCCTATAAAAGATGCTGCAAGACGCCGAAAACGCCAGTGAAGTCTTCCTTCGCTCCCGCTCCACTCCTCTCTCCCTCCTCTCTAGAATCGGTTGCTCGGTGAGTACCTTTCCTAAACCTCTCTAGAATCGGTTGCTCGGTGAGTACCTTTCCTAAACCTCTCTGAAATCGGCTGCTCGGTGAGTGCCTTTTTCTTCCTTTGACAGACTACTTACAGTACGTCTGTTACCCTGTCCGACCGACCCAATTACCAACTCCCCTTCCCCATTCTACCCGATTTACCCTCTTTACCGACCTTATATGTACCGGATTATCTAGTAATAACTTTAAACTTAAATTCACCCTTGAAATCTTCACATTATCTTTCTCTCACTCTCATTAACCAATCTAAAGGAATCTCAAATAACATTTAATAATAATAATAATAATACTAATAATAATAATAATAGACAATCTAACCGTGTAAACAGCGACAGTGTAATTGTAACAAACTCTTCAAATAAAACAAACGGATATAACTAATTGTGGTAAGTCTTACTAATATGCAAACCTTCCTTGTGTCCCCAATTGAATCTTACAGCGACTAGGTGACGTTAGTGTCACGCCCACAGACCTATCCCATAAACTATCAAATATAGTGATTCTTTTATTTACCATTCTTGTAAGGTTTAATCACTATAACTTCAATTGTCAAAATAATAAATTCGCTCGCGCTCCGTGACATAAGCAGCATACAAAAAATGCGTGAAGCTGCGCATTATGTGATTACCGGAGTAATAACGATTATTAAGTCAGTCTTTGTTTCATTCATATTCACTTGCCACTCAATTCATCAATTAGGTTTATATTTTCACAATCGCCATACGTGAACCAATATAATATGGAATCTAAAACTGAATAATATACAGATTAAAATATTATTTTTTGTCTCCCACAGTCAAGTCTACCTTAGAGACTTCGTAGATTTTATCTGACTGTTCAGTGTATTTATTTTGTATGTACAAAAGTGATGACAATAAGATTTTTTTTTTTTTTTAATAACATCGAAACTTGATACAAAATCATTGTTCCCCAATTAAGGCTATGGATGAAAGATAGGATCGTTTGGACGGGGCACCACAAGGGCGATCTTACCACCCCATTTTGATTATTTAAAACTAATGGACACCAGGACTGCGCTGTCTGTGACAATAATTTTTCGCAGTATATAAAAGTCTTTCAGTATAAACACACGAATGTTGATATCTTCCACTTTGAACTAAGTCTCTTGGGCAATGATTACTTCTTTCCCTTGACAGCAGATGTAAAATTGATCCTTATACAAAAAGCACAAATTAAATTAGTGATAGGCCTATAATGTTATAATTAGGCCTATCGCTCTACTAATTAATGGTCGTGGCCAATTAGTACTTCATCCAAGCATTTGCTTCGAGGACTGTGGGAAACCACGAAAAACCAGGTCAGGATGGATAAAAAAAAGGTGTTTGTTGATCTTGAGCTTTTTCTTCCAACTTCTTATCTTCTTTTCTTCTCTTCTTGTTGTGTTTGATATATATATATATATTTTTCTTCTTCTTACTTCTTTTTTCTTTCTTTTTTTTTCTCCCTTTCTCTTTTTTCCCCCTCTCTTTTCCTTTATTCATTCATTCATTTCTTCTCCTCATTCCACTTCATTTTTTTTACTTCATCTTCCTTTTGTCTTTCATTCATTAATTAATTTATTTTCATTTTTATTTTTTTTATTTTTTCATTTTCTTCTTTTTTTTCTTCTTTTTTCTCTTTTTTTTCCTTTTCCTTCATTTTCCTTCATTTTTTTTTTCATCTTCTTTTCTTCTTTTTTTTTTCATTTTTATTTTCATTTTTTTTTCATTTTTTTCTCTTTTTCTTTCTTTCTTCTTTTCATTTTCTTTCTTTTCCATTTCATTCATTCCAGTTATTGTATTTGATTATTATTCAACCCTTTTTAGCGTGTTCACCACACTGTGGAAACACACTTATACGTTTGATTCAAAAGGGACTGAAAAAACCTATTCGTCGCGTAGAATCGCTGAATTTCTACGTATATCGAAAATTATCGAGCTTGGATTATGCATTTTTTTACACTCTTCGACTACGTAGCAATGAAACTTGTCCACATAGCCTGTATATTTTCAAATCAACGAAATAAAGAAAAAAACTCTATAGGCCTTGGAATGGCGTGGACTTTTATACCATTTTTTGCGCGTTAATAGAATCGCTGGTTTTCCACGTAAATTAGAAATTTAAGCGCTTTCAAGTTGTAATTGGTTATAATCTACCGCGTTACGATAATAACTTTTGTCCACGTAGCCTAAATATTTTATAATTAAATAAAAACCGAAAAAAAATTGATTATACCCCATTTTTGGTCAAGGAGGTTAAAATACTAACCTCTTTGGTTTTGGCCCTCTGATAACCATGGTAACATTATAAACAACGGATGTGTTCATATTATCTTCTGGGCCCAAATTCACAAAAAGTCATAACTTTGATTCGGCTCAAAGTTACGACCTTCTTTCGAGATAATACTATATTTTGTCTTAATCCAAACTTATAGAGAAATATTTTATCGTCCCTCCAATCCCTAGCAAGTGTCTAAGATCCACATAGTTCATTAGATCTGGAGATAAGTACCGATAAGTATCGAGTACTGAAGTATGTAAGAAGTATCGAAAGTATGGAGATAAGTATCTGGAGATAAGCTAAGAAAGCGGCAATGGATAAGTATATGATGAGTATGTTCGACGAACGAGATAAGAGAGGAAGCTGGAGAAAGTTAAATTCGCATATCAAACGGCAAAAGGAAAGTACTAGGAATCTACCCCCATTAGAGATAAACAAATTATTGGTGAAGACAGATGAGGATAAAGCTAGAGCATTGAACGCGTTCTATGCAGAGGTATTTCAAGACAGAGATAAGGACAACAACGGAGAAATTGATGTGAGAGAGGGGATGGAAGAGAGTGATCTAGGGAATTGAAGGAAATAAAATAGTCATAACAAGGGGAGATGTAAGAAGAGCAATGCAAAAAATGGGAAAGGGGAAAGCACCGGGACCTGATGGAATTACAGCGGAGCTATTAAGTGGGGCAGGGGCAGCCATAGAACTATACCTATTGGAAATATTTGTGAATTCATTAGAAGAAGGAATCAATTACCTAAGGGGTGGAAGCAGGCCACAGTTGTACCCATATTTAAGGGTGGGGAGAGATGTCGGGTTTCAAACTACAGACCAGTAAGTTTGACGAGCTGTGTCTGTAAGTTGATGGAGAGAATTATCGGAATATACATTAGGGAGTGTTTAGGAAGGAAAGGGTGGTTGGTAGAAGAACAACACGGGTTCAGACAAGGGTTCTCGTGTGAGTCTCAACTTGCTGGTCTTACACAGGACCTATTTGATAATCTGGACAAGGGAACCAAGGTGGATGCTGTCTTCCTAGATTTGGAAAAAGCATTCGACAAAGTGCCGCATGGTAGGTTAGTGAAGAAATTGGCAGGTATTGGAATAGACACGAGAGTTGTTTCTTGGGTTCAAGATTTTCTAGAAGGGAGAAATCAGAAGGTGAGAGTGGGAGAGAAGTTTTCAACCGAGATCAAGGTGACGTCCGGAGTGCCGCAAGGCAGTGTCCTGGGCCCACTACTTTTTCTAATATATATCAATGACATCAAGGGAACATTAAAATCAAGAATCAGACTATTTGCAGATGACACAGTCATATACAAGGGTATAGAGAAACAGGGGGATGAGACTGAAATTCAAAAAGACTTGAACAAATTATGGGAATGGGCGGAGGTAAATCAGATGAAATTTAATGTGAATAATTGTCAAGTAGTTAGGTTCGTGGGCAAGAAGCACGGCGATGAACCAAATTATGAAATGGGAGGAGTCAGATTAGAGACGAAACCAAGTTATAAATATTTAGGGGTAGTTTTAGACAAGGAGTTGAACTGGGAAGAGCACATAGAGAAGATCACAGCAAAATCAAACAGAAATCTGAACTTTGTTATGAGGAATTTGGAAGGGGCATGCGAAGCAGTTAAGGCAAAGGCTTACTTGACGTTGATAAGACCGATAGCTGAATATGCGGCAACGGTGTGGGATCCATATAAATTGGGACAGATCAAGAAGATAGAAAGTATACAGAGGTGGGCAGCGAGAAGAGTTACAGGGAAGATGAAGAGGAGGAAATGGATCATCAAAGTAAAAAAGCAGGAAGGGTTGAATATCGAGCTGCAGAGGGTACCAGAGAGTGTGAGTAAGATGATTGAAGTGTTGGGATGGAATTCGTTGGAGAAGAGGAGAGGGCAGATGAGGCTGTACAATATGTATAGGGCTTTCACAGGGCAAAGAGCATGGAAAGATATAGGAATGAGATGGAAGGAACCACACTATTATGGGAGAAGTGACCACTGGGCCAAAATAAAAATCGTTCAAGCACGACTGGACAGAGTGAAATATTCATTTGTCAATAGAACAATACGGGACTGGAATGGCCTGAACCAGAGTATGTTTGACGGAGTTGATAGGATTGGACAATTTAAAATGAAGCTGGCTAGATAAATTTAGTAATTTTAGATTTTGCAAGTGATTTAAGTTAAGAATTAATTTTAAGATGTTACCACCTGATCATAACTATTTGTAACAGTGAAATAAACAAAACATAAAAAAAAAAAAAAAAAAAAAACGAAGAAATTGTCTCAACTTTGAGACTACGCCTAGGCCTAGTCCAGACTGGTAGGCCTAGGCCCTAGTAAGTGATCACCTCTTGACTTTGAATATCAATCTACAATGATTTCATGGCTGAATTTGAGAAAACATGTAAATTCTAGCCACCAAAACACGGCAAGGTTATTTCTAAATACCGCGCAATTTGATTTACGTATTTTATCATTCCGGTTCTACATCTAACCTCACTTTGACTTGTTCTCGACTAGGCCTAGCCATTGAATTTACAGTGTATATAAACTCAATGGCCTAGCGAATGTCACTGTTCGCCAGTCACCTTGTCTGTTTAGCCCTTTGGTCTAGCCTAACCTGTCAAACAGTTGTGTTGTGTCGTTGACATTACCACTAATAACTACCACTAACTAGGCTACTAGGCCTACTATACCTAGCTGAAATATAACTTATGATAACTAATATAACCAGTTGAACATTAACACTAGGCCTAATTATATATACATAATTATATTAGGCATATATAACTAGGCCTAGGCTATATCCTACTAATTATATTACAATGTTCAACGCTGGGCGTTTCCTAATTCTGGATGAGGCTAGGCCATTGAGTTTCAGGAGAGGCCTATCATTGTTAGCTGGTAGAGTATTCAAAGATAGGCTGGATCAATTAAATGTGTCGGATGACAATCTGATCAAACGGTACAGGTTCCCCAAGACATACCGTCTTGGAACTGTGCAACATTTTGGAAGGCGATTTGACCAGACCGACAGCAAGGTCCCATGCCTTGCCTATTGCAACGCAAGTTCTTACTGCGTTGCGATTCTACACATCTGGAACGTTCCAGTTCGTCATGGGCAATGTAACAGGCATAAGACAAGCCAGTTGCTCGCGAGTTTTGTGTGTCATTAGCAATGCATTGGTTGAACTCTCCCCCCAGTTCATATCCTTCCCTCTTGAAAATGAGGCATACGTGGCCAGAGTTAAAGCAGGTACGTTGCCGAGGTCATTAGTTGCTAGTACACAAAACTGTCATACACAGACCAGGATCTGATATCAGAGTCAAGTTGAGCTAACCTAAACCGAAAATCTTGAGCACCGCAAGAACGATATCTTCATGCATGATGGCTAGTCTATTATTTTGGGGAGAAGGGGGTAGGCCCGGTCTCACAATATTCAGATGCAATATCGTAGCCTTCCTATTCAGTCATCATCTGGAATAATGCTTACGGTGTACTGGATTTTCAGTGTAGGCCTACTTTTTTCTCGATGCACCATATTTTCGGTGTATCAGTTATGCAAACCAAAGGGCGGTAGTACCGTACATGTACAGGCCTATGGTGGGCCATCCTGACAGAGTTTTTTTTGGTTATCCTCTGTCATAAGGTCAATACTGGGATGGTTCTTTAACAACAGGCTACGACCGACTCCTTCCCACTTTCCCAAAAACACTGAATAACCTTTCATCTCATCATCTCATGTCATTCACAGACGCCAATAGATCTCAGTCATCAGTAAATAAGTGCGTCGTTAAACCAATATAAATTGAATAGAATACAGGCACATGTACAGATTTATACTGAGACGCGTGGCCGAGTGTTGACACACTGAACCGTCATTCGGGAGACCGGGGTTCGATTCCCGCTATGGTCGACCATCCTGACAGGGGTTTTTCGTGGTTTTCCTCTGTCGTCCAGGTCAGTAGGCCACTGGGATGGTTCCTTAACAACAGGCCACGACCGACTCCTTCCCACCATCCAAAACACCTAATAAAATGACCTTTCATCTCATCATCCCATCCTCTCATTCATCATCCACTGACGCCAATAGATTGTAGCCATCAGTATAGTGCGTCGTTAAAACCCAATATAAAATAGTATGTACAGATTTATAATGTATTTTGTGATTTGTATGTCTTAGGCCTATATAGGTAAAACACTAAATATTGCAGAATATCACAACCTTTCCGAGTTCCCCAACATAATAGGGGCCGTTGATGGATCATTGAACAACGTGAAAGCTCTGTCTGCAGATGAACCTCCTTTCGTCGATAGATACCAGAACCACAGTATTAATTGCCAGTTCGTGTGTAGGCTACTGCCGACCAGCGAATAGTCAATTTGGTTGCCCGTTGGCCAGAGAGTACACACAACCAATTTATTTAGGCTACTTTCACAATCAGTTTAGTCACATGATAAGACAAATATATTTTCGTGTGTAGATCGCTCTTCTTACAACAAACACATAGTTCATTATGTTGATTATTCCTAGTTATTAGTGACAATGAGTTGCAAGTGAGTCATGACAAAATTAATTGATACATTCAACCATACTGATTGATTGATTATTGCTTGTTGAATGCCCCACCAACAGATTAAACTTGTCGATTTTTTAATTCCATTGAACTAAGACTTCATTTCACTTGACGAACAAAATCGGGCTTCGTTTTTATGTTCTCTTTTGTACGTGGGAACGTGGCATACAGATAGGAGAGTGTGCAACCAATCAAAAATTTTTCCAAACGTTGGTGTCATAACAGAATTAAAGTCTTTGTGTCAAAAAGTTGATTGTTTTTTCAATCATTAAAATGGGGTGGAAAGATCGCCCTTGTGGTGCCCCGTCTAAACGATGCTACTGTCATCCATAACCTTGAGAACAATACTTCTGTATCTAGTTTCGATGATAACATAACAGGTTGGGATTATTTTTTCAGCAAAATCGGATTGACGGTTTTCTCGGGAGGAATTGGGAAAATTGGTAAAATCCCTATGAGAATAACAAGTATAAGAAAGAATGTTATCGTTCTTCACTTCATTGATTGAAATTAGAATTCCTATAATAGAAATCGATATTATTGTAATTGATTTTGTTATTGATTAGAATTGATATTATTCTATTACACATTTCTACCAACTTCTACTGTTTGGAGAAATTCGAATCGGTCGCTTATAAGAAAATAGAGCATTCTATAGGCCTAGGAAAGTTATTGAATATTGAGTTCAAATTTTGTGAATACAAATTGATTGTAGTGAAATATTACAACTTAATAACATATAATACATACTTTATAATACCATAATATAATACATAACTTAATACATATAACTTTTCATCAAAACAAACAATGTTTGTCACATGGACACACTTTGACATTAGCAACATATGAGAAAAATGAACAATGCTATAATAATGATAATATTTTTGTGAAGTGACATTATGGTATTCATATGGATGATTACAGTAATTAAACAGGTAGTTACGTAGTAGATATTTCGCACACTATGAAGAAATCATCTATAACAAAATGAGAATATAAGCCTATTCAACAAATCAAGTATCGTAGCTCAAATATCTCAAGAAAATCAAAAATCAAAGAAATCAACTGAAAAGCTCTTTTAACGTAAAAGCTTGTCGAACTTCTTGTCGATTTCAATTTTTTGTGAGCTATTTTCAATTATTCTGCTTCATTTTACGCCATGTGATTTTGTTGAATATGGGGATTTTTATGGTAGCAGTAGATTCTATCATATTTTTTTATATCATCCATTCAACATAATCCGTGGATTTTTCAATCCGAATAATTTTTGTGATTCCAATGACTTCGTTTTGTTCTGATGATTTTTCAAAATCTGCTTGATTTCTCCATTTTCAGCGTGTTCACCACACTGTGGAAACACACTTACATGTTTGATTCAAAAGGGACCGAAAAAACCTATTTGTCGCGTAGAATCGCTGAATTTCTACGTAAATTGAAAATTATTGAGCTTGGATTATGCAAATTTTCACAATTTTCGACTACGTGGTAATAAAACTTGTCCACATAGCCTGTATATTTTCTAATTAACGAATTGAAGAAAAACTGCTTTGGCCACGCCCACATTTTGTCGTGGCGTAGGTTATTTCTTGCGCGTTGAGCCGTTGATAGAATCGCTGGTTTTCACGTAAATTAAAAATTATTATAACTTATCACAACTTATCGGTAGGTAATGTGATGGTAATGAGGTATGGGCATACAGTAATGGAGTTTTAATCTACGGAGTGTAGGCCTATATTCGTACGGTCAACTGTATGAATAAGTGAAAATAAATAATACGGTCAGTGATATCATGACCGCGATGTTTCGGTCCATGACTATAAATGGCCAAAATAACGCTCTCTCAACGTGACTTCTGTAGCTCATGGGTTAGCACAGCTGACTCCCATGCCAGGGAACTGTGATCGAATACCGCCTGTGACTGATTTTTTCATTTTTTTGAATTGGTTGCTCTAGAGTTTATATATGAAGGAAAAAGGTCAATTGGCTTCTTCACGCAAAGCTCCGGACAGAGTGCGCTAGCAGCGGACTGCCCTAGTTTTGTAACTGTCTGCTTATGAGCCATGTTATCGAGTGATTTATGTATGGTTGACTACGTCCGTGAAGTTGTCACACGTGTACGGTCACATGACAGAATATGGAAATATTATTTCACCATAGGTTAGTGCCCCTTAGTGCCGTAACATTTTCTCTTAGTGCAGCTTTAGTTTCGCCGTAATGACGAATTCAATTTTCAGAACCAGCCCCTCACATATCTCCGAAATTCCAATGGTAAACGTTAGTGCCGTGAACATTTTCGTTGGTGCCGCTTTGGTTTCGCCGTTATAGCGCGTCGTCCATGTGAGGGGCCAACTTCACGCCAGCCCCTCACATATCTCCGATCTTGGAAATTTCAACGGCATTCATTAGTGCTCGTTAGTGCCGTACATTTTTTCGTTAGTGCCGCTTTAGTTTCACCGTCATGACGAATTCAATTTTCAGAACCAGCGCCTCACATATCTCCGATCTTGACATTTCTAACAGTATACGTTAGTGCCGTGAGAGAATCGTTAGTACCGCTTCGGTTTAACCGCTACGACGCGTTGTCAATGTGAGGAGCCAACTTCACGCCAGCCACTCACATTTATCTCCGATCTTGAAAATTCCAACGGCATTCGTTAGAACATTTTCGTTAGTGCCGCTTTGGTTTCACCAGCCCCTCACATATCTCTGATCATGAAAATTCCAACGGCATTCGTTGGAAGAATTTCGTTACAGCCGCTTTGGTTTCGCCAAATAACGCGTTGTCCATGTGAGGGGCCAAATCTTCACGCCAGCCCCCAACATGGACAACTCGTTATAACGTCGAAACCAGAGCGGCACTAACGAAAAATGTTTACGGCACTAACGAACACTAACACAACACCAACGAATGCCGTTGGAATTTTCAAGATCGGAGATATGTGAGGGGCTGGCGTGAAGTTGGCCCCTCACATTGACAACGCGTCGAAGCAGCAAAACCGAAGAGGTATTAACAATTTTTTCCACGGCACTAACGGGCACTAACGCACCACTAACAAATGCCGTTGGAATTTTCAAGGTCGGAGATATGTGAGGGGCTGGCGTGAAGTTGGCCCCTCACATTGGCAACGCCTCGTAAGGGTGAAACCGAAGCGGTACTAAAAAATTTTTCACGGCACTAACGGGCACTAACGTAGCATCAACATATACTGTTGAAATTTTCAAGATCAGAGATATGTGAGTGGCTGGTTCTGAAAATTGAATTCGTCGTGACGGCGAAACTAAAGCGGCACTAACGGTAGATTTTACTACACTAACGTAGCACTATTGAATGCCGTTGAAATTTCCAAGATCGGAGATATGTAAACCGAGATGTCAATTTGTACACAACACAATAACAATACTGTAACAGATGAAAATTCGACCGTGCAGGGCTATGGCGCACCAGCGCCACGAGTGAGAACATTGTGCAGTGAAGAACGCCATTATGTGGACGAAGTCAGGTTGCGGACAGTAAGTGAGGTTATTGGGTTGGGTTTAATCCTCGCGAATACCGCCGGCAGGCGGAACGGAGCTTACATATCATGTTCGTTTATTTGTAACTGGTGTCTGGGGCACTCTAGCAATGAAAATGACAACTAGACTATCCTCCCAAACGAATCCTACGTCACTAACACAAACAACCAATGACAACGCTGACCGTACAATCTATTTACGTGTATTGATATGGCTGATTGTACGTTTATCCACAGCCTTTAATCTATTCCTCTATTATTATTATTATTTAACTCTTGCAAATGCACATAAATGCGCGGTGGCAAGTTCCCTAAGTACCCCTATCCCACCATCTCCTTAACCCTCTGACGGAATAACTTTAACCTGATTTCATCCCCTTCAAAAACATTTCTACTAAGCCCATTCCAGTCTTTATGGTACTCATTATCATTACTCTATGGTGAGAGGTAGGCCTGAAGGATAGGGTAATGTTTTATAGGCTTTCAAGATTTTGTACTTTTCAATGGCGGTCATGATTAGGTAGGGTAAGGTTTTTGTCGAACGCTCAAACCATCATCTAGGTCTAGGGCCTATCACAACCTAACATGACCCCAACATCTGAATCGGTCGATAAATTGGCCCGGTATTTACCATTATGCCATGACTCTAAGACAAGCGGCAGTGAAACTACTTTTATAATTTTCATAACAAACCTCCAAAAACCAACCTTGCCTTTCTAGCCCATGATTGGTTCGAGACAATAGAATAGGGCCTAGCTTAGCTTTGAGTGTGTGGGCCTAGTGTTAGGTCAAGTTATAACACATCAAATCCATTGTCTGTGGCCTATTCGACAATACTGATATAAATTGTGTTACTTTTACGGTAGGCCTATTCGATAATGATGAGGCCCTCTTTGGAGGTCCCTCAAATTTGTTCAAATCCTGTACAAAGTTCCGCGCAAGGTTTATTGGCAATCTGAACCTTGCACAAAATCTTGCACCGCTCAACGGTGCATCCCGATGCACCAAATCATCCCTATGTATTTTGTTTAGCCACTCTTTCATGTACACGCCTAACATTCCTACGCAATTGCACCCATGACATAATACCAGAGCCATGAGAGACAGTGGGTCTAAACGATAAGCGTGAATGTTTGCTTAGGTTTTCACAGTTGACGCAAAGAATACATGTAGGCCTAGCCCTATATCTGTCGTTCAAGTGTGTTCCGATGAAATGATTTAGATAAATTTGAAGAGCAGTTCAATCAAATATATTTCTGAATACTTTCCGACCAAAATCTAGCGCCCGAACTATACGAAGTGAGCATCGTGAAACGGATATGTAAGGACAGCCAACGATGAGAACAAAAAAGAAGCTAGAGGTTTATTTACCCCGTTAAAACTACCCCTTGATGAAAATAGAACCTGGGAATGTTCCCCGATGCCTTGACTGTCTGAATCCACCCTTAACTCCCGTTTTCCGGGAAAAATACATTCTATGAAAAATGGTCATTTTAAGCTTTAGGCGCTGGAATATGAAAAGTGAATTTTAGGGGGTTGTTTACATTTCTGCACGGTATTCAATAGGATTTTACTGTTCCCCGATGCCTTGACTGTCTGAATTCACCCCTAACACATATCTGTTCCCGCCCCGTTTTCCGGGAAACAGACATTCTATGAAAAATGGTCATTTTGAGCTCTGGGCGCTAGGAATTTAGAAAGTTAAATTTAGGGGTTGTCTACATTTCTGCGCGGTATTCAATGAGACTTTACTGTTTCCCGATGCCTTGACCGTCTGAAACCACCCCTAACCCATATCTATTCCAGCCCCGTTTTCCGGGAAAAAGATATTCTATGAAGAATGGTAATTTTGGGCTTTGGGCGCTGGAATTTGAAAAGTGAATTTTAGGGGGTTGTTTACATTTCTGCACGGTATTTAATGAGATTTTACTGTTCCCTGGAGCCTTGAATGACTGAATCCACCCCCAACTCATATCTGTTTCAGCCCCGTTTTCCGGGAAAAAGACATTCTATGAAAAGTGGTCATTTTGGGCTTTGGGCGCTGGAATTTGAAAAGTTAATTTTAGGGGGTTGTTTACATTTCTGCACGGTGTTCAATGAGATTTTACTGTTTCCCGAAGCCTTGAAAGTCTGAATCCACTCCTAACTCATATCTCTTCCAGCCCAGTTTTCCGGGAAAAAGACATTCAATGAAAAATGGTCATTTTGAGCTCTGGGCGCTGGAATTTAGAAAGTTGAATTTAGGGGTTGTCTACATTTCTGCACAATATCCAATGAGATTTTACTGTTCCCCGAAGCGTTGTCTGTCTGAATTCACCCCCAACTCATATCTGTTCCAGCCTCGTTTTCCGGGAAAGAGACATTCTATGAAAAATGGTCATTTTTGGCTTCGGGCGCTGAAATTTGGAAAGTGAATTTTAGGGGGTTGTTTACATTTCTGCACGATATTCAATGGAATTTTACTGTTTCCCGATGCCTCGACTGTCTGAATCCACCCCTAACTCATATCTGTTCCAGCCCAGTTTTCCGGGAAAAATACATTCTATGAAAATTGGTCATATTTGGCTTTGGGCGCTGGAATTTGAAAGTGAATTTTAGGGGGTTGTTTACAATTCTGCACGGTATTCAATGGAATTTTACTGTTCCTCGATGCCTCGACTGTCTGAATCCACCCCTAACTCTATCTGTTCCAGCCCCGTTTTCCGGGTAAAAGACATTCTATGAAGAAAGGTCATTTTGAGCTCTGGGCGCCGGAATTTGGAAAGTTGAATTTAGGGGCCTGTTTACATTTATGCACGGTATTTAATGAGATTTATCGGTTCCTTGATGCCTTGACTGTCTGAATCCACCCCCAACTCATATCTGTTCTTGCCCCGTTTTCCGGGAAAATGATATTCTACGGAAAATGGTCATTTCGCACTTTGGGCGCTGTAATATAGAAAGTTTATTTTAGGGGTTATCTTCATTTCTGCACGGTATTCAATGAGATTCTACTGTTCTCCGATGCCTTGACTGTCTGAATTCACCCCTAACTCATATCTGTTCCATGTTAGTTTTCCGGGAAAAAGACATTCTACGAAAAATGGTCATTTTGGGCTTTGGGCTTTGGAATTTGGAAACTGAATTTTAGGGGGTCGTTCAAATTTCTGCATGGTATTCAATGCGATTTTATTGTTCCCCGATACCTTGACTGTCTGAATCCACCCCTAACTCATATCTGTTCCAGCCTCGTTTTTCGGAAAAAAGACATTCTATGAAAATTGGTCATATTTGGCTTTGGGCGCTGGAATTTGAAAAGTGAATTTTAGGGGTCTGTTCACATTTCTGCACTGTATTCAATGAGATTGTACTGTTCCCCGATGCCTTGACCGTCTGAATCTACCCCTAACTCATATCTGTTCCATGTTAGTTTTCCGGGAAAAAGACATTCTATGAAAAATGTTCATTTTGAGCTCTGGGCGCTGGAATTTAGAGAGTTGAATTTAGGGATTGTCTACAATTCTGCACGGTATTCAATGCGATTCTTCTGTTCCCCGAAGCCTAGACTGTCTGAATCCTCCCCTAACTTATATCTGTTTCAGCCCTGTTTTCCGGAAAAAAGACATTCTATGAAAAATGGTCATTTTGGGCTTTGGGCGCTGGAATTTGAAAAGTGAATCTTTGGGGGTTATTCACATCTCTGCACGGTATCCGATGACATTTCACTGTTCCCCGATGCCTCGACTGTCTGAATCCACCCCTAACTCATATCTGTTCCATGTTTGTTTTCCGGGAAAGAGACATTTTCGAAAAATGGTCATTTTGAGCTTTGGACGCTGGAATTTGGAAAGTGAATTTTGAGTCTTTATTTTAATACTCATTGGATACCGAGCAGAAATGTGAACGACCCCCTAAAATTCACTTTCCAAATTTCAGCGCCCAAAGCCCAAAATAACCATTTTTCGTAGAATGTCTTTCTCCCGGAAAACTGACATGGAACAGATATGAGTTAGGGGTGAATTCAGACAGTCAAGGCATCGGAGAACAGTAAAATCTCATTGAATACCGTGCAGAAATGTAGACAACCCCCAAAAAAAACTTTCTAAATTGCAGCGCCCATAGCGCAAAATGACCATTTTCCGTAGAATATCATTTTCCCGGAAAACGGGGCAAGAACAGATATGAGTTATTGGTGTATTCAGACAGTCAAGGCATCAAGGCACAGTTAAATCTCATTGAATACCGTGCAGAAATGTAAAAAGGCCCTCAAATTCAACTTTCTAAATTCCAGCGAGCAGAGCTCAAAATGACCTTTCTTCATAGAATGTATTTTTCCCGGGAAACGGGGCTGGAACAGATGGAGTTAGAGAGGGATTCAGACAGTCGAGGCATCGGGGAACAGCAAAATTCCATTGAATACCGTGCAGAAATATAAACAACCCCCTAAAATTCACTTGTTAATTCCAGCGCCCAAAGCGAAATATGACCAATTTTCATAGAATGTCTTTTTCCCGGAAAACTGGGCTGGAACAGATATGAGTTATAGGTGTATTCAAACTGTCAAGGCATCGGAGAACAGTAAAATCTCATTGAATACCGTGCAGAAATGTAAACAACCCCCTAAAATTCACTTTTCAAATTTCAGCGCCCAAAGCCCAAAATGACCATTTCTCATAGAATGTCTCTTTCCCGGAAAACGGAGACCGAACAGATAGGAGTTGGGGGTGGATTCAGACAGTCAAGGCTTCGGTGAACACTAAAATTCCATTGAATACCGTGCAGAAATGTAAACAAACCCCTAAAATTCACTTTTCTAATTCCAGCGCCCAAAGCCCAAAATGACAATTTTTCATAGAATGTCTCTTTCCCGGAAAACAGGGCTGAAATAGATATGAGTTAAGGGTGGATTCAGACGGTCAAGGCATCGGGGAACAGTAAAATCTCATTGAATACCTTGCAGAAATGTAGACAACCCCTAAATTCTACTTTCTAAATTCCAGCGCCCAGAGCTCAAAATGACCATTTTTCATAGAATGTATTTTTCCTGGAAAACGGGGCTCGAACAGATATGGTAATTGATGGATTCAGACATTCGAGACATCGGGGAACAGTAAAATCTCATCGAATACCGTGCAGAAATGTAAACAACCCCCTAAAATTCACTTTTAAATTCCAGCGCCCAAAGCCCAAAATGACCATTTTTCGTAGAATGTCTTTTTTCCGGAAAACTAACATGGGTTAGGAGTTAGGGATGGATTCAGGTATCGGGGAACAGTGAAATTTCATCGAATATCGTGCAGAAATGTGAACAACCCTCAAATTTTTTTTTTTTCAAATTCCACCGCCCAAAGCCCAAAATGACCATTTTTCATAGAATGTCTTTTTCCCGGAAAACGGGGCTAAAACAGATATGGGTTAGGGGTGGATTCAGACGGTCAAGGCATCGGGGAACAGTAAAGTCTCATTGAATACCGCGCAGAAATGTAGACAACCCCTGAATTTAACTTTCTAAATTCTAGCGCCCAGAGCTCAAAATGACCATTCTTCATAGAATGTCTCTTTCCCGGAAAACGGGGATGGAACAGATATGAGTTAGGGGTGGATTCAGACGGTCAAGGCATCGGGAAACAGTAAAATCTCATTGAATACCTTGCAGAAATGTGAACAACCCCCTAAAATTCACTTTTCAAATTCCAGCGTCCAAAGCCAAATATGACCAATTTTCATAGAATATCTTTTTCCCGGAAAACGGTGCTTGAAGAGATATGAGTTGGGAAGGGGGGGGGGGGAATCAGACAGTCGAGGCATCGGTAACAGAAGTTTTATCTCATTAAATACCGTGCAGAAATGTAAACAACCCTATAAAACTCACTTTCCGAATTCCTGCGCCCAAAGCCCAAAATGACCATTTTTCGTAAAATGTCTTTTTCCCGGAAAACTAACATGGAACAGATACGAGTTAGGGGTGGATTCAGACAGTCAAGGCATCGAGGAACAGTAAAATCTCATTGAATACCGTGCAGAAATGTAGACAACCCCAGAATTTAACTTTCTGAATTCCTAGCGCCCAGAGCTCGAAATTACCATTTTTCATAGAATGTCTTTTTCCTGGAAAACGGGGCTGGAACAGATATGAGTTAGGGGTGGATGCAGACATTCAAGGCATCGGGAAACAGTAAAATCACATTGAATACCATGCAGAAATGTAAACAATTCCCTAAAATTCACTTTTCAAATTCCAGCGCCCAAAGCCTAAAATGACCATTTTCCATAGAATGTCTTTTTCCCGGAAAACAGGACTGAAACAGATATGAGTTAGGGGTGAATTCAGACAGTCAAGGCATCGGAGAACAGTAGAATCTCATCGAATACCGTGCAGAAATGAAGACAACCCCTAAAATAAACTTTCTAAATTACAGCGCCCAAAGCGCAAAATGATCATTTTCCGTAGAATATCATTTTCCCGGAAAACGGGGCTAGAACAGATATGAGTTGGGGGTGGATTCAGACAAGCAAGGCATCAAGGAACCGATAAATCTCATTAAATACCGTGCATAAATGTAAACAGGCCCCTAAATTCAACTTTCTAAATTCCGGCGCTCAGAGCTCAAAATGACCTTTCTTCATAGAATGTCTTTTACCCGGAAAACGGGGCTGAAACAGATAGAGTTAGGGGTGGATTCAGACAGTCGAGGCATCGGGAAACAGTAAAATCTCATTGAATACCGTGCAGAAATGTAAACAACCCCCTAAATTTCACTTTTCAAATTCCAGCGCCCAGAGCTCAAAATGACAATTTTTCATAGAATGTCTTTTTCCGGGAAAACGGGGCTGGAACATATATGAGTAAGGGGTGGATTCAGACAGTCGAAGCATCGAGGAACAGTAAAATCCCATTGAATACCGTGCATAAAAGTAAACAACCCCCTAAAATTGACTTTTCAAATTCCAGCGACCAAAGCCCAAAATGACCATTTCTCATAGAATGTCTTTTTCCCGGAAATCGGGGCGAGAACAGATAGGAGTTAGGGGTGGATTCAGACAGTCAAGGTTCCGGGGAACAGTAAAATCTCATTAAATACCGTGCAGAAATGTAAACAACCCTCTAAAATTCACTTTCCGAATTCCTGCGCCCAAAGCCCAAAATGACCATTTTTCATAGAATGTCTTTTCCCGGAAAACAGGGCTGGAACAGATATGAGTTAGGGGTGGATTCAGACGGTCAAGGCATCGGGGAACAGTAAAATCTCATGAAATACCGTGCAGAAATGTAGACAACACCCGAATTTAACTTTCTTAATTCCAGCGCCCAGAGCTCAAGATGACCATCTTTCATAGAATGTCTTTTTCCCGGAAAACGGGGCCGGGACAGATATGAATTGGGGGTGGATTCAGACAGTCAAGGCTTCGGGGAACAGTTTTATCTCATTGAATACCGTGCAGAAATGTAAACAACCCCCTAAAATTCACTTTTCAAATTTCAGCGCTCAAAGCTCAAAATGCCCATTTTTCATAGAATGTCTTTTTCCCGGGAAACGGGGCTGAAACAGATATGAGTGAGTGGTGGATTCTGACAGTCGAAGCATTGGGGAACAGTAAAATCTCATTGAATACCGTGCAGAAATGTAGACAACCCCTTAATTAAACTTTCCAAATTCCAGCGCCCAGAGCTCAAAATGACCATTTTTCATAGAATGTCTTTTTACCGGAAAACGAGGCCGGAACAGATATGAGTTAGGGGTGGATTCAGACAGTCGAGGCATCGAGAAACAGTAAAATCCCTTTGAATATCGTGCAGAAATTTAAACAACCCCCTAAAATTCACTTTTCAAAGTCCAGCGCCCAAAGCTCAAAATGACCTTTTTTCATAGAATGTCTTTTTCCCGGAAAACTAACATGTAACAGATATGAGTTAGGGGTGTATTCCGACAGTCAAGGCATCGGGGAACAGTAAAATCTCATCGAATACCGTGCAGAAATGTAAACAACCCCCTAAAATTCACTTTTCAAATTCCAGCGCTCAAAGCCCAAAATGACCATTTTTCATAGAATGTCTCTTTCCCGGAAAACAGGGCTGGAACGGATATGAGTTAGGGGCGGATTCAGACGGTCAAGGCATCGGGGAACAGTAAAATCTCATCGAATACCGTGCAGAAATGTAAACAACCCCCTAAAATTCACTTTTCAAATTCCAGCGCTCAAAGCCCAAAATGACCATTTTTCATAGAATGTCTCTTTCCCGGAAAACAGGGCTGGAACAGATATGAGTTAGGGGTGGATTCAGACGGTCAAGGGATCGGGGAACAGTAAAATTTATTGAATACCGTGCAGAAATGTAGACAATCCCTGAATTTGACTTTCTAAAGTCCAGCGCCCAGAGCCCACACTGACCATTTTTCATAGAATGTCTTTTTCCCGGAAAACGGGGCTTGAACAGATGTGAGTTAGGGGTGGATTCTGACATTTAAAGCATCGGGGAACAGTAAAATCTCATCGAATACCGTGCAGAAATGTAAACAACCCCCTAAAATTCACTTCTCCCATTCCAGCGCCCAGAGCCCAAAATGACCATTGTCCATAGAAGGGTGGTTCCCCGGAAAACGGGGCTGGATCAGATATTAGTTTTTCCGGAATTCAAACAGGATTCAGACAGTCGATGCATCGGAATTCAGGAGGTGTTCAGGAACACACTCATACCTATAATAAAATTTCGAGAGCTTCATTTATTTAATGAATTCCGTCATTTAAATGAATAGAATTTTAAATCACCACGTTATAGTTGAGGGTACTTTTCTGGAGAACAGAGATGGATCATCCAGGAGGTTACCATGATCAAATCCATGTCTGTTCATGTGGTTCATACATATGGTTCATATACTTTTTTTTCAACATCAGAAACAGATTAAAATCGGGTTTTATTCTGTTGAAGGGTTACCCTGTAACATCATTAATGGATTAGGCCTTTGCGATAATAGGGATAATAGATGTAAAAGTGTCAACTCATTGTGTTGATGTCATCAATTTAATAGCGTATTTTGCTGAAATTGGTATCAGTTCAGCATTTTTCGAAGCTAGCTTCATACTCCTAACAAGACCTTGAGTTTGGGCGCTGCCTATGATTCTGGGCGCTACTTTCTGGGCGTTGTTTTGGCGCACATCATGAACTATGCCTCCGGACCGTATGAAATATGCATCGTTCATCTAGCTAGATCACAAGTTGACCAAAACAAAAAAAAAAATACTAAAAAGAAGAAGATGACTTTAAAATGATTTTAAGGGGTGAATGAACTCATATAGGGTGAATAATGATGCACAATCAATCAATTATCCACCCCCGGATATTTTCGAAGGCAATTATATCCCCTGACAGAATATATTTTTTTCTATTATTATGGTTTGCATTCCAGCACCCGATCTGGTGCTGGAACCAGACCCCTATTTGAGGTGTTATTTGAATTTCTGCAACAAAATGACCCATTCAGGGTGGTTATTTGAACGATTACATTTTTCTTTTCCACCCTTAACTTTTTTTGTATGACGCTCGTTTGGGTGAGATTCATCCCCTAACGGATTCGCGTTTTTTGCTAACCGGACCCCTATTGGAGGGGTTGTTTGAATTTCTGCCACATAATGACTCATATGGGGTGACGGGGGGGGGGGGGGGGGGGGGAAACAACCCTATTTTGTTTTCCACCTCGAATTTTTTCGTATGACGTTCGTTTAAGAGAAATTCATCCCTTAACAGGTTGATATTTTCACAATTATTCTGGGTGCTGGAATCAGACTCCTTGAGGGGTTGTTTGAATTTCTGCAACAAAATGACCCATACAGGGTGGTTAGTTGCTCGATGAAATTTCATTTTTGACCCCTAACTTTTTTTGTATGCCACTCGTTTGGGTGAGATTCATCCCCTAACGGTTTCGCGTTTTTCGATTACCGTACTCCTATTGGACGGGTTGTTGGAATTTCTGCAACATAATGACTCATATGGGGTGGTTGGTGAAACAACCCCATTCTGTTTTCCACTTCAAACTTTTTTTGTATGATGCTTGTTTGGAAGAAATTCATCCCTCAACAGGCTGATATTTTCACAATTTTGGGTGCTGGAACCAGACCCCTATTTGAGGGGTTATTTGAATTTCTGCACAAAATGACCCATATAGGGTAGTTAGTTAATCAATACAATTTTGTTTTCCACCCCTAACTTTTATTGTATGACGCTCGTTTGGGTGAGATTCATCCCCTAGCGGATTCGCGTTTTTCGATTACCTGACCCATATTGGAGGGGTTGTTGGGATCTCTGCAACCAAACGACTCATATGGGGTGGTTTTTGGAACAACCTCATTTTGTTTTCCACCCAACTTTTCTTGTATGACGCTCGTTTAGGAGAAATTCATCCCTTAGCAGGTTGATATTTTCACAATTCTGGGTGCTGGCTGGAATCAGACCCCTATTTGAGGGTTTGTTTGAATTTCTGTGACAAAATGGCCCATATGGAATGGTCAGTTGATCGGTAACATTTTGTTTTTCACACCTAACCTTTTTTTGTATGACGCTCGTTTGGGTGAGAATCATCCCCTAACGGATTCGCGTTTTTCGATTACCGGACCCATATTGGAGGGGTTGTTTGAATTTCTGCAACCAAACGACTCATATGAGGTGGTTTTTGGAACAACCCTATTTTGTTTTCCACCCCCAACTTTTTTTGTATGACGCTCGTTTCGGTGTGATTCATCCCCTAACGGATTCACGTTTTTCGCTAACCGGACCCCTATTGGAGGGGTTGTTCGTATTTATGCAACATAATGACTCATGTTGGAGGGATTTGGTGAACCTACCCCATTTTGTTTTCCATCTTTAACCTTTTTTGTGTGACGCTCGTGTAGGACAAACGTATCCCTTAACAAGTTGATATTTTCACAATTCTGGGTGCTGGAACAAGACCCCAATTCGAGGCTTTGTTTTTAATTCTGCTTCGAAATGACTCATAGATAGGCCTATAGGGTGGTTAGTTGATCGATAAAATTTTGTTTTCCACCCCTCCTTTTTTTTGAATGACGCTCGTTTCGGTGAGATTCATCCCCCAACGGATTCGCGTTTTTCGATTAACGGACCTCTATCGGAGGGGTTAGTTGAATTTCTGCAACAAAATGACTTACCTAGGATGGTTGGTGGACCAACCCCATTTTGATTTCCATCTTCAATTTTTCTGTTTGATGCTCGTTTAAGAGAAATACATTCCCTAATAGGTTGATGTATCATTTTCGTCAATTGATGTTTTTCAGATTTTTCCTCACATTCCTGGAATATGACTTCCGATTTCACGTGCTGAAACACTGGCCCAATCGGGGGACTGGTGTGGAAATGGCGAGCATCGAACTTTCGGAAAAAGTTGTTTTGCTTTCAATTTCCAGGTCCAGGTTGGTATTGCATATCCCACCCTGATCTGAATGACCAGTTCGAAACTCAGAATCATCTTTCTCCCTATCGATCTCCTCTACCCGATGGCGGTCATTTCAGGTCGTTGTTCGCGTCAACGGACACTGCAACAACCGCAACGCCGCCTCCCGACGTCAACTAGGCCGAAAAAAACGTAAAAAAAACATTTCGTCAATTAATTTTTTTTCGCAATTTTTTTTCGACATTCGGACATCAGATTAGGACATCTTATTTCACGTTCTGAAAAACTGGTTCAATCGGTCAACCGATGTGGAAATGACGAGCATTTATTTCACTTTCGGGAAAAATTTGTTTTGTTCTCGATATATCCCGGTCCAGGTTTGTATCACATATTATCGTACCCCGACCTGAATGACCAGTTCGGAACCCAAAATTTGCTTTCTCCTTATCGATCTCCTCGACATGATGGCGGCGGCGATTTTGGGTCGGTTTTCGCGTCAACGGCCACTGCAGCGACCGCGACGGCAAAGGCCGGCGTTTAATGGGTATACAAACCCCTGAAAAAAACATTCTCGTCAATTGATATTTTTTCGGAGCTTTTCTCTCGACATTCGTAGATTATGACATCCGATCCCACGTGCTGAAATATTGGCCAAATCAGGCGAAAATGTGGAAATGGCGAGCATTCAATTTTCGGACAAAATTTGTGCTGACATTTCTGACACGCGTAGTAAATGAACCATTCGAAATATCGCTGGAAATTCAACGAATTTATGCTGAAGGGACCCCCTCCCCCCTCCCCACTAAAAAGAGGGATTTTCCACCCTTCAATTTTCGAGTTTCTCTTATACCCTCTTGGTGAAAATTCGAAAAAATGAGGGGTATTTTCACAGCCTTCTGGCGGTCGAACGGGATTCTTCAGAGTTATGCCGTGCCCATATTCATGTTAATTGGATTGTGCCTAATCCAGAAATGAGCACATCGAAGAGATCCAAACAAAACTCTGGAAGATATAGGCGAAAAACGTAACAATGTCGTAGTGCCATAAGACCAATGTTAAATCACAATGACTGATTTCTTTCCAAGTCAATTAACATTGGCCTCATGAGGCTCACGACATGGTTCTCGTTTTTCGCCTATATCTTCTAAACATTCGTTTGGATCTCTTCGAGGTGATCATTTCTGTAATAAGCCCAGTCCAATCACGCCGAATCTGGACACGGCATCATAAAAAATGTATTTCGTCCGCCAGAGCCCCAGAGGTTCATCCTCATAGATTGCTCACTTTTATGGATTCATAAGAAACAGGCAATATTAATATAAAATTTACATTATATTCTCAATCCTTCAAAATATATTACAGTTAAAATAGGTCTGTGATGTATCAATGTGTAATGACTCTACGTTTACATTATCATTGAGTTTATAACTACTAAAAACTCAATGACATTATGGTAGTATCCACTCTTGTCAGGGAAACTGTTCTTAATGTGTGTTTTTACAAATTAAATAATAATGAATGACATCATGAATGATTTTAGATCAATAAATCCAAATAGGATCTAAATAATAAAATTGCAACATATTTTATAATTTTGTGTATCGTGTGGCTTAAGTTGATTCGTTGCATCACTAACACGCTTATATGAATGGACTTTAGGCCATTTGTTCATGTTTTGAGAATAACATGCATGATGCCCATCAACACAATGTGTGGTACACAAAACTGAGACCACTATACATACAAATATTGCTTTTGTACTTTTCTTAGGTTTCTGTATACAATACAAGGTTGTGATACGAAGTTTTATTTTACCAGAAGCAATATATATATATATATATATATATATATATATATATATATATATATATATATATATATATTGAATGTTTTCTGTTTTCTTGAATTGTTTTCTGAATGTTTTCTGCATTCAAACCGCCCTACTTGGTCTGGAGGTAGCACTTCTGGTTTCAGGGCCGCAGGTTCAAATCCTGCGTAAGGTGTGGGTTTTTTCAAATGTCCTCCCATCTATCATCACCTCACTGTTTCTTCATCACCCGCGCATTCATACTCTCTATAACCCAGCTGTTGGTGGGGTAGTTAAGCAACATAAAAAAAGCATTTAATAAGAGTTTTGGATCATTACGCCTATAAGCAAAATATTGAAATTACTCTACTCTGTTGATAGGATAATTTAATTCAGGATTTTCTGTCTATAGAAGAAATCATGTAATGTTTTTTTTGTGAATAGTAGCGATGTATTTAAGATTTCTTTCGATAGAAACAATCAATTCCAGAATTTATTTTCACATAATGATCTATTTGAGGTTTTCTGTCAATAGAGGCAATCAATTTAAGATTATTTTTCTATATGAGGGCGTCCAAGGGTGAGCTCGCTCACCCTTTTCATCTCCCACTCATTGTACTCTCCATAACCTAGCTGTTGGTGGGGTCGTTAAGCAACATAGAAAAATGAGCATTTAATGCATTCAATAAAAGTATTAGATTATTACGATTAATAATATTATTATTAGATTATAAGTAAAATATCAAAGGTGGGTCTACTCTACTCTGTTGATGAGAAAAGTTATTTCAGGATTTTATGTCAATAGAAGAAATCATGTAACGTTTTTTGTGAATAGAAGCAATGTATTTAAGATTTCTGTCAAGAGAAACAATCAATTTAGGAGTTTATTTTCACAGAAGAATCCATTTTAGGAAATAAAAGCATTTGTCAATAGAAGCAATCAATTCAAGGTTCAATTTTCTATATGAGGGCGTCCAAGGGTGAGCTCGCTCACCCTTTTTTTCTTTCTTTTCTTGTTTTTTCTTGTTTTTTCTTTTTTTCTCTCTCTTTTTTTCTTTTTCTGATTTTCTCAATATTAAATGCTTGTGAATTCTTGGACGTCTGTTGTTTCAAGCTGTTGATGCAACTTGATGTACGGTAGTCAGAACTGCTTCTCCTTGAGAATATATTCGTCACGATTGTATTAGGAACTCTACTTCTGATATGTCTCTTCTCGTCTGCCAGTACAAAGCTGCTATTAGACAATCCCCAGACAAACCTTGGTTTTTCAACAGAGCTCGGTGTTGATCAAGTGCTGGGCATACAAGTAGGTGTTCTGCATCTTGATCTTCCAGCTTGCACAGGGGACACATGGAACTTGCTTTAACTCCTATTCTCTTCAGATGTTTGTAAAGAAAATCATGGCCTGTTGTAATCCTGAAGATCGCGACTGCAGTAGAACGAGGCAGGGTATTGCAATAAGATGAAGAAAAAAGTATACAACTTTCTTCTTTCGTGGATACAGGAATTGTATTGAATCCACGGACCTGTAATAGTCTTCATAGGTCAAGTCTTCTTCATTTTGAGGAAGAGTTGGACATAAATTCAAATTGGCATTACAAAATTACAGTACGGACGTGGGTAAATTCTCTTTTCTTGGGGCCACCATCCCAGAATGGAACAAACTGGTAGATAAACTGAATCAGGAGTGGCCTAAACCGGTGAATGATTTTAAGAAACTAATGGAAGGAGCTGAGAAGAAATGAAATGGAAAAGAGTGAGCAGCAATTGGATACTTTAAAATAAATATATTGTAAACAAGTAAAAGAGTAATACTTAAAACAATAAAATTCACATACATACATACGTAATACATACATAATAGGCCTAATCTAACATCTCCACTCGTTTTCTCAGACTAAAACACTTCATAGTTTCAGGCAACTTTTACCACCACTTGCACATGCGCCTGTCAAGTAGGCCTAATGATTCATAATTTCGATCAGAAGTAGACTAAAACACGTTATACACGATCAACATTACCTGTCAATATGTTGAAGGATGAGGTAATAGAGCATGTTCAATTTTCGGCAATATGTTGAAGGCAGCCATCAACATATTGCCGTCGTGTATGGGCAAGATCAGAAATACGGGTTATCTACTAGCTGTAAATATCTTGAGTCAACATGTTGACGGGTGAATGTTGATCGTGTAATGCGTGTTTAAGAGAAAAGTGTGAGACAATTCGTTTTTACAATAATTGCATGACTGAGCAAAAGAATAACGTTCTGAAAATGAATATACAAAATGTGATCTGTGAAGGTGTATTTAATCTCATTATTAAGCTTTTCGTTCAGTTACTATCGCTGACACAAAATAAATTGTAGGCCTATTACATTCCATACATAGCATGGAATTTTGATTCAAGAACCAAGCTGTCTATACTTCCATCTCCCATCAGTAACATAAATATGGTCAGCCTCTGATAAACCGAAAATATCGTAGGCATAGAGAGAAAATACCGTACACCGAAAATATCATACAGGGAAAATGTTGTACACCAAAAATCTCGTAGGCCTACAATGAAAACGTTATTTTACAGGGATGACTGCAACTAGGAGGCACGACAATAATGACATTGCTACCTCAAGATTGCCAAGCCTACGACAGCGCTTTTGTGGCAGCGGCATCTATGCTTCGTATCACGTTGTATCTCCAATCACGTAGAGCCTTCACAATCCACCATCAGCTGCCAGAAGTAATTCAGATGCGCGCGCAACTACATGTGGTTCGATGCACGAACACCAGAAGCGACTTGACATGCATTACAGGGACGTCGTTTGGATTTGTGTATTGGGGGGCGCACAAGCTACATGAATAAAATGGCCACCCAGCTGGACACATGCCACGCGCGAAAAGGGGGCCATTTTGAAAATATGGACATTTTTAAGAGATTTTCGCGATTCACGAGTGGTTTTGGAGTCTTATAATTGCATCATCATGGACATTTTCGAAGTAATACTTGTGCGATTTCTCCCAGCAAAGCCCAGGGATTTTTTGAAATAACCCATATCATTTTTTCAGGTGATTTTTGATATTCACAAGCGGTTTTGGAGTCCAATGATTGAAACACTACATTTTCGAAGCTATTTTTGCGATTTCTCCCAGCAAAATTCCCAGTAGTGATTTTTTTGAAATATAGTTATTTTTCAAGTGATTTTTGCGATTCACGAGCAGTTTCAGTATCTAATGATTTGAGGTTATAAAAAGTGCGTACAATGATACGAAACATTTTGGGGTGAACGACTGGTTGATTGTGATGGGGGGTGCAAATGACATAATGGAGGACGAATCACACAAGGTTAATATATCAAGAGCCCTTGACCTCATTTTACCTCTGAGCAAAAAAATTACCATTATTATTAATACAATTCCTAGGAGGGAACAGCAAATGTGTTAATAGACGGTGCAAACAGGTGGTTACACAGTGAAATTAATCGAAAGAACGACAAGCGCAGCGAGAATATTTTCGTGAACTTTTCAGACAATATACTGAAGCCGAGCCACTATAATAGCTCTAATTTCCACTTGAACTATACAAGAAAATTAGCAATCAGTGATAGACTCCGCTGTTTTATCGAAACAAAACTAGAGTGTGATACGATAGAAGTAAGAAGTCAGAAGCCAGAATCATCGACAAATAAAGAAACGACGCCAAATAAAAAGATGACATTTTTAAATAAATGGTTGATACAAAAGAAAACAACAGTGTTAACAGAACCATTAAGTATTGAAAATGATATTTTGGGTGATAAAATAACTCAATTAAAGAAATGTAAGTTAACAACAAAAACTTTTTTAGAGAATTGGATAATAAGGGGGGCAATAAAATAATGAAGTCTAGCCTAGCCAATACTTGTATTGTAAACAATGTAATAGATGGGGATGTTGTGAACCCGTTTGACCTAGCTATGATGAATGAAAGTAAAACCTGTCCTTATGACGCATGCAACATAAACAACCCAATAGTAGAAAATAGAGATGTCGTTGACCCTTGTAACAAGTCAATAAAAGGTAGCGTAGCTACACATACGTCAGATTTAGTTCAACAATTTGATTTAAAAATATCCCACCAAAACATAAGAAGTTTGAGAGGGAAAACTCTGCAATTGGAAGTTTCAATGGAATCTAATAGTTCATCTGAAAGGAAGTGTGATATTGTAACATTCAGTGAGCACTGGCTTAAAAATGATGAGGCTCTAATCACGCAATTAGAAAATTATAAAATGATAAGTTATTATGCAAGGACTAGGAGAATTGGTGGAGGTACCATAATGTACATTATAGGAACGAACACAATGCAGAAGAAAGGCTAGATTTCAAAGCTTTGAATGTGGAGAAACATTTTGAATGTTCCGTCCTAGAATTTACTCATTATAAAACTGTAAAAATTATGAATATTGTCGTAATTACATTATATAGATCTCCTTCTGGCAATTATCAGATATTCCTAGATTGTTTAGATTATATCTTAACAAAGTTAGTCAAGGAAAAGAAACCTATTGTGATATTAGGAGATTTTAACATAGACTTTCACAGTAACTCTAATGAACTCAATGAACTTGATAATATAATAAAATCATATAGTATTCATGCAACGATAAAGGACCCAACTCGTATTACTGTTACAACATCAAAAACAATTGATAATATTTTAACGAACTCAAATCATGATCAGTACAAGTCTATTGTGTTCGAAAATGGATTTTCAGACCACAGTGTACAATTAATACATATTGAAGTAAACTTACCACGAGAAAGAAGAACAAAGTGTTATAATAGTAAAAAACATGATAAATATTATTGGTATAGAGGAATTAATGACAGGAAGATAGAATTGTTAAACGAGTATTCAAGCAATGAATTATGGATAGGTATACGCCATGAGCTTGATGTAAATGTAAATTTCAATTATTTTGTGGAAACCTTCATAACCCATTATAAAAAAGCACTTCCATTAATGAAGAAAACAAACAAGCAAAAATGTACCCAAGGTAAAGAATGGATAAATGATCGAATAAAATCTGATAGTGTGTACCTGAAGAATCTCCATGAGAGAGTAAAATTCGATAATAACCCTGATTTGAAATTACACTTGATCAGCTGTAAAAAAACAACATGAAAGTAATGTAATAGAAGCGAAGAAGAAGTATAATGCAATGATAATTAATAATGGCAAAAATAAACCCAAAATGATGTGGGACATTGTTAAAAAGCAAACTGGTAAATCTATTAAATATACTAATAATAATATACAACTTGTAATAGATGACATTAAGGTTAATGATCCACAAAAAATAGTAAATTCTCTCAATGATTTCTATATCAGCGTTAATAATTGAAACTTTATTTTATGCATTGAATTTCATATGATCCGGTGGCACATAACACATTAATATATTTAAATAAGAAAGAAAAAAAAAAAAAAAAATATATATATATATATATACATATATAATAATAAATAGCAAACTTGAGTCTAAATAATTTCCAATAGTCTTGTCCTAAATAAATTAATTGATGGAGAGTTGACGAACACGCTCTGAGGCAAACCTCTCCACAAATCGATTCCCTTATCCACCAATGTGTTTCCAACCTGCTTCCGCCTTCCAAATCCTAACGCCGTGATCTTGTGGCGGTGGTAATTCCTACCCTGAAAATGCGGTGTTCCGAATCTGGCTCTGATATCCTTCCATGCCTTATCCCCTCTGTACGCTTTGAATATCGCAACCAATCTTGCCACTTTCCTCCTCTTACTCAGTGCATCCCATTTCAATTCCTTCACCATTGCCGTAGCACTCCTATACTCATAACTTGTCACTGTGACCCACCCAATCTCCTCTCCCTCTTCTGCAGCCATTTTCTCAATATTTTGAGCAAGCTGAGCTTTATTACCAGCTGTTATCTTCTTTCGCTTCTTCAGCTCTTCTCCAAGCTCTGCTTTTGTTAGCTCGCTAATTAATCTTCTCTTCTTTACTACCTTCACCCATTTTCCTCCACCAACGAATTTGGCAGCTTTACTTTGAATATTCTCCATTTTTATGTCCGTTCTTCTGTTAACATCCCAGATTGCACTGGCATATTCAAGTATTGGCCTAACTAGTGCCGTATAAGCTTTTCCCTTGGCTTCCTTACTACTATTCTTATTCTTATTCTTAGCGTTCCATCGGAAATAACTAAACACCTATCAATATCAAAGGAACAAGTATGCAATCTGGTTGATAAAATTAATCCCAATGTTAATTCTATATTTCTTGCTCCAACCACCAACTGTGAGATTTTAAATATTGTGAAAAAACTTAAAAATAGTAATTCAACTGGTGTTGATGAAGTGAAGGTAATGGTGGTGAAGCAATGTATACAGTCATTTGTTGACATTTTACGACACCTAATAAATCAATGTTTGAGTAGTGGAATCTTCACTGATTACTTAAAAAAGGCGATTATTAAACCAGCCTATAAGAATAAAGGTGACAAGACTGACATGAGCAATTATCGACCGTTATCAATGCTAACGGTATTCTCGAAAATCTTTGAAAATGTTATTGAAATCAGAATAACTGCATTTATTGATAAACATGAAATATTCAATTTTAATCAATTTGGATTTAGGAATAAAATGTCAACCATAAATGCAATAAACGATAGTATAGAACATATATTAAAGTCAATGGATGAGCGAAAATCTACTATGGCAGTGTACTGTGATCTTCAAAAAGCGTTTGATTGTCTGGACCATAAATTACTTTTAATGAAACTCAGGACAATGGGAATACGTGGAATTGCAAATGAGTTGATAGCATCTTACCTTACTTTTAGGAAACAACAAGTTCAGATCAGGCATTTTTATGATGATGGGTCAGCTAAATTGATTTCTTCTGAAGAAGGGCTGATAAGCAGTGGCGTACCACAAGTGTCAGTATTAGGACCATTGCTTTTTATCTTATATATGAATGATTTTGATATAAATGTACCTAATTCCAAGATCACAATGTTTGCGGACGATACCACTATTGTTATCACAGGTAGTGATGTCACAGAGGCATCGAAATGCACACATTTAGCTCTTGAGCAAGCTACATCATGGTTTAAATTAAATAAGTTGGTTCTAAATAACTCAAAAACGAATTTGATGTTCTTCAAAAATGTGCATGATAACAGAACCATAGAACAGGGATTCACAATGCCAGATGTTATTAATGAGTTGGAAATAATAAATTGTGTGAAAAACACTGCATTTTTAGGTCTTAAAATAGATGAAAATTGAGTTGGAAAGCACATATTGATGATTTGTCCAAGAAACTGATCAAAGTATGTTTTGCATTACGTATATTGAGAGAGCAATTCAAAATCGAACATATGAAAAGTATATACTTAGGTTACTTCGAATCGCTGTTACGATATGGTATTATTTTTGGGGGTGGAGTGTACCAGAGTAAAAGAATTTTTAAAATACAAAAAAGAGCACTAAGAATAATTTTAAAAAAATGGAGAAGGTGTTCCTGAATATCAATTTATAGAGATTTCGGTGTTTCAACTTTACCGGGACTATATATTTATGAAACTATCTTAAACATACGACACAACCTGAATATTTTAAATCTTAACTCTGATATTCATCAGCACAACACACGTCAAAAGGAAAATATACGTAACATAGCACATAGAACCATTTTATTTGAACAGAATTGTACTTTCAAAGGAATAGGTTATCATAATAGTTTACCAAAGACTATCACCACAATTGAAAATAAGGTCATGTTTAAACTATCACTTGAAAAATTTTTAATACAAAAAGTAGTATATTGTGAAAAGGATTTTATTGATGCATGTAACCACCCATAAGTATATTTTTTAATTTTGACTTGACTCAATATTTTTAAATTGTGTCATTCATTTTTCTTTTCTTTTTTAACTGTTCCAATTTTAATGTGTATATTATATGTTTGTATTTGTTTTGTATCATGTATGTACCTAGTTATATGTACCTGACGTGCCAAATATTTTAATATGAAACTGTTTACACCCTGTAAAAAGAATATTGTAAATCTACTGGCAGAAGATTGAATAAATAAAATAAAATAAATAATCATTATCGAAAAGAAAGAAGGTAAGTGTAAAGTAGTTGAGTATATACTGATACAATTCATATTGATAGGTCATCATATTCCATCGTTTTTTTATTCGTAGGTCAACATACTCCATATTTTTAAAGGAGGATAAGTTATTGGGGGGGCGCGCGCCCCCCTGAGACCCCCTAACGACGGCCCCGATGCATTCACATTCTTACTGCAAGCACGGCTATCCAAGTGACGCTACTGAATAATGCTGAAAATACTGTGGTTTAACTACATGTCGGAGTGGGATATCAATCACAATGGTTACCCATACTATTATGAAATGTAATGGTAATATTGATGCTTATATGAAACTTCACACCGAGATGTATTGAGGGTTGCGTTATTTTGCCGGTTGGAGATGGTGTCTTCACTTCCTATCCCTCTCATGTCGAAAAGATGTACCAATTCACGGGCCACATTTGAAGAACTATATTGACCGTGCGTAGATGAGTGGTGATAAAAGGTACTAACTCTACGTTATCGTCAGCTCAGTTAATAACATGTTGTCATCAAGTTTGCCAGCCCATCAGCCGTTTCTACAAAAGAACACTAGATAGAGCGTGGCGATCAATATTTCTCTGGAAAGTACTCAGGAAATGGAACGTGTTTTCGAATTAGTGAAGACACCATCTCCAGCCGCCAAACCAACGCAACCCTCAATGCATCTCCAACCAGCAAACCAACGCAACCCTCAATGCATCTCCAACCGGCAAACCAACGCAACCCTCAATGCATCTCCAACCAGCAAACCAACGCAACCCTCAATGCATCTTGCTTTACACTGATGGACCTCTCCAGTGTGGAGTAAAACATTTGAATAAATTTCCCACTTTGATCAAACAGAGTGATGATTACAAATCCAAGCACAAGATTGAATAATTTCTTGTTCACCATTGTTCTCATTCAGTGGACGGATAGGCCTATTTCAATCACAATGCAGTGGAGTTTTAAACTGTAACTGTCGAAAAAATATGTTGTAATTATTATTATTGTCTATTATTATTTTATTGCAAAATGTGATTGTGTCTGCTATTTAATTTCCTTGTTCTGTATAATAACTGTTGTACTGACTGTCTCATATCATGTATTTGATCAGAAAAAATACTAAATTATTCTATTCTATTCTATTTGTTTTCACCAACTCTAAGAATAAGGCCCAAACTGGGTTTCCAGTTCCGATTTTTTCTTGTCGTCCGAAACGATATCGGTACGATTTTTGTTATACCTGTTTCCACTTGACTGTGCCGTACCGTTTTCGTGACGTCATAGCCACAGCCCTCATCACCTTCAACTCACATGCTTGTTCGAATGTGAGGAATTGAGCTGTCAGATTACTATTTGGCGCACTTTTTCGAGTCGCGCAATGGTGACATTAAAAATGAAACCCGAAGAGATTGTTGCTTTGATTTGAATGTTGAGAACTCCACTTGGAATGGTATTGCGGTAGTTTAAGAATTGAGATGGAACAATTAATACTTAGAAAACGTGTGCTGACAGCTGACTACGGAATGTTGACGTATGATGTTCGATGATCGATATTCTCGTGATTCGATTCATATTTGTTTTCGATCGTTCGATACGAATCCTAACAACCGGAAGCATATGAATCGCAATCGCAGTATAACTTCCGGTAAAATCCTAATTTCGGCCAATGAAAGTTGGAGTTGAGTCAATAATCACGACACCGAATCGGTACCGAAACGGTAATTCCTATATATAAGAAGGAAAAGAGAGATACGGTCTCAAATTACAGACCCATCACTCTATTAACATCATTTTCGAAGATCCTCGAGAAATTGATGTTCAATAGATTAATAGATTTCTTTGAAAAATGCAACATATTTTCCAATACGCAACACGGCTTTCGGAAAGGAAGAAACACTATCTCCGCGGCGTACGACACGATACAAGACATACTATCTGCAAAGGATAGTAAACTTTACACAGTAGGAGTATACTTCGATCTCGCCAAAGCGTTCGACACTGTAATACACAGCATACTATTAGAAAAGCTGAACCACTATGGCGTCAGAGGTCTTCCTCTACGTTGGGTAGAGTCGTATCTCTGTAACAGGCTGCAATGTGTAGTAGCGTCTTCTGGTGAATCATCAGCGACTTCGTCAATAAGGCGCCTTAAAGTTGGAGTTCCTCAAGGTTCAATATTGGGTCCTCTACTATTTTTGATATATGCAAACGACCTAACTATCCCTGACATCCATGTGAACATCACTCAATACGCGGACGATACCAGTATGCTGTTGACCAGTAAGGATTCATGTGACATCGAGCGCCGGGCCAATGCTGCAGTAACATCCTTGAACTCCTGGTTTACTGTTAATAAACTGACAGTAAACAACGGTAAAACCATTGTCGTCGATTTCTCCAATGTGAAGAACTGGTCACCAAGTGTACTAAGTGAGGGCGACAATCTCACTGTGCATAGCTGCACAAAATTCCTCGGCTTCGTCATCGACCGTGATTTGAAATGGTCTGAACATATCGAAAACACGAGCATAAGACTCCGCCAAATAATATTCAAGCTAAGATCCTTAAGAAGTATTCTCTCAACTAGTGATCTACGAGTGTTTTACCTAGCAACATTGGACCCAGTCTTGCGATACGGTATTGTTTTCTGGGGCGGTGCTTCTCAAACGTTAATAAACAAATTATTTAAACTGCAGAAATACGCTTTGAGAGTTATCTTCGGCATGCGGAGAAGTGAAAGTTGCAGAGGCTTATTCAGAAGTTTTAACATCTTGACAGTCACATCACTGTAAATTCTGGAGGTTGTGAGCTTTGTAAAGAATAATTTTTATGAATTTGAGAGGAAAGAATACCATGTACATGACACCAGATTTAAAACTGTGCCTAAGATTGAAAAACATCGCACCGCCCTCTATGAGACCGGATTATTCCACAATGGTGTGAAATTTTTTAACAAGCTTCCTGACCATTTGAAATGTATAAATGATAAAAGACGTTTCCGTTCAGAAGTAAAATGTTTTCTCATAAATAAAGAATTTTATAATATAGACAATTTTCACTGTAAAACAACTTGAACCTATGTATTATGACGAAACATAACATTACCAATGTATACTGTGGAGAATAAATTATTATTATTATTATTATTATTATTATTATTATTATTATCGTGAGCCGCCATGTTGTTTAGGTGAATACTGGCTTGTGATTGGTCAGTTGGGAAAATCGTGTCGGATGACTAGAACCAATCGGAACTGGAAACTATGCTAGCTTAACTGGACCAGGACCCTTATTCTCGAGATTATGAGATTATAAGATGAGATTATTTGGGTGGAATTCTGGTAATCTCACTGAAAATGGCTGATTGGTATTCTCGAAACACTAATTTCACATTTCTTGGCAATCATCATTTCACTTGAAAATCTCACCACCCATTTGGTTGGTGAAATGTCAAAGTGAGTTGTAAAATACTGTGCATAGCACTCGAGATGGCTTTGTATCACTGCCACTAGGATAATTAACTGGGAAAGCCAGTGCATTATATTTGTTTACATTTCCACGGGCCGCTATTGGCTATAATATGTTGGCCTCCTAAAGGGTATCTCTCAAATAATAAAAACAATTTCATATCATATTTCACGATTTTTCATCTCGGGAATAGCAAAACGGTGAGAACTGAGATAAAGAAGTGGAATGAGATAATAATCTCATCTCATTTCACTAATCTCATCTCATAATCTCATGATCTCGAGAATAAGGGTCCAAGGTTGTAATCGGACCGTACCACAATGTTCTCTATTGTAGGCCTGTCTCTGCTCCGCCAGCTGGATGTATATGCACCTAGCGTTCAAGTCCATGCAGTTCAAAATTAATTGACATAATTTTGGAAAAAAAATAGCATCTAATAACTATTCTGAATATAGTAGTAGTAGAAGTGTTTATTCCTTTAACCCTCTTTCGAGGAAATCGGTAAACAATTTACGTATTTTACAATATAACTTAATAATTAGCATAACATTTGAGTATGGCAGTAAGCCATCATTTATAATTATCAACGAATTAGTAATTCTAGTATATCAAACAAATATTACAACAAATAATGATACATTACAGGATTTCAGATTGATCGTTACGGAATTGAGATAAATCAATAGATCTCGTATATGTAGACACTCTGATACATAGATATAGATAGCTAGATAATATGGATAGTCAATTGAATTATATATTAAAAAAAAATAGAATTACCGAATATGTCAATACACAGACAAGTTAAATCAATAATTAAAAAGTATTATAAATTTACTGAAATCCAGCATCAACGAACTCTTGCACAGAATAGAAACTATTAATTGTGTTGTTGTTTGTACTTCTTGCGCAGACATCGTAGGAAGTTCAGCCAGGGATTGGCGTAAGGAAGAGGCTTCTTCCTGTTGACGTTATCACCACAAGCCGTCTGGATAGAGAAATAAGGGATGCCACTGAGGCCCGGTTTTTCAATAGTTTGGTGATGATGATGATTAGGCCTATTGTTGGGAGTCGATTTAACGAAATATCAGTTTTTTGGTGATGACTTTTGAACGGTATGAGATATCGAAATTCTAATATGCCAGAACACAGCTGATTTTAATAGCTTCAATATATGAAATAAGTTGAAACTATTCAAGTTATGTCGCATTACTCGCATAACTGTTAAGCGTCGACAGCTAAAAAATGTTTTCTTTTAACTGTATACGTTCGACAGTTATGCGACATGACTTGGATACTTATAACTTATATCATCTTGAAGCTGTTATAATCATCTGTGTTTCTTGCTTATAAGAATTCCGATGTCTCATACCGTTCAAAAGTAAGCATCAGAAAACTGATATTTTGCTAAATCAACTCCTATGGATTCTTAATGACCCCACCGACAGCCAGGTTATATGGGAGTACGTAAGAACAGATGATAATGAGACTATGATGTGATGATAAGTGGAAGGATATTTATAAAAACTCATGCCATATGCGGGACTCGAACCCACCCCCAACGGTGACTTCAGTTTCTGAAGCGGTGCCTCAGCTGACCGAGCTAACAGTTTGGTGAAGAGTCCATTAGATTAAGGCTATTCATCCATCTAAAAATGAGAATTTCTACTTCTGACAAATAACTGGATTCTGAGTTAACTAATGCATGACCTTTGAAGGAAATTGATATTGAAATGATAAAAAAAGAATTATATTCTTCCTGTTTTTTCCCGCGTGCTGGCAAAATAACAAAAAACGCTCTCAAAATACGTCAATGTTACAAAAATGATTGTAGAGTTTTGAAACTTGCCAAAGTTATTTTTCACACTATTGGGCATGTCATCAGATGATTATAATTTTCATAAGTCTCACCGTTCGATTATCATCAACGATTTAGTTGTCTGAAAGTTTTTACAAAATTGTATGCGATTCTAATTAAATCTGTATCGATAGAACGGCAATTAAGACTCATGGAAATTAGAATCATCTGATGACATGCTCAATAGTGTGAACAAGTTTCGAAACTCTATACAATCATTTTTGTGGCATTGACGTATTTAGCGAGCGTTTTCTGTTATTTGGCCGACTTGGGGGAAAAAACAGGAAAAAATATTTCGATTTTCTAATATCACTTCCCTTCAATGGTCATGCATTGGTTGACTCAGAATCTAGTTATTTGTCAGAAGTAGACATTCTCCATTTTGGAGGATGGATGAATAGCCTTAACGACTGATTAGCAGGTAAAATGACATGTGTTAACTAGGGAGGCGAAAGTTGACCAACTTTTAGAGAACTATTAAAAACTTGAGCCTGGAGGTGAAATTCTACAGCTTGATGGATTGTGAAATTTGTTAAACCAATCAAGAAGTTGACAGCTCAAAGTTCAGTGTATATTTGATTTATCATATTTCTATCTATTGAGGCCCATTTATTTATTAATTTATTTATTTCTAATTTCTTACTTCTCTCTTGACTCCTATTCTGGGTCCAATATTTTTTTTGAGTTAAAATTTATCTCTTTCTTCCCAATGTATTTTTTAAAAGGGTAAAATTTCCAGTTTTGAGAATTGTTCTTCATTTATTCCTGTTACTCACTATATTATAATCATTTCTTGATTTTTTCAATGAATAACTGAGAATAAATATTTCTCAGTTATGCTGTCATAACACCAATTTTGGGGGTGTTTCTATTTCAATTCTTCAAAAAATACACAAATTTTTATTCCATCAACGATCTTTTTTTTCTTCATATAGAGGAATATACTAGGCCTATGTATAAATTGGCAGTACTGTCTACACTTCTGTTTCTACTTCATTCATTTCTGAGTCTGTGAAATCACTGCTGTAAACCATGCAAGTTGTGAAACCAACATAACTCTTCTGTTTGAAGCCGAATATCTCAGAACTTGATGTTCCAAACTTCAGATAATAACTTTAAAAATTGTCCACTTCAAACTTTGTGTTTGCATTGCACATACTTCTACCTCAAATCATGTAGCAGATGAAATCTATCCATGAAATATCTTCTGATTGATTAAGTGAATAGAATCAATTGAAAAATACAAAAAATATGTCAATAAATAAATAAAAAGGGAATAAAATATTATATTATTCATGTCGAGCTCCACAAATCATCATAACAGATTTATTGATCACTGTGAAGAAAAAATTCTAGCTCTGATGGTTTCTACCGTAAAATGAACAACTTGACATTGTATTAATACCCCAACTAGAAAAACCACCAACTCAGTATCTTGCATTGATCACATATTTCTAAACACAGCTCATCCTCAAAATATGAATCCTATAGCTTCAACTCTTTTGACAAAAATTACCGATCATTATGCAATCTCCTTTTCATGTAAAAATGTTGCTACTTGTACCATGAAGAGTGGCCGGCAGCCTTTCGATACCAAACGCATAAATTACCCAAAACTACATAATAGCCTGAATGAGGAAACATGGAGGGATACATTCAACAGTTTAAACCCTGATCTAGCCACAGAAAATTTTGTCTCCACATTAAAAAAACATATTGACAACGCGACTGATATAATCGTCATATCTCCCAATGCCAAATATAAAGAACTAAAACCTTGGATAACAAAAGGACTTATTACCTCAATCCGTAAACGTGACGCTATGAGTAAAGCACTTATTAAAGATAGTGAAAATTGCAATAATTTCAAACTTCCCAAAAACGATATATTGAAACAGAAATTTATTATTTATAGAAACTTCCTGACCAAGCTAATTAAAAACACTGAAAATATGTATTATAAAACTAAAATACTCGAATCTAATAACGACCCAAAACTCATTTGGAAAACAATTAATGAAGTAACTGATAATATAAAGAAAACATCCACTTTGGATAATATCAAAGAATTCCTAGTTAATGATAAAATATTAAATGCAAATGATAACCCTCACTTGATTGCCGACACTTTTGTAGATTACTTCACAACTGTTGGAGAAACCTATGCCGAAAAAATTAAGCACAAAAACAATACTCAAAATAATTTACAACATCAATCAGATCAACTCAAAATTAAAGAATCGATATTTCTATTCCCCGTATCCAAAACCGAAATACTCAAGTATATAACCCAACTAAAAACCAAGTCAGCTACAGGTATCGACGAAATTGATGCATCTACAATCAAATCTATCAGTAACTTCATTGTACCTCCCCTAGAGTTCATCTTTGATAATGTAATTACTAGTGGTATTTTTCCTCAAGTCCTAAAAACTGCCATAATCAAACCTATCTATAAATCTAAAGAAAAAGACAAACCAGAAAATTACCGACCAATTTCACTACTTACCAATGTCTCTAAACTTCTTGAAAAATGCATAAAAACCCGCCTAATATCTTTTTTTGATAAACATAAAATTTTATCCTCTAACCAGTTTGGCTTCAGAGAAAAATTAAGTACGGAAGATGCGATAGTCTCACTTATAAATATAATTTCTTCATCAATGGACAATTCAAAAAAGACAATAGCAATCTTTCTTGATTTGGCCAAAGCCTTTGACACCGTCGATCATTCCAAATTGTTAAAAAAACTAGAAAACATTGGAATTAGAGGCGTTGCATTGAATTTAATGAAAAGTTACTTGATGGATAGAATTCAGTATGTTAAATTTAGAAATTGTATAAGTAAGCCTAGAGAAATAAAGTATGGCGTACCACAAGGTACAGTACTTGGTCCGATTCTATTTTTAGTTTATATAAATGACCTGTGTAACCTACAAATAAATGGTAACTTAATCTCTTATGCTGATGACACTGCCCTTGTGTTTTCTGCCACATCAAATGAAATAGTCTTACAGAAAGCTGTATCTGGGCTTAAAGAAGTATATAAATGGTTAGACTTCAACCTACTCACCCTAAATATTGAAAAAACTATATGTATGTCATTTTCCAATAATAAAACCCCTAATATTGATAATTCTTGGATGTTTCTGCACAATCATAACTGCCCTCTGTTGATTAATAACTGCAAATGTCTTGAATTAAAATATGTCAATGAAACTAAATACTTGGGTATAACCATAGATAACCAACTTGAATGGAAATCTCATATCAATATTTTAAGCAAAAAGCTTCGTTCCATCACATACAAATTTGTCAGACTTAGACATATTCTCTCTTTTCCTAATTTAAAACTAATATATTTTGGTCTCTTTCAGTCCTATCTTCAATATGCTATCTTAGCCTGGGGTGGCGCCCTTGGCACTCACCTTAATCAACTAAAAATCATCCAAAATCTTGTCTTAAAAATAATTTTAAATGAACCAAGAGATTATGCCACAATTTCAACTTACCAATACTCTAAAGTACTCCCTTTAAGAGTATTATTCGCAAAAAATCTCTTACTTCATATTTTTAAAAACCTTCCTGAATTCAAAAACACAGACCACCTACACACTACTAGAACATTGACTTACAATATAACGATACCAAGGAAAAACACCTCCTTTGGACAAAGACAATTGGACTACCTCGGTCCAAAACTTTTCAACTCTCTCCCTATAGATACTAAAATTTCCACTAATTACTCTATTTTAAAAAAAAAGATACTCATATGGCTATCAAATCTACCTTTAAACCACTGGGAAAATCTATTCAATAAAAACCTGCCAGAGTTTTACTCAAACGTATTTACCTGAATTTATCCACACTATAGCCAAATTACCTCCCTCTACACATTTAAATTATACCTCATTATCATCTAAATTTTTGCATAAACTTATCTCAACTAACTCTCAAGCCATCTTGAAATCAAACTACATTATTTCTTCTACAAATATCCTCTCCCACACACGAGCACTGCTTATGTGGGTATTCCATCACTCATTTTCTACATATTAATTTGATCACTATTATTTATCATTGTATTAATCATCTTATATCTATGTAATATGTATTTGTGTTATAACTATGTATATGTAACCTTTGACTAGGCCTATCAATAACACTAGTTGTCTAGTTGGTAGCCATAGGCTTACTCATGTATTAATTACAAATGGAATAAAATAAATGAATGAATGAATGAAAAATGTATACGGCTAAAACTACCCCTCTTAATTCTTCAATACCGGTACTTTTTTCTTCCTCAGTGGGTTGAAATGAAATAAATGTATCTCACGTGTTTGAAAAGGCCACAAGCTTTCACTGGGCCAATAACGCTTGAAGGGATAATTTTTTTTTTTTTTTTTTTATTGCATCAAAAATTACACATAAATTACAAAAACGACATTCACGTGGCATTTCCACAAAGCCCCATAAGGGCTTAACTGTGGCGTTCTAACAGATTTAATTGAATGAAAAGAAATGTCTTCCTTCGTACAAATTAATGAATTATGTGAATCATATTATATGAATTTAATTAATAAATTATATGAGAGGACGTTACTTGACTTGAGTACACATCAAATAAAAATACAAAAATATAATAATACACTGGATCATAACAGCTATAATATGTCGGTGATGAATAATTAGTAAAAAAAAATAACGAAAATAATACTTGAGCAGCAGAATAATCAGAAAACAAATAAATACAAAGGTGAAATTATTAGGATCAACTATATGAATAATTCAACAATGGTCGGTACATGCACCATCCATATTGGAAAGAATGAAAGTTTTAATTTCTCGTTTAACTTCAGAAAATTTTGAAAAATTTCTTAAATCATTAGGCAAAGTGTTGAAGAATAATGGAATTATATAACTAAGACTTCTCTTTCCATTTTTGTTGTTCCATGTAGGGAGAACAAAATTGGAGAGCGAAGCAAACCGAGTATTAGCTGAATGACTGGAATGTATTTTAAATTCTTCTGAAAAATAATATTTCAATATAACTCGATATTTGTACAGCAAAGGAACTGGAAGTAGACTACAATAACGAAAATACTCGGGAAGACTGTGGCTCAATTGATCTTTTATATGATTGGGCACCAATGTTGAAATGATACGGTTTTGAATAGATAGTATTTTATTCAAAAGATATTGAGAAGCATTTCCCCAAGAAAGGATCCCATATAAAATTAATGATTCTGCTAAAGCGCAATAAACCGATCTCAGTAAATTGAATGGTAGAATAGTTTTTAATTTATAAATTTGAAAAGCACAAGAGCGTAGCCTATTGCATAAAAGATCAATATGACCTCGCCACGAGAAGTATTTATCTATAGTTAAACCCAAATATACGTGACTGTCAACATTACTAATCTGAACATCACAATTACAAATATAACCAGGAGAGCCGCAATTTAAAGAATGTAAACAAAAGTTGGAATGGAAAATAATATTGACCGGATAGTTCTTTGAATGATTCAGGGGTGTACATATGTGAATAATTTTAGTTTTAGAAGAATTGATAGTTAATTCATGATCATGAGTGAATTTTAAAACGTTAATGAAATCATTTTGCAAATTAACTTCTGCAAACTCCACTATTCTATGAGCTGACAGAATCAAGGTGTCATCGGCGTACATATAAACCTGACATTTAGAGACACAACTCAACAAATTATTTACATAAATCAAATATAATAATGGACCTAAAATAGATCCCTGTGGAACGCCAGATGTGCAATTTTTGAAGTCACTGTAAGTATCATTGATTTTAACCGTAATATGCCTATCTGTTAGATAACTCGAGAACCACCATAGCATTGGGCCCCTAATACCAATATTTTCAATCAAGGAAATTAATTTAGTATGACTCAAAGTGTCGAATGCTTTCGAAAAATCAATGAAGAGAGCTAAAATATGCATGTTATCGTTAAGTTTCTTATTAATATAATCTGAAAGTAACACTAATAAGTCCGAGGTGCCCTTTCTCTTTTGAAAACCAAATTGAAGATTATTAATGATATTAAATTCATCTAAATAATTTGTTAGAATATTCGCGACGCATCGCTCCATAATCTTATCAACTATGGGTAGAATAGCAATAGGTCGATAGTTAGAAAAATTACAGTGATCGCTTTTTTTATATATAGGTCGAACCACAGCTACTTTCAAATTGGTAGGTACTATCCCCCTTTTGAAAGATAAATTACACAACTTAGTTATAATAGGACTTAGAATATCTGAAAGCTGCTTCAAATCCTTTACTCTTATTCCATCCAAGCCCGGTTGCTTATTAACATCTAAATGGTTGATTATAGCTTTAATATCACTTACAGAAATAGTAGGCACAAACATGGATTGCATTTCAACGATGGGATGGAAATTATGAAGAGTAGATATGTTACAATTATGTTGTATACCTTTAACCTCATCAATGAAAGTATTGACGAATTGATCAGCAATATGAAGGTCAGAATAAGTTTTCCCAAGAATAATAATAATAATAATAATAATAATAATAATAATAATGTTTATTTGTACAGATTGATCATATACATGATATTGTCATCGTCATGAGAGAGAACAAAAATAAGATGAGTGATATTCTGGAATTATGGAATACATAAAAAATCGTTTTCCAAATTGTCAAGGTTCAAATTTCACACATAAAGCAGTATATATACACATCATAAATCAAAGCTTCGTAAGATGTTGGGGAGAAGATGCCATATTACTCTATATTGTCACGAATATTAGTAGTCTATAAATAGTTATAGGTTAAACTTGTAATACCTACTCATAATCAGTGATTGGGAAATGTAACTCATACGTTCGGGAGCGATGGATTTGGTATCACTTGGCATGTGAAAGGAAAGGATCTTATTCATAGATTTGGTTATTGACGGGTAACACTTTCTAACTAATCAGACACTGGCATGTTAGGTAACGAACATAGATTTGTTGATTGATTAGATGGGATAAGAATGCCAAACAGGCATTCGAACAATGAAAGGTTATAGATGCTAACACACGCATCACTTTGCTTATTCAACTGTCCTAACTCTGTCTAACCAATCAACCCTTCCAAAATGATAGATAATAAAGTTATTGATTTGTAATACTCATCACCCAGTGGATCTATGCACGCAAGCCATGCGCCCGAGTTATTGATTGATGATCTCGAAGGCGGTTCTCATCTCCACACACACACACGTCGCACACTTATCACAATTAGATGTAGATCGCCCGATACTCTTTACGGAAGTGACCTCGAGTGTAAGTATACTCTCTCTGAGGTGTCATTACTCTAGTTCTCTCTCTGGCCACTCTGATAACGTGTCGCATAGTCTTGCTATGCTAAGTGACGGTTATCACTCAAGGTCGTGGTTGTTGTCATAACATGTGAGATGACAGCTGGGTTAGGCATGGCCGTGACAGCACCCTCTCTCCTTTTGATTTCGTCCCGAAATCTGTATTGATTCCTCTTCTTCGTGAGAGTGATGTCGTCTTCGGCTTTTGAATCGCCCTCCTTGGCTTTGTTGTCTGGCATGATAAAAATTCGGCCCGTGTGATCTGGGTTAGAATTTTTTGTTGCGTTGTTTGACGTTTAGCTGTAGTTTGGATGACGTAGACGTCGTGAAAGTTCTGGATTTCATGTGTGTGCGTGTGTGTGTGATCGCGTATAATCGTTGGTCCTCCACGTCTGCTTGATGTAAATCAATAAACTCAGTGCATGGATCACATACAGTGCGATCTTGGGCGACGGTATTGAAAGAAAACAAATTTAACATTGGTAGTGAACATGGAATGTTGAGAAAAAAAATTCCCTTAGTTAGAAATTATTGATTATCTGCTACTGAATGACTAGCAAGTCAAACAGAATATTTGATACCTTCTATTCAGATATTCAGATATTCACATATTGTTACAGTTATTTAATAATTATTAGTTATTATATTCAAGATTTTATACATAGTGTGTTTTGTTATCAATTGGAGATATTTATTCATTTATATTTGAATCTAATATTTTCTACTCCATAAGAAATGTTCTTTAAAAAAAAAATGACATGAGCCTTTGGCAAGTATACACTTTCTGTCCTTGGACTATCAACGGTTTTTGTAAAATCTACTACACAATTCACAAACTAACACTATTTGCACACGACACTGATAAAAGGGACTATTTTCAGTCAGCACTTTTTGCTAACACTTGAACACGAGGCGATGAAAACGACCTATTTCGTTCTTTTGTGTGTACGAGTCGGCTTCGATCTGATGTCTGTGTGGTGTCGTTTGGTGAATCGTGTAAGTCTCGTCGAATGTCAACGTCCCCCCACGGTATTTGGCTGTCAGAAGTCTGACCGTCGGATATCCGTGTGAAGCAATCGGCACTCGTCTGGTTCCGTTGGTCCGAATGGAACTGAAAAAAAGATACAGACGTAGTCGGTATGGTGTGTATCTTGTGGCTCCCATATTATATGAAAATATAAAGTTCCCTCATTATAGTCCAACTATTAGCATGTAATGGAAGCATTTTTGAGCAATGTTCCTTGCTGAAGGCTTGTTTACAATTAGTGGTCATTTTGACGTATCAAATATGAGATTAGTATAATTATTGTTCATATAAAGATGGTATAGGCCTACAATCTAATAACAATAAAAGTATAAAAATAATTGTTGTGCATCAACAATGAGTGCGTAAATATGTGCTTACTTATGTGACTTTGACAGGTTGTTGAAATATTGACATTCATGTTGGTAGAAAAACATTTTGTAACGTTTTCTGGCAACTTTGCCTTATTGGAATTATTGGTCTGTCATTTGTCTTAAATGGCACATGGTTACCTATTCATCATGCGTTTTGTGTCTTGAAGAGACTGACCTTATATTCTAATACATAAACATTCTTGTATTTTGAATGAATGTTGTTGTAACTTGAAAACAAAATTAATATAAAATTACTGGATAAAAATAAAATTCACATAGAAAAAATAATTACATTGGATGAATCAATCATCATAGCCGAAAAGATTATGAATCAATTCAGAAGTGCATCGACTCTTTTTATGCTATGGTCAAGTTTATTGTCCAGTTATAGAGATTCATTTATGAGTTTATTCTTTCAACCTTCAGTGACGGAGCAATACCATGAATGATTTTAATGTTGGAAAAACTGAATTACTAATAATTACTTTTTTTTTTCCAAGACCTTATGAACAGTCGGGAAAACTAATGGATGGTTAGAGTCTTTTTTAAAAAAGAACAAAACAATTGAAATTATTAAAATTAAATATGAACGTGCCGATATAAGTCACTTTATCATGTTCATTGATCAGAAATGATTATTCTGAAGTATTGAAAAACTTAGCTTTTCATTCATTGCCTGCGTGTCGGCTGTGCACTGTTATGTAGGTTCAAGTATGCATGTGTCGTTGGAAGAAGTGTGCCTGTTATCACCGAGTTGACCGACGTTGCAGAATGTCCCGTGGAAGTACAGTCTGTGCGAGCAGGGCATGTCTCCTGAGCAATGGCCGGGAAACTCATCCGATGATGTTTGCCGTTAATTGGATTGATTACTTGGGAATGTATTGGTCAATCCCAAATATGGCGTCCTGTCAACCCCTGTGTCCCTCTCGTTAGATTGCTGTTTTGATCGAGACCTGAATTTCTATAACTTGGAAAACAATAATTAATGTCTTTGCATAAGAGAATTATTCATTTTATGAAATTATAATTATTCCTCTTTTAAATCACGATTTTTTTTTTTTTGGTTTTGTGGTCGTGTGGGTCGTATAATATCATTTCATATTGGAACTGTATCACCTCCACAATAATTGTCAGTAACTGATGTGTCCTCTGTTTGTCATCTCTCATAGCTATCTTTATGACACTGTTATGTATGACACTTGGTCAGTTAAATTACTTCAACAATGACACAAATTGTTTGTTACAAGGATTTCAATCTAAGACTTTCTGTTCATTGTAGGGTGTACGTTGAGATTGATCCTAATGACGACCAACGTTCATTTTTTTGTTTGTTTCTTCTCTCAGATTCTCGTATGAACGCAAAATTAATTCAAGATGTATTTATATATACAGGACTGATGTCCTCTTAATCTCTTTATCTTTATCTATTCTATCCATTGAAAATAAAGTATATTGCTTAATAATAGTAGGGTACATGCATAGCTAGCTTTGAATATCTTACATGCTCGAACTTGTCTCTGGGTGGTGGACGGGAAGGGAAACGGAGTGTGATTACACTGTTGCATTATGACGTGCTCGACAGTGAATTCCGAGATGAACTTACAAAAGATAAGAGCATCGTTCTTGAGGCGTATTTGCACCTTTATAGAGCTAACTATTCAACAATGTTTTTCAATTGCGTATGTTATAATGTAGCATGACAGCAAACCAGATTAGACTAATGGTTATTGCCATGCTTGTTACTGGTGTATTTTTCCTTATTGGTGTAATAAATAAGCTTATTGGTGTTCTAATGATTATTATTATCATTATTATTATTTAACTCTTGCAAATGCACATAAATGCGCGGTGGCAAGTTCCCTAAGTACCCCTATCCCACCATCTCCCTAACCCTCTGACGGAATAACTTTAACCTGATTTCATCCCCTTCAAAAACATTTCTACTAAGCCCATTCCAGTCCCTACCTGTCCTATTTAAGAAAGAGAATTTACCGACATCTAATGTAGCCCCCTTTATGACTACCGCTCTATCATGACCCCGCCTACCTCCATACCCTGACTTATTTCTTTTTATCAACTCATGCAGCTCCCCCCACCCCCCCTCTCCCTCCATTACCCTGAAGAAATTACATAAACGATCCTCCTTCCTCCGTATTTCCAATTTCTGCCACCCCAGGTCTCTCATCATCTCAGTTGGACTCTCCAACATTCTCACCCTCTCCCCCCTTTCATTCTCATCCCATTTCCACCTCCTAACCCTACCTGTAACCCTTCTCACAGCAATCCTTTGAACCCTTTCCACATCCCTTATCTCACCTAATCTATAAGGATCCCAAACTGAACTAGCATATTCTACCATGGGACGCACTAACGAGAAATATGCTTTTTCCTTAATCTCCATACCTGCCCCCCTAAGTTGCCTCATTACAAAGTTTAGTGCATTTATACTCTTTTTTACTATTCTCTCAGTCTGACTCCCCCACCCTAGACGCCTATTAAATACCACCCCCAAATACTTGTAGTTTTCCACCAACTCCAGCGTCTTCCCTCCTACCTCATACACTACATCTGTCCTTATGTTTCTCTTACCGAATGTGACTAACTTGCACTTTCCTGTATTCAACCCCATCTTGTTTGACTGAACCCAACGATTGATTGCCGCTAAATCTACCTGAAGAGCTACTACATCCTCCTCTGTAATGATTTCCCTATATAACACACAATTATCTGCAAATAACCTTATTTTCGAATCAACAACACTAGTCAGATCATCTATATATAAATCAAACAATAAGGGACCCAACACACTACCCTGTGGAACTCCTGACGTAACCTTAGTCTCACTTGAAACCTCTGAACCCACCCGAACTCTTTGCACTCTATCCTGAAGAAAGTTTCCAATCCAATTAACCAACCCAGCATTCCCAACCGACATTTTTAACTTCCCTAATAATATATTGTGATCTACCTTATCAGAAGCCTTCTTGAAATCTAAAAACACTGCATCAACACGTCCTCCCCTATCAACTACCCCAGCCAACTCTTCTGCAAAACCTAACAACTGCGTCTCACATGAATTACCCTTCCTAAACTCATGCTGCACTTCTGAAATACTCCTTCTTTCATCTACCTTCTCCACTACTCTCTTTATAACCACCCTTTCCATTATCTTACACACATGCGATGTTAAACTAATTCCCCTGTAGTTGTCTACCCTACCCCTTTGCCCTCCCTTTGAAATTGGAACCACCTCCGCTTTTTTCCAAACTTGCGGTACTCTACCTGCTGTGAGTGAAGCTTGAAACAACCTTAGCAAATAACCTACAACTCCCCTACCCGCTAATTTCAGTAGATCGCTTTGCACCCCATCTATGCCTGGCGACTTCCCACTTTTAAGTTTCCTTAATACATTCCACACTTCTCTCTCTGTAAGCAGAACCTCCTCCCCATCCCCCTCTATTGCTTCCTCCTCCCCCATAATTCCATTCGCATTGAACACTTCCCCATAGAATCTATTTAAAGCTGCTGCCTTCTCTATGTCCTTTTTCCACTCATTCCCTACCTGATCAACTAAAGTTGGCAACTCCCTGCCACTACCTTTCTGACTAGAAACAAACCTATACATTCTATTCCAGCTACCTTGCACATCACGTTCATTGAACATACCCCCCATGAATCTTTCTTTTGCCTCCCTCTTAGCCCTGTTTAATTCCCGCCTTAGTTCCTGGACCACCTCCTTTCCCTCCCCTGACGCCCTCCACTTCCTACTCATCTTTCTACCCCTCCTCTCAAGCCTCCTAACCGTACTATTATAGTAAGCCGGATCTGCATTTGCCTGTAGCACCTTATAGGGAACCAACTTATCCCTAACCTCTTCATATATTTTCTGAAAATTGAACCACAACCCTTCAATATCATCCATGTCTATCTCGCACCACTTCTCAAACCTATCCTCAAAAGCTTTTCGAACCTCCCTTGCCTGCACCCTTTTGTAACCCCAAACTTTCTTCCCAACGTTTTTAGTTTGAACCGGAGCTAATGCTAAACTGACTATGGGTATTCGATGATCACTGATGCCTTCAACTACCACCGTCCTCGCCCACAACTCTATTGGCCTTACTAACACTACGTCTAGAATATTAGTTCCCCCTATGATCGAAGTCAATGTTCATAATGAGATTCAGCGACTAGTTTTGTGTGTCATAAGTCTCCCCTTTGCCGTACACAACTATTCTCGGATGTAACTATATTATTTCGTACCTTTACTTTATGTTTCTACAGTATGTATTGGAACCAGGTATATTAGTTCCTAATAATTCTGTCTGTCCGAATTTGTTTCCACATCTGGAATGATGATGCCTTGTTTAACCGCTGATGTTGTGTGTGTAGGTGTTTAGGATGTTCTATAAAACTTTATATTTTACTTTTCCACGTGTGAACTAATCAAAATATCATTTCAGAATTCAAGTTCGCAGACCTTCGCATACTAATATTAGTATGCGCTCTAATATTATTAGAGCTCTTTCAAGATTATTCCGCTTGAAACCTGAGATGATTGACATCACGTAATTCGGTCCCGTAAAACATTATAAGTGAACTCCCTTTTTGTGCCTGTGAATATCAAAATGCGTCCATATTGTATATTCGACTATCTGTGGTCTTGAACTAAAAGTATTATCCAAACTCGTGTGTTTTTCGTCCTCTGATTATTGCGATGCAGTATGAACCGTGATCGAACCTAGGACTTTGGTATATCTACTCTTTGAACTGTGTGTACTATACCGCTGTATATGTTAGATATTGTATAGTAACAAGTTGTGAGTATTTGTATTTGGTACCTCCCCCTTGATTTGGGGAGTTATCATCCCTTGCTCAAGTGTTGTGGGTTTCTTTGTTTGAAATATGTTTACACGTGTAACCGTCCCTGTTTTTGGTTTCCTCGTATGTTTAATTTGACTTCGATATCTATTTCTTTTCATCCCGTCTCAATTGTTATTTGATTATCCAAATTGTTATAGTCCAACTTTAATATAATCCCTTCAATTGTTGTCTCACCATCCTTTGCGGCTGACTTTTCGCGGTAGCGATTTCAGACGTTGGTATCTGTCTATAAGAATTGATGTCCTGACCGACCTATTATGTACAACTATAGCTTTATCCTATGTTATTGTTAACTATTTCTATGCTTATTGCTAAGAATGTCCTGTTATTTCATGTTTATTGTGTTATTATGCGTCCCCGCGAGAGTCGAGTATAGCGTTGTCCTACTCTATGCGCTGTTATCTCTCTTTAGTAGATGCTGGCTGAGTGTGCAATACGACATATCCTGCCATTTGCAAAACTGTCTATTCGACTATAAGCGTCTTTGTCCCCGTGTGAACCTTGTCTACGTTCAATCGTCATTTCCTTTGTGTTTTATATTTCATTATGGCGATTGATAAAGAAGAATTATCCGATATTGTCCCGAACGATGTTGATTTGCTTTGACTTCGTAAAATGAAGTTGGGTTATTTAAGTGGGAACCTTATTTGTCTTCCACCTTTAGACATGTTGGTGTTAAAATAAAAAAAAAAAATTAGAGTCAATAATGAGTAAACAAATAAAATAATAATAATAAAAAAAAAAAAAAAATTATGAACAAGAAAGACAAAATATTCCCTTAACTACATTGAGTGTCCAATTTTCCTAAGGTGTAGATTCTGTTTGTGTTATCGTTGCCTATTGTTGTAACTGTTGTAATACAACAAAAGTAGAAGTCTACCAAATGTCAGGAATATTGCCCACTGTTGTAACTGTTGTTGGGTATTTTAACAGTGATCCGTGAATTTTTTTATTCATCATGTTAGAAATTGTATTGAAATTTGTAGTTGACAATTTACTATTTCAGTGTCAAAGGGAGAGAGAGGAAACAAAAATTATCGCCCTGATGTAAAATTTTATTTAATACCTGACCAATTTTCTCATAATTATTATTATTATTATTATTATTATTTTTGAAAAACAATGAAAAAAAAAAATTATTCATAATAGAATTTATAATTTACTTGAATCTTGCTGTAAATGACATGAAAGTGTAGTTTGTCGTATTTCATAATTTAAACTAAACTTTTGATCCAAAAGGAGAAAAAAAAATATATTTATTGTTCTGATATTAGTCAACTCTTATGTTTGTAGCGAATGCTAGTAACGCTATTATGTTATTCTGTTGTCCTATATGGTGTGATTCGGATAAAGATGTCGAGTTGTGTTTCTGGATCTATGTGTCGCATGATGTCATGCCATCTCATTCCCTTACACCTAGACTGTGTGAACCCTCGTTCGGAGATAATCCGGGACGTTAACCGTCTACTCTAGGTTTTGCTGTGAGCCGATGTAATTTTACACCGTTGTGCGGCTTTATCGCTGTGTGGTTTCCTGTCTTTTAACACGCTCATCCCTGGGCATTTGCTATACTCTATGTTGTTTTGCTTTACTTTCTTGGGTTAAGCTTATGGACTTCGACCTGCTATGTTACCCATGTTATTCTAACTTTTAGATCTACTACGTATAATGTTAAATCTATTTTATTTATTATACATTCGTGAAACGTTCATACTTGCTTATGAATGATGCTGAATTAATTGTTGCCTTATAAAATTAAGACTATTCTAATGTGACTACTGATAAGCTATTCTACGGTATGCGCTAATGAGTGTACCTTACTGATGTCTCTATAACGTGTTATTAGGAGTTTGCCGGATTAACTGTGTTTGCATCGGGGCCTGTCGAGCATCGAATGGGGCACGTTTTCGGGCTGTAGTATGGTTTAATCCTTTTGACATTTATTACGTCTTCTACCAGCTTTACACCTTTACCTTTCTTCAACATAACTAGGTAATTTAGGTCCGAAATGCGTTTTGTTATTTTGAATGGCCCCTGCCATCTCATTATTAGTTTTTCTGACTTTCCTATTTTTCGTGTTGGAGTATATATTTTGACAGCTTGACCAACCGTGTAGGTTACTGGCCTGTGTGTCGTGTCATATCGGGTTTTTTGTTGTTTTTGTGTTTCTGTGATTCGATCGACTGCTAATTTTCTAGCTAAATCTAGATCCTTCATCACTTGGGCTGCTTCTAGGTTTAGATCCAATCCTTCTCTCAGGCTGGCGTCGAGCGGTAGTTTCGCTTGACGACCGTACATGAGATAAAATGGTGTGAAACCTGTCGTAGCATGTTTGCTGGTGTTGTAGGCGAAAGTTACAAATTGCACATGCTCTGACCAAACTTTTTGTGTCTTATCACAATACATTGACAGCGATTGAATTATCGTACCATTGAATCTTTCTACTAGACCGTCACATTGGAGATTGAATGCGCATGTGAGAGTGCTCTTTATTCCTAATCCCTGTAAGATGTCTTGTAGGACACAACTCCTGAAGCAAGAACCTCTGTCGCTAAGTAACTCGCTGAATAGCCCATGCTGACATACGATATATTTGAGTATGAACTTGGCTACTTCGCTGGCTGTCCCTGACTCGAGGCTGTCCGTTATCGCCCAACGTGTGGCGTACTCTGTGCAACAGACTATCCATTTTTTCTTGGTTGTAGATGCGATTAAGGGTCCTATGAGGTCAATGGCCCATCGGTGCCCTATGTGTCCGACTGGTATGGGTTGTAGTAGTCCTGGGGTTTTTTGTTTCGGTGATTTTCGACTTTGACATTCGGTGCATGTTTTTGTGTATGACTCCGTGTCTTTCGCCATGCTGTCCCAATAATATCGCTCTCTGAGCTTGCCGTATGTCTTGGCGAAACCGAAGTGTCCCCCTCCTGTATTGTCGTCATGGAGTGACCACAGTATTCCATAGCGTAGGCTTTTTGGTATTACTAACAACAGTTGAGAATCTCCTGGCTTTACGTAGTTTTTCTTGTACAGTATGTTGTTCTGAATGATGTAACTGCGCGTTTGACGACGTATTTTGGCATCTGCGCTATTTGGGTTGTTTATCGCATCTTTTAATTCTTTCAGCGACGTGTCTTTGTCTTGTAAGTCTGCAATGTCCTGTAGTTGTAACGCCATTATTTTGTCATCGTGAGCCTCCTCGTCTATTAATGTATCGTGGTTTCCGTCGTCTAATGGGTTTCGACTCAGGCAATCGGGTGCTTCATGTAATCGTCCTGATTTATGATGAATTGTGAAGTCGTGATCTTGCATGAGGATACACCATCTTGCTAGGCGACCCGATGATTCTTTGGAGTTTCGAAGAAAACATAGCGAATGATGATCTACGATGACTTTGAACTTGTGGCCATAGAGATATTTTCTGAAGACTTTGAGTGCGTAGATAACCGCTAGACATTCCTGATGTGTCGTATGATACCGAGTTTCCGCATCTGACAACTTTTTCGATGCATAAGCTATAGGGTGTAAAACTCCGTCGAACTCCTGTTGTAAAATGCACCCTACACCGTATTGACTTGCGTCGGTATGCACTTCTATTGGATTTCCCGACTTGAAATGACGTAAAATTGGAGCTGTTATCAGGTTTTGCTTTAACGTTTGGAACTCCGTCTCATGTTCCTCGGTCCATTCGAAAGCTTGGTCTTGAATGAATGAATATTAGAGTTTTAAGGCGCATCGACAGCGAGGTCATTTAGCGCCTGTCGAAATATGTTGCAACAAAAGGTGAAAAGTGTGATATAAGGGTGGAAGTGAAATTTTGATGAGAACACCTAAATACATTAAACTAAGACTAAGACTAAACTATGTCTATAGTGTCTAAAGACGTTATACACTAATTTGTTAAAACCGAACATGTGTGTGCTGTAAAGGGTCACACCCATGAGACTAGGATGAGAACGTTTTATTACTTGTTCTCAGTTCAAACTCCCCCTCAAATTGGAGTGGAGGAACGACAAACCATAATAGATATATGGTGGAATATGGTTTGATTTAAAATACTCCTGATGTCTATCCCAAGAGATCGGCATCAAGAATAAGTATCAAATGTCAAAAAGCAGTACATTGGTGAAAGATGATTGCACAAACAACGTCATCTTGAACGGACATGGAAATGTCCTGATTCGGGCAGTTTGAAAAATGATACTGGTAACAAGACGACTTTATCGTCTAACGCAGATCCACGAGCATGTCAAATGAGATCCAATAGCTTCGATAATCTTAGAAAGCTGAATATGGTATCTATCGATTTTGAATTATTCCCTAAAATCTTTGACATTGTGTCTTCCATACGAAGCTGTCTCCTCAGAGCAGTATATTTCTGACACTCGAGTAATATGTGTCGAACAGTTAAAATCTCGTTACAAATCTCACATCTAGGGACGATTTTATCGGGGGTGAAGAGATAGGAATGGGTTGAAAGTGTGTGTCCCACTCGCAGACGAGTGAGAACTACTTCCTCCCTCCGTGAACCTCGGATTGAAGATTCCCAAGCACTAACAGTTGGCTTAATCTCTTTCAGCTTGTTGTTGGTCTCCCTGTCCCACTCTTTTTGGAAACGAGATTTGAAAAGTAGTTTGAAATACGCCTTGAAATCATTGAAAGGTACTCTCGGGTTATCAATATCTTCTTTCTCCGTCGCTTCTTTGGCAGCCCTGTCCGCTGACTCATTACCACCAATCCCCACGTGTCCAGGTACCCAGCAGAACACTACACTGACATCCTGCGAGGCAAGGGCGGTCAGGAGTGTCTGTATTTTCTGGACTAGATGGTGAGTTGGGAAGATCTGAGTCATGGCTTGGAGTGCACTCAAAGAATCGGAACAGATCAGGAAGCATTTCTCAGGCCGTTGTTGAATGTGCTGTAGAGAGGTGACAATTGCAAACAACTCGGCTGTATATACGCTACTCATCGAACCTAATCTGATACTAACAGTGAAGGATTCGCTAACGAATGCGCAGCCAACTTTGCCGTTCAGTTTTGATCCGTCCGTGTAGTATTTAATATGTCCGGGGTAGTGTGTGCAGAGCTCTAGGTATTTTTGCTTATACTCTTCCGCACTCGTGCTTGCCTTCGTAATTGATGACAAGTTCATCAAGCACTCCGGACGTGGAGCCAACCAAGGGGCGGTATCACTAAATTGAATTGGATAGACTCGAGGGTATACAAATGACTCTTCGACCAAAATATGATTCAAACGAATTCCAGTTGGTATGGTGGCGAATGGTTTCGATTCATAGAGAGCATGAAATCTAGGATTGATAACTGATTGGTAGGTGGGATGATGCTTACTGCAGAATAACTTCGAAGCGTATGAGCAAAGGAGATATGCACGTCGACTCTTCAACGAGGGCTCACCAGCCTCACAATACAAGCTCTCCACCCGACTGGTACGGAGTGCTCCTATGGCCAGTCGGATGCCCGTGTTGTGAACTGTATTGAGTGGCTTCACGTAGCTCTCTCGTGCCGAGTCGTACACAACACTACCATAATCCAATTTGGAACGTATTAATGCTCGGTAAAGCCGCAGCATTGTGGTGCGATCCGCTCCCCATTTGGTACCACTGAGATAACGGAGAAGGTTAAGAGATTTGAAGCACTTGAGTCTGAGTTGCGAAATGTGAGATTTCCAGTTCAAATTCACGTCAAACGTCAGTCCAAGGAACTTGGTCGATTCTGCGAATGGAAGGAGTTCTCTACGAAGATATATATCTGGGTCAGGGTGCAGGCCTCTCAGACGAGAGAAACGCATGCACGTTGATTTTGATGTAGAAAATCTGAACCCAGTTTCATCTTCCCATGCTTCCAGTTTCCTGATTGCAAGTTGGATTTGGCGAGAGGCCGTTGCACTTCTCGCTGACTTACTGAATATAGCCAAGTCGTCGACAAATAAGGAAGAAGTGATTGAAGATGGAACGCTTCGAATTATACCATTTATTGCGATGGCGAACAAAGTAACACTGAGGACAGAACCCTGTGGTACGCCGTTCTCTTGGATGAACTCATCCGACGACACATTACCAACTCGTACCTTGAAACGTCGGTTGGTCATGAAATTACAGACAAAATTAGGAAGATGGCCTCTGAAACCCCATTGTGACAAGGTTTTCAATATGTTGAAGCGCCAGGTAGTATCGAATGCTTTCTCAAGGTCGAAAAATACAGCTATCACTTCCTGCTTCGTAAGAAAAGCTTCCTGTATGAAGCTTTCCATACGAATTAGATGATCCAAAGTATTCCTATTTTTTCTGAATCCAGACTGTACTGTGCAAAGGAGGTTTTTTCGTTCCAACCACCAAACGAGGCGGTTGTTCAACATCCTTTCCATCACTTTACACAGACAGCTGGTCAGAGATATAGGTCTATATCTTGATGGTGAATGCTTATCCTTGGATGGTTTCAAGATCGGTACCTGGATAGCTTGTCTCCAGGAATCAGGGAAAGTATCGGTTGAATAGATATGGTTGAACATGTTGAGAAGGTCATTTGAAGCGGCAAGTGGCAGGTGTTTCAAGAACTGATTGTGTATTGCATCAATCCCTGGTGCTGTGTCTCTTGCGCACGTTATCGCGTTCTCCAACTCCCATACACTAAACGGCACGTTATACACCTCGTTGTTCGCAGAAGAGAAATCTAATCTTCTACATTCTGCAGCACGTTTGTGTATTTGGAACGATGCCGAGTAGTGGTGAGAGCTAGAGACGTCCGAGAAATAGGACCCGATAACATTAGCTATTTCCTGTGGCTCGGTAATTAGACTACCATCCTTGTTCAACCCATATATACAAGATGATTTGAATTTGCCGTCTATCTTCCTCACTCTATTCCACACCTTGGTGAGGGGTGTGTGAGCATTAATGGATGAGGTGTAAGAATTCCATGAGGCTTTTTTCGAAGTCTTAATGATGAAACGAGCCCTTGCTCGGAGTTTCCGGAATGCCATAAGGTTGATATTGGTTGGGTATTTCCGGAAAATTCGAAGGGCTTGTTTCCTCTTACGGATCGCCACCTTACATTCCTCGTTCCACCAGGGAACAGGTATGTGGCGTTGGTTGGTCGACGTAAGAGGAATGCTCTCTTTCGCGGCGGCAATAATCACCTCTGTCACATGCTCAGTCCTACTATCAGTATCATGTATGTTATTCGAGTTCTTCAAATCAACACGCTTTGTGAAAAGGCTCCAGTTCGCGCGGCGCAAGTTCCACTGCGCACATCGCAAGGGCCGTTGATGAGAATCTACTCTCAAGATGAGTGGGTAGTGGTCGCTACCACACAGATATGAGTGAACGGAGAAATTGAAAAGAGGTGCGATAGATGGGGTGCAGACACAAAGATCGATCGCTGAAAACATACCGTTGAAAGCATTAAACCTTGTTTTCTCTCCATTGTTGAGAATAATCAAGTCGTTGTCGTTGAAAAATTGCTCAAAGAGGCGTCCTCTGCCGTTACTATCCACCATTGTGTCACCCCACAAGTTATTGTGGGCATTTAGGTCACCTAGAATAACATAGGGACGTGGAAGCTGTGACACAAGGTTATCCAGATTTATTCTAGTAACTGGAGCCCATTCAGGTAAGTAAATATTACAGAAGGTAACAGGCTGAGGAAGAGCAATTCTGACTGCCACTGCCTGTAGTGGTGTTGTTAGCGGCAGTGGACTTACGTGACAGCTGTCATGGACAGCTGTGGCTACTCCCCCATGGGCTCTGTTACCTGTCAAGTCATCGAAACGATAGAAACTATAATTACGTATCAATGGAGAGTCACAAGGTTTGAAGTGCGTCTCTTGAAGAAAGAAACATATCGGTTTAATGTTTGATGTCAATAGCTTGATTTCTTCTCTGTGCCTGTTGAAACCATTGCAGTTCCATTGTATTTGAGCCATTTTGTGTAGATGATGTTCTTGTTTACTTTTACTGTAGATAGAGTTACCTAAGACCAGCTTATGTTACTACAGATTTCAAGTTCTTTTTAGATAAAAGGATTTCCCCTCAGAGGATTTTGCGGGAATGCCGAGCTCTGCGGCTACATCCTTTCTTGCTCCTTGGGTACTTCCTCTGTTCCTTCGTTTTTGTTTGGGGGGTGTGAATCCCCGGGTGTCGGGCACAGCACCCGACGCCGGTCGCTCAGTGATGTCGGATGAAACGCCCGACACAGGAGATTCATCTTCATCCTCACTTCCTGTCACCATTATTTCCTCTACGGTTTCAGCCTCAGCTTCCGGAGTGAATTTACCTTTCAATAGTTTTACAAGATCATGTACCTCGTTCTGTAACTTGTCAATTTTGAGGTTTTGTGACGATACTAACTCTTCCATTCTCTTCTGCTGTTCGATCAGTTTCTTGTTTTCAGCCTTCAAAGTGAGTATTTCTTGCGATTCCTGGGACGTTGTTTTATTAGCTGCGGCTTTGGCAAAAGAAGATGGAAGGGCAGAGATAGGAAAGAGATTTCTATATTTCTGTCGAGCATCTTGATAAGTCATTATATCGACAGTTTTGAACTCACTGATCTTCCTCTCTTCTAACCACTTACTGCAGGCCTTTGAAGACGCCGCATGTCCACCGTTGCAATTGATGCAACGAGGGCCGGACACGCAAGGCGTTTCGTCGTGCTTCTCAAGGCCGCAGTTCGGGCAGATGGGTTTAGATTTGCAAAAAGCTTGGCCATGTCCAAAGCGTTGACAGATGAAACATCGAGTTGGATTTGAAATGTACGGTCTAACAAGTATACTGTTGTAGCCAGCTACCAATTTTGTTGGAACGGTACCGGTAGAAAAAGTCAAAATAAGTGTGGCTGTGGGTACATCCTTTCCATCAACTCGTCGGGTAATACGGTAAACATCCGTAACATTTTGACCAGCGAGTTCAGATTTGATCTCTTCAACGTCACAGCATGAAAGGTCATTGCAAGTAATCACTCCCTTAGAAGAATTAAGGAAGGGATGAGGACTGACTAGGATGGGGAATAAATTTGCAAAGCTGGTGGTCTTCAAAAGCAGTTGTGATTGAATATAGCTGTCTGTTTCTACAAGCAGGAGAGTTCTATTCCTAACTTTCGTGACTTTGCGAACAGTACCAGCAAGACCTCGAATAGCTTTCTCGATAGCAAAAGGTGACACGTCATGAAAGTTTTTACCATCGGAACGTTCTATTTGCAAAAATCTAGGACTAGCTGGTTTGCTTGATTCTAGATTCTGAAGAACTTGTTCTTTCGTACATTTATAATCTCTAAGAGATCGAATTCTTTTTTTTGGGGGGGGAAATTGAGGGGAAATTAAGTGTATTCATATTTGGACCCACGAGTAGCTAGGGAAATAAATGTCCGCTCCCACAGAGCCCCGCTTGTGGGAGTAAGGCTAGAGTAAAACTGAAGTTCACCATGTGTCCAGAGTTTATCGTTTGGAACTACTTTATCCCGTAGTCATTCAGCCCTTTAGCACGATTAATTACACCATTGGCTTGGGTTCATATCGTTCACAGCGAGATCGTCAATATTGTCGTGGGTGTGAGTGGTCACGAGGAGTCGGCACGAAGATAAGAATGAAGACAAGTCCAGGAAAGAGAGAACACAGAGTAGCAAAGATCATGGAAGAGGGTGATAATGATGAATGATTGCACGAGAACTCCTTATGACCGCTCTGGTCACCGAAATGGGCACCCACTCGACCGACGGTCCGAACTTAGTCTGGACCCTCACCCCAGACCTTATCGCCATGGGTGACCCTGCTGGAAGCAAATAAATTGCTTCCGACGATAGCTCTGGGGATCACGGGGCCACGCAAGCCCCCACACCACGTCAAGGTGTTCGGATCCTTTGAGGTGGAGCTTGGTCTTTTTTGGTTAACCCGGTCAAGTGTCTGCTTTTCTGTGCAAAGTTTTCTACGAATTTCCTGTAATACGAGCATAACCCTAGGAAGCTTCTGACCGTTTTGACGTTGTGGGGTTGGGGAAACTCTTTCACCGCCTTGATCTTGTCGTCACACGCACCTATGCCTTGTGATGTCACTTTGTAACCGAGCATGGCTATTTCTTGGTAAAGAAAAGCACATTTCTTCGGATTGAGGCTGAGTTTTGCCTCTCTGAACCTGTCGAGTACGTTTCGTAGGCGTATTAGGTGTGAATAGAATGTTGGTGCCATGATGAGCACGTCGTCTAAATAGACTAGACATTCGCTCCAATTCAAACCCGCCAATACGTCTGACATTATTTCCATAAAAATTCCACTGCTTGGTTGTGCTCCAAATGGTAGAAAGTTCCATTGGTATAGGCCAAAAGATGTTATGAAGGCTGTAACTTCTTTGCTGCAGTCCGTAAGCGGAATCTGCCAATATCCCGAGAATAGGTCAAGTGACGAGAAATATTGACTACCCTCTAGCGCGCTTAGTATGTCGTCAATTATCGGTAAAGGATACACATTCGTTTTTATCACTTTGTTGACCGCCCGGTAGTCGCAGCAGAATCTGTATTCACCTGACTTTTTCCTCACTAGTACTACCGGTGACGCATAACTTGACCGCGAAGGCGTGATGATTTTGTTCTTTATCATGTTGTCCACTTGTTCCCTAATGACTTAAGCCTCCCTCTGTGAAGTTCTGTATGGCGGTTTCTTCACGGGTTTCTTGTCGAGTAGCTCGAAGTCGCATGCGTTTGTTTGTGACTTTCCTAAATCGGCTGTCGAAGTCGCAAATTGCTCGGCATAGTTCTGCAATAAATCCATTAGCCTTTCCTGTTGTTCTGTGTCTAGCTGTGGATTTATGTCTAGGCTGACTAATTCATTCGTTGTATACCTGAAAACTCCCGCCTTTTCCTTTGAGTTCTCTTCCACTATGTTGATCGTTTCTATTGGCTGTGTTTGTTCGTTCGTGCCGTCATATATCTCCAGGATTTCGTGTATTTCTCCCAATTCGAATCCTTTGTTGAGGCTTCTGGTTATATGCGAGGTGTTGGCTATTTGTAATTCTTGAAATGAATGCGGGTTGAGTAGTCCACAAGGTGTCAATAGTTCATTGTTGTGGAATAATGTACTACTTGGTACGAATAACACTATTTCTTCTGACAGTGGTTTCGTTGTTTCTACTTTACACATTACTTTAGTGTTGCCTAGTATGGTGACATCTTCTGTTATGCAAAGTTGACAAGGCTTTTCATCATCTTCTAGTAATATCTGTGCTATCTCCACGAATCCATGGTGATCACAGGTGACGTCATCTGGGTTGCCATGTGTGTACTGTATAGTCACTGTCAGATTATTATGTCGGAAGTGCGCTTCTCTTTTCAATAAGTCAAACTGGGCGTCTCTTCCTACCCAAAAATCTAATCCTAACAATGCTGGAGTTGCCAGATCGTGAATAGCAACCATCGGTATTTGGAAAGACACATTTCCTAATTCTATGTTCACAAGGACTTCCACTGCGGCTTTCATACGTGAACCATTCGCCGCCGAGAAAAACATGCCCACAAGACTAGTGTGTTTGAGATGTTTCACTAACTTTTCATCTATACACGAGACTGCGGCGCCTATGTCGATCAGTGCGTTGATCGTCTTGCCTTCGATTGTCGTTTTCGTGTGCATTAGCTTGGCTGGTCGAATCAAATCGACTTGTATTTCCACTGGTCCCAGTTGCACGTCTTCGTCTTCTGTATTATAGTCTGGTGTGTCTGTTTGATGTCTATTGTTTTCTATCTTCTCCTTCTTTCGTGCAGGGCTGTAATTCCTGTTTCTTCTCCGCGGTACGTAACCCTGTCCTACGCCCGTGGCTGACCGTTTCCCGAACCTTCTTTTTGATTGCGAGGTATGGCTTTTCGGGCTATATCCAAAGATGGACATTGGACGGTTGGATGACATCTCTTTTGACATAGTATGCAATAGGATATTTTGCGATAACGTTCACCTCCATTGTTTCGTACTCCTCCTCTTGTTGTTGTTGCTGTTGTTGTTGTTGTCTTTGTTGTTGTTTGCTCGAAGAGTTGTTTGGATATTCTTGTTTCCGATTTCTGTAGTACGTTTGGTTATAGCTCGACTTTTCTTGCGGTGCCGACTGTACCTGTCCGACATCTTGAGCATGGTTGACAGCGCATGTAGAGAATGTGCATGTCGAGCAGTGTCCATGGCAAGTGTTGAGTTTCTGTACTGGCACAGCTGATGCGGTAGCATTGACTTCCTGGTGTTGATTTTGTATCGAGAGGATTGTTGTTAATTGTTGTTGTAGATTCTTCATCCCCGTTTTAAAATCGTTCTTTAATTCACTCAAGTCGTCCAAAGTCGCTGCAGGAATATTATTCGGTCGTTCACGCTGATATTCTTCATGCACCATCCTTAACCTGTTATCATGTTGTTCAAGGTGGAAACTGCCTTCTTTCGCTCTGTTTATGTTTTTGCGAAGATGTTCCATGGTGTCGTTGCTGTGCATTATCACTCTGTCGAGTATCTCTGTGCGCAGACCTCCCAATATTCGTCGCACCTTTTCTTTCTCCGACATGATGGGACTATACTTGTCACACAGCGTGTCGACGTCGTATACATAATCTTCAACGTCCTCGTCGTCCCGTTGAAGACGGCGTCTCAGTTTTTCTTCTAGTTCTGCTATTTCGTGATCACCGGTTAGACATTTCAATAATCTTTCTTTCACAGTGGCGTAGAGTAGTGGTCGCGATCTTTCTTCTTCTGACACCGAGCGTTCATGATCTCTTTCTATTTCTTGTAAGCGACGACCGTGACTTCCCCGAAGATAATATCTCAGTTGATTTATTTTGTCTTCGTCTGTCCATCTGTTGGCTTTCGCAACGATATCGAAGTCTTTTAGCCAGTCCTCAATATTGTCTCGCCTTGCGTCAAATCTCTCTGCTTGAAGAAATGTGGATGGAATCATTGCGTATTGTTGTTCGACTGTCCTGGTCGGTGTTAAGGTACTACCCACGCCGTTTGCTCTTCTACGAAACCGTGCCTGTAGAAGCTGGAATTCTGGTGATAATTTGCGTAGGCGACGACTAGTGCGTAAGTTTTCTAGGCTGCTGTATGCCCTGTTATGTAGAGCCAAACTATCGTGTTCTTCTTCGTTTTCTGGAGTCCAGACTGTCTTTATTGATGTATCTTCCCCCTTTTCTGATGTGTCACTATCTGTGTCTGCTAGCCCACTGTTATTGTCAAAAAAAGTGACTTCACCTTGTTTCGGCGTATCGTTGTCTTCCTCTTTACCTGCGTTGTTTTGTGCTGATGTATGTTTGAAGAATTCGTCTAGTTCTGCCAGTTCATGAGGTGTTACATGAAAGTCTGATGTAGTAGATTGTGCGTCCGCTTGCGTATTATCAGTTTTCCCCGTTGCTGATATCTCCTGTTCGTGGTGCGTTGTTTTCTAGTGTAGCTGTACCCTGTACGTTGTCAGTGTTGTTTTTCAAATATAAGTCCAGAGTAATATTTCTGTGTGACATTTGATTTGCATAAAACTGACCTGTATAAGCATGTATCGTCTACGATTTTTTATCACGCCCGAGTAAGTACTGAATTATTTATACAACTACCACCCTTAATATGTTGCCTGGGGAGGAAAAAAATATATTGACGCGAACCTGCCTTATCCCGTGTTGAGAAAAAAAAATATATGAATTTGCGCTAGGACGGATTTGTTTCCGTCAAATGTCGAACGCAATGCCCGGCGCCTCCACCAAATGTCACGAATATTAGTAGTCTATAAATAATTATAGGTTAAACTTGTAATACCTACTCATAATCAGTGATTGGGAAATGTAACTCATACGTTTGGGAGCGATGGATTTGGTATCACTTGGCATGTGAAAGGAAAGGATCTTATTCATAGATTTGGTTATTGACGGGTAACACTTTCTAACTAATCAGACACTGGCATGTTAGGTAACGAACATAGATTTATTGATTGATTAGATGGGATGAGAATGCCAAACAGGCATTCGAACAATGAAAGGTTATAGATGCTAACACACGCATCACTTTGCTTATTCAACTGTCCTAACTCTGTCTAACTAATCAACCCTTCCAAAATGATAGATAATAAAGTTATTGATTTGTAATACTCATCACCCAGTGGATCTATGCACGCAAGCCATGCGCCCGAGTTATTGATTGATGATCTCGAAGGCGGTTCTCATCTCCACACACACACACACGTCGCACACTTATCACAATTACATGTAGATCGCCCGATACTCTTTACGGAAGTGACCTCGAGTGTAAGTATACTCTCTCTGAGGTGTCATTACTCTAGTTCTCTCTCTGGCCACTCTAATAACGTGTCGCATAGTCTTGCTATGCTAAGTGACGGCTATCACTTAAGGTCGTGGTTGTTGTCATAACATGTGAGATGACAGCTGGGTTAGGCATGGCCGTGACAATATTTATGGAGCATCTCGTATGAATTCTTGTATACTATAATAGCACTTTGTAATCAACGAATGTTTTAGACCCAATTTGAATATATTTTCCTTCTCTCTCTTGAGTGTCAGAGGTGAGGCGTTAAAAAGATATGTACTAGCATATATAGGTCCTTTTTTAAAAATAGACAGATTGTGGACTGGGACTTCCATATTATTGTGTCTTGTACTGTAAGTATGTTCATCATCAAAAACGTTAATTAGATACTTATTATCTAGTACGTAAAGTATATATAGTATTATAAATATATATGCATGGAAGTGTCATTCTTTTAAAATTTATGAAGAGAGGTCGGCAAGAGTCCTTATGAAAAACTTCAGCGCAGGGGTTAAAGCTAGCATTTGCGAGGTACCTAATCGCTCTCTCTTGAAGTATAAAAATGCTATTTACTTTGGGGGAGTGCCCCCATAGTATTATGCCATATTGTGAATGTGAGTTGATGTGTGCAAAATAAACAAGTTTTGCGGTCACAAAATCGCATACATCCATTATACGCTTCACCAAGTAGCAGCCTGATGCTACTTTCTGAGAAATATATTTTATGTGACTAGTCCACGTCAATTGTTTGTCAAGGATGATACCAAGAAATTTAACTTCCTCTTTCTCTTCTATACTTTTACCCTCCAGGTAAATTAGTGGTGATGACACATTGTCGAGAGTTGTAGAATTCATAGGCCTACTCTTAGCATTGTACTGAAACTGCATAAATACTGTTCAGAGCTATTTAGGTAGGGCCTACAAGTCGTTAGCCGTTACCCACTCAGATAGCTCTTTTACTGCTGCATTCATGGTGTAGGTATGATAATTATTGTTGCATTCTGAATGTGCTTGATTAACACACGATTTTGATCCTTGAATTAAATGACTTGTGTCATCTGCATATAGCGTTAATTTGCCATTTTTCACATTATTTGGCAGATCAGTTGTGAATAGAATAAACAGTATCGGAGCAATCGTCGATCCCTGAGGCACTCCTGTGTTGAAAGTAACTTCATCAGACAGATGTGTATGTCCATAAGTATCAATTAATTTTACCACTTGTTTGCGATCTCTTAAGAAAGAGTGGATCCATTTGTTCGGGTTCCCAACAATACCTAGACACTTCAATTTATGTAGCAATTTTTCGTGGTTCACGACATCGAAAGCTTTAGAGAAGTCGTACAATATACCAGTTGCAATTTCATGATTATTCCATGAGGCAAGAATGTTATCAACGAAGCTAGCTATCGCAGTTACTGTTGAACGTCCCCTCATGAAACCATGTTGGGAATCACTAAAAAGCTTATATGTATTTAGAAAATGCACTAGTCGCATACAAAATGCATTTTCAAAAATCTTTGAGAATACAGATAAAATGGAAATGGGTCTGTAATTTTCAACCATTCGAGTGTCTCCTTTTTTGAGACACGGTTTGATTAAAGCTAATTTTAATATTTCCGGAAATGTACCCTCTTTAAAACTTTCGTTAACAATGTGTGTCAGCGGTTTAGCAATAAATGCCGAAGCATATTTCAGTATGTAGCAAGGTATGTCATCGAAACCTGCAGACTGCTTTTTAGTTACCACATCCATAATATCATGAAACTCTTTGAGGGACAGTGGAGTTAAATACATATTAATATTATTGCTCACACGAGCCATATCACAGGTTGCCATCTGTCTCACATGGTTACACAGATTTGATTTCCTATCATTCTGTAACTTCAGTGTGATATCATTGAAGTAGCTTTTATATATATTTGCTAATTCTTCATAATCACCTACAATTACATCGTTGTGTATCAACTTCAGGTCATCTTTAATTTTCTTGTTTTCATCGTTAGTATTTTTAATAATATTCCATGCCGCCTTTGTTATTATTTTTTTTTTTTATCGATTCCAAATATAAGCGTTACAACAATAAAGGGTACTCTTGTGAGGTTCCACGAAACCCTCATGGGGTTTATCTGTGGAGATATATAATAACAATTCACTTAAATATAATGCAATGAAAAAATCAAATACCTTCCTGATAATAAAATATAATAACAATACAATGAAGCACATTGACAAGAACGTGTAAGAATGAACAAAATAGGATGAATCAACAAAATAATATTCGAATTGCAGTTGTAGTGAGTAGAGAAAAATGCAAACAACATAGGAAGAGAGAACTCGAGGAAGTGAAAAAAATACTCAATTATACAATATACATAGTAGAAATAAACAATTCATTTGACACATTCACGGGTTCAAAAGTATGAAGACAAATATAAGCCGGTTGAATTAGGTCAAATAGTAACAAGAAATGAGAGAAACTTATTTTGATAATAATGATGAAGATAGATTAATAAAAATATACAATTATCAGATTATTTTGAATTGATAATTCAATCAATGAAGCCATTTACATATGTATAATAATGAAAGAGCAACTTGCCAAGTCGAAAGAAAATCAGTATAACTAAATAAACCTAAATAAACGTTATATTGAACATTTGAAGTTGAGATATTGCTCATACCATAATCGAAAGTAACCATTTTTTGACACATACTTTTAGCTCGTTATAATTGTTGACATTTTTCAAATTATTGGGAAGTTGACTGAGGTTGAATGGGACTAACTATTCCAATCTTCTCTTACCATACTTGTTAATCCAAGAAGGAATCTGAAATGTATCGATTGTATGTTCTTAGCTGTTTTGATAATATCACTATTAAATTCACGTCTTGCTTTCAATATTTCCTTGACATAATTCCTTTTCATTTCCAAGTATATATTTTTGTCTTCAATTTGACCCGTATGCCCATAATGTGTGTATGATGATTTCACTTCAACACCCAATTCCTTAAGATCATTATTAAACCGGGCGTTTTTGTTGTTTTGTTGCGATGGCGTTTTTCTTATTCTAACCAAGGGGAATACTATATTAAATACTCTATTAAAAATAAACATGAATTGATTGTACATACTATCAACCGTGTTACATTTGTAAATACTATCCCAATCCGTATCACTGAGTTCTAATACAAATTTGTCAATCTGGTATTGTTTGAACGTTCTTTTGACTAAGAAACTACTTGCAGATGAAACAATATTCCTGGGAGTTCTCTCTTTATACAATATAGTTGCCAATTGACCGTGGTGGTCAGAAAGCCCATGGTCAATATTAAGTTTGAAAATTATATTATCAGAATTAGTTAACATATTATCAACTGCGGTCGCTGACGTTGCATGTTTTGTCGTCGCAATTCGAGTACATTGTTTGTTCAGAATTGTTAAATTATAAATTGTTGTGATTTCTAACATATGTGCAGCAAGTTTATCATCCATAATATTTATATTGAAGTCCCCACTGATTAAGAAATTAATATCCTTTCTATTGATATAATCAAGTGAATTTTTGAGCTTTTCGAAAAAAGTATGAATCCTTTGAGGGTCAGGGACTCGATACAATGCCACGATTATAATACGAACAGGTTGTTTTACTTCTAATGCACATATTTCCAGGTCTCTTTCCAATGCCATACTATTTATATCAGTTCTCTCTATATAGCGTACGCCACTATTTTTTCTCATGTAAATAGCAGTACCTCCACCACGTTGTGTGCCTCTACAATAATTGGTCGCTAAATCGAAGCCGGATAATTCTACATTGCTTACATTATTCTTTGTCAGCCAATGTTCCGAGAAACATAAAATGTCTATTTTAATTTTTAACATCGAGTGAGCCGATGAACATATCCAACAAGTCAATTTTTTTTTTTACTACGTATGTTTGTATGGAAAATGTTCAATTCAAAATAGGTATTGCATGGATATGTTTTCTCTCCTGCATTTGCATTGACATCAGCTATGTTGTGCATATCTTGAATGGCAGGTTCCGCAGAACAGGTTTCATTTATACTTTTATAGCTACAGTTAGCTGCCACGATATCGTTGCCAATATCAGGACACGATCGTACACGAACGACGCAAGGAAACGTCCTGGTACAAGTGGGAAACTTGACGGTTGTCGTTGGTAGAATTCCACGGAACCTGTTGAACACATTTAGAGTATATATTATACACTGAACCGTCATTCAAGAGACAAGTAGTCGAGTGGTTATAACACTGAACTGTCATTCAGGAGACCGGGGTTCAATTCCTGCCATGGTCGACCATCATGACAGGGTTTTTTCGTGGTTTCCCTCTGTCTTTCAGGTTGATACTGAGATGATTCCTTAACAACAGGCCACGACCGACTCCTTCCCACCATTCACAAATACCTGATGAAATAACCTTCCATCTCATCATCCCATCATCTCATATATTATTCACTGACGCCAATAGATCGTAGTCATCAGTAGAGTGCGTCGTTAAACACAATATGAATAAATAAGAGACCGGCGTTCGATTCTCGCCATGGTCGACCATCCTGACAGGTTTTTTTTCCCATGGTTTCCCCCTGTCGTTCAGGTCAATACTGGGATGGTCTCTTAACAACAGGCCACGACCGACTCTTTCTCACTAACCAAAAACACATGATAAAATAACCCATCATATCACCATGCCATCATCTGATCTCATAATAATTCACCGACGCCAATAGATCGTAGTCATCAGTAGTGTGCGTCGTTAAATCCAATATAAATGTATAAGAAATAAGAATATTCGTGTTTGAATAACCACAATCGGAATATTCTTGAATTGTATAGGCACTACTCCGATACATATTCATTGACAAAAAAAAACAGGGTCTCCTAAAATGTTCGGGGTAGGCCCAAACAGAACAAACAAAATGGCACCGTCTAGCCAGGGTATTTTGACATATGACTTATACATCTTTCCACAGCAATAAATGTTGAAGTTGAAACAAACTTCTATGCAATTATCACAGAAGGTTTTTAGTAGGCCTGCATTTGAAAATGCTGGAAGCTCTGTTCTATAAACTAGGAATTTTTACACATAAGTAGGCCTTTACTGTTATGAACAATGGGTCACTTTTTTATTATCATTCAAACTCTTGCAATTTCACGTAAATGCGCGGTGGCAAGTTCCCTAACTTATATGCATTTTAAATCTAGGTTCTGATTAACACAATACAATTCACGAAGTTCGGTTTTAAAGCAGTGGAAAAATGAAAGAGTTTATAAATGTGAATAAGAAACTCATGGGCCAATGCAAACTTGTTGATTTCACCCAAACACCAGCCATTGAACTTCTGCAACTTTGATCGCAAGACAAACAATAATTGGATATTTCAAAAGAGTTATTCTAAAAAAAACTGCGATCTTCAAGGCTCTTGCAAAATCTTGTAATCACGGGTCTTTTTACTTTTGCTTATTCTTACGTAGGTACGTGTACGTACGTATTTTTACGTATATTTACGTTAGTACTTTTACGTTAGTATAGACCATACCGCCACACTTCTTTCATACAAGTATATGCCTATAGAAGATAATCTTATACAGGCTATTACTAAAATGTACATACTCATTTCGAATGATGTTTTGGATAGGTGTCTTCTTGTTTTCATTCCTGCTAGTGTTGCAGAGCATTGTGAAAAATACTATAAATTTATTCAAAACTAATGGCTGTGTTGTGCCGGCGTACGCTAAACGTCAACCGACGACAGGACGACTCCCAATTCAGCCAATAGTGACGCTCTCCAATCTCCAATCATCCGATCATCCAATCATTCACAATGTTAATCAAGCATCGAATCGGCTGCAGCGACTTCAACAACCTTTTATTGACCACAAGCGAGTCAACCAAGCGCATCAGCAACAACCGGATCGTCAATCTCCACGGCATGAGCAATCGCGTCAACTGCAACACAGCATCCCTCAAGGCAGCCAGACGTATGCGTTGGCAACTTCTGGCGTGATCAGTGAAATGAGAGGACATGACCGTCGACAGAAATCAGATGAAAGAGTGTCCCCATACGTACCTCGACAAAGTGCGCGTCTTCAAAGAGGACCTTTACAACCCTCAGCATAGGAATCAATAAGCGGAGACACACCTGACGAGGTATGCAGTGAGAGTAGTGAAGATCGTGTTTATGATTGGTCGGATAACATTCATCATTTTACTATTAATACTCAAAGTTATTCCAACACTCTTTCGTGTAAAAAATCATTCCCAATCAATGGTACTAGCGTTCTTCATCTGAATATTAGAAGCATATTTAAAAACTTTGATAATTTACTTGTTCTATTGGAAGATATGAAACTTGACTACGCGGTCATTGTATTAACTGAGGCGCACATAGGAAACAGAGAAGTTACCCAGTCTATACCTAATTATAAAACTTTTTCTAACAATACCAGCAACAACCCGGCTAAAAACGATGGAATTGTTCTATTTGTGCACAAATCTTTCTCCGTAGAATTGATTAATATCTCAACAGCCGAATCTAATAGTTTAACAATCAAATTGTACAACAATGCCAACCACGAAAAATTTGTATTAGTTTCTGTATATCGCTCTCCTTCATTCAAAGATCCATCCATATGCATACATAGTCTGGATAATATATTAAACTATTTGAAGAATGACTTGGAACTGAACAAACTCAAAACATTAATTATAGGTGATCTCAATATAAATATTTTAGATGATAATGACAAACATGCTGAAGATTATGTGAATGCACTCAGTCAATATGGTTTCATATCATGTATTAATGATTTTACTAGAGTAACGGAGACTTCTAGAAGTTGTATAGACCATATCTTCATACGTCATCCACCTAGTTCTAATAATCACTCATCAGTTACGGCAGCTATTCTCCAAACAACCATTACAGATCACTACACAATAATGATAAATATGCATGATCACGCGAAAAATAACAAATCGAAAATTGATAGTAACAACTCTAAATCATTCAAGATATCCACTATAAACTACCCTCCACTAAACCTGATATTAGAGCATGAAGACTGGTCAACAGTAATGAACAGCAATGATGCTAATGTGACGTCAACCAATTTCATATCTGTTCTAAAACGTCATACAATCACCGCGTCTCAATCTAAATTAATCAAAGTAAATTGTAAAAACAAAAAAATCAAACCATGGATTACGCACGGACTAATTATTGCAATAAGGCAAAGAGACAGACTATGGAAAAGAGTAAGGAATACAGACGATATAGCTTCAAAACGTAAACTGACAAATAAGTATGTAAAATATAGAAATAATTTAAGTAGACTGCTGAAAACCACGAAGAACGAATTTTATAAACAGAAACTAAATAGTGCGAATAACGATCCCAAGAAAGTTTGGGGAATTATCAATGAAATAACTGAAGGCAACATTGACAACTTTGAAATAAATAGAATAGAACTGAATAATGAAATGATCATAGCTAGAGAAAATCCCAAACTAGTTGCGAATTCGTTTAACAATTTTTTTTGCGGACATTGGAAAAAATTTAGCTGATAGAATAAATGATAGAATCAACACACTTGATCATAGGCCTAATAACATGCATCTATCATTACGTCGAACTGATTCGTCAATATATTTCATCCCTACCAATAATGCAGAAATATCTAAATTCATACTTGAGCTCAAAAATAAGCCTGCGCCTGGTAATGATGAAATTAACAATGTCACGCTCAAAGAAATCAGATCACACATTATAACTCCTCTTGTACATATCTTCAATATATGTCTGAATACAGGTATTTTTCCTAACATATTCAAGGACTCTGCAATAAAACCAATTTTCAAAAATGGGTCCAAGACTGAAATAACAAATTATCGACCTATATCTCTCACAAGCAGTTGCGCTAAGCTTCTGGAAAAGTGTATAAAATCTAGATTAGTTAAATATTCAGAACATAAAAACTTAATATCTACCAACCAATTTGGTTTCAGGGAGGGAATGGGAACGCATTCAGCCTTATTCGAGCTCACTTCTGATATATATCAAGCTCTAGACAATAATGAAAAAGTACTCACTATTTTTTTAGATCTGGCTAAAGCCTTTGACACTGTTTCCCACAAAATACTATTTGTCAAATTGGAGGCTGCAGGAATAAGAGGTATTGCACTTGATCTTATTAAAAGCTACCTTGAAAAAAGAAAACAGTTCACAATTATATCAAATCATCTTAGTGATGCCAGAATTGTAGAATATGGAGTACCACAAGGCACGGTTTTAGGTCCGATGTTATTTTTATTGTACATTAACGATTTGTGTAACATCGATCTGAATGGTAGAGTAATATCCTTTGCTGATGACACAGCTTTAATATTCAAAAGTCATTCGTGGGAAACCGTATTTCAAATAGCTAATGAAGGTTTCCAAATAGCTAGTAACTGGCTTGATAAAAATCTACTTACACTCAACGTAAAAAAAAACTAAATTTATACATTTTACCATACATAAACCTCCTAACCTAGAGCAATACTTCCATCAACTTAATACAATAGAATCTGTTAGCTCTATCAAATACTTGGGAGTCACAATTGACCAAAATCTAAAGTGGGATGAACATATAAAAGCTAGTGCAAATAAAATCAGAAGAAGTATTTATAAATTCGTCCAATTACGTAACATATTGGATTTCATCACAATAAAAAAAGTTTACTATGCTTCAGTTCAATCCATTATTCAATTCGGCATCATAGGATGGGGTGGTGTTTATCGAACTAGTTTGGATCCCATAGCGAGAGCTCAGAGACTTATGATGAAAATCTGCTTGAAAAAAAGGAAAGATTACCCTACAGATAGGCTTTTTGAAGAATTCCAAACCCTAGATGTTCGTCAATTATATGCGAAACAGGTTCTCATATACATGACCCGTGATTCCCCATTCGAAAGTATTGACCACACACACAACACTCGACTAAGCGCATCAGGTGGGATACGTACCCTAAGAAAGACAAAGAGATTTGGGCAAAATCATGCTACATATATAGGTCCTAAATTATACAATATCATACCAACCGAAATTCGAAAAATAAAATCAGCAAATAAATTCAAACTCGAACTAATTTAATGGATCAAAATCAAAGGACGCGACTATATTAATGACATTATAAGCATCCCATGTTTCAATAATACTAAATCATGAATACTCTGGCATTATATATTCAACTCCTATAATCAATTAAATAGATACATATTCAGAAATGGATGCTACATGAAATAAATTATTAGCTATTATTCTATCATTTAATATGAGCTAATCAGTCAAATTTGCGATGGCACTTGCTTGAATTATTCCTAAATGTTGAACACTATAGTCTACATACATTACAAATACTTAAGTTGGGCCATCATAATCACCGATTTGTTACTTGATTAGGTGTAATTATAAAAATATTTTACTTCTCCATCTATTTCCGAAGTCATTATCATAGTTCTCATTTTATTTTAATAATCTCCAATTCACCATATTCATAGAATGAAGACTTATATATAATTTTAGTTCCTATAATCTGAGTGCAAACTCAAGATCTCTTCTTTCTTGCACTCAGTAATATATTTTCCTTTCATCATGTGTTGTTGGTAATTGTATTATTGTATTTGTAATCTGTTGTATCTGTTGTGCGTGATTATAAGGAAAGGAAAATAAACGAAATAAATAAAAATAAAATAATGATAAAACTTTTTTTTTTTTGGCAAATTCATAGAACTTTTATTTCACAACACGAAAAAGAAGGCACTGGAATCGGGATCGACAATGGAGTGAAATCATCGATTTAGAAGGCTATGGTGATTGGTGAGACGATCTAGAAAGTGGTGACCACAGTCTTCTTTATTCTGTGGAAGGGGATGGATTCTGGGGAAGGATGTACCACTACATCAGCACACAACAAAATGGTGGGGATAGTGTACCAACATTAGTTGATGAAAATGATAGACAATATAGTGTTAATTTAGAAAAGGCTGAGGCCTTGAATATTACTATGAAAGAGTTTTTCAAAGAGATGAAGTGAATGATGAGGGTAAAGAAATAGAGAAAGAAACTATCGAAGGCACGGATCACAAAGGAAAAATTCACATCTCAAACAGGGTCATCCAACACATCATTCGAAATTTAAAAAATAACAAAGCACCCGGCATAGATGGGATTTCAAATAACTTCTTGAAAATTGCAAGAGAGGAAATTTCATCTTAACTAACCATTCTTTTTCAAAATTCAGTTGATACGGGGGTTGTTCCAGTAGAATGGAAAAAAGCAATTGTCATACCAATTCATAAGGGGGGTGAAAGGGCAAAAATATCTAACTACAGGCCAGTAAGTTTAACATCAGCAGTTTGCAAAATCCTAGAAAGAATAATAGACATTGAAATCAAAAGTATCATTGAAAAGGGGGGGGGGGGGGTTATTCAAGGGACAACATGGCTTTAGAAAGGGTTACTCTTGCACTACCCAATCACAAGGGTTTGTACAAGAGCTGTCAGACATACTGGACAAGGGGGGGAGTGTAGATGCAATTTGATTGGATTTCGAAAAAGCGTTCGACAAAGTCCCGCACAAACTATTATTAAATAAACTTAAACTTATAACTAATGATGGCATCATTTCAAAATGGGTTGAAAACTTCCTAAGCAAAAGGACACAGAAAGTAAAGGTTGGAAATGATTATTCAGATTACATCCAAGTAACATCTGGGGTACCGCAAGGTAGTGTGATTGGGCCACTTCTTTTTGATATATTCATAGACAACCTGGCGCAAGGCATTCAATAAAAAAATCGCCCATTTGCTGATGACTGTGTCATATACAGAATGATACAAAACAAGGAAGATGAAGCTGCATTACAACTGGACCTAAATTCAATGAACAAATGGGTTGAAATGAATTAATGGGACTAAACATAAATAAATGTAAGGTGGTTCACTTCTCCAGGAAAAATAGAAGGGAGGGCATAAATGCAAATTTTAATCTAGGGGATAATATTTTAGAGGAGGTGGATGCCTATAAATATCTTGGAATGTATCTACATGAAAATTTGGAGTGGGGGGAACATATTAAAAAATTGTCAAGAAGGGGAATAAAACCACTAAATTTTGTAATGAGACAATCAAAGGTGACAGAGATTGATATCAAGGAGAAAGCATACAAGAGCTTGATACGTCCAATGATGGAGTACGCTGGCTCGGTCTGGGATCTCTACAGCATCAACCTGATTAAAGAAGTAGATGGTGTGCAGAGGGTGGCTGCAAGAAGAGTTCTGGGAAGGGTGAGAGGATTCAGAATAGAAAGAAATGAACATGGGAGAGTTGAAAATTGAGAGAAAGACCCAGTGAGATGGTGGAAGAATTGGGGTGGGAAAATTTGGAGGAAAGGAGGAAAAAGGATAGACTCCAGAACTTCTATAGGGCAAGGAATGGCTTCATGGCGTGGTAAGAAGTGAGAGACAGGATAGTGATGAGAGTTCAGAGGAGTGGGAGAGGAGGGGAACAGCTTGCTGTGGATAGGGCCAACACAGAATTGGGAAGGAGTGGTTTCACCCAAAGAACATTAAGGGAGTGCTACGATCTGAGTACGGAGGCAAGAGGAGCAAGGAGCCTGGACGAGTTTAAAAAGAGGCTCGACAGTAAAAAACAGCTGCCACCGCGCAAACATGCGTAGTGAATAATAACAATACAATTCAAATCATTCAGAGCAAGGTCTGCTCTATCTCCGCCTAGCGGACAGACGGTAAACCGTCAATACACACAAGTAAGGTCGTCGCGCTAACTTCCATCGTGTAACAGCCATTTTGTCTCCCAAATGGGGCCTGTCATACGTCAACAAACAAACGTCAAACAGAACGAAGTAATTAAATGAAAGTGTTTGCATCAAAACGACAAGGATGACTTGTCATCAATACACTAAACGCTACATAATATATAGGATCGTTATATGTGCCAATTGTAATTGAAAGCCTACACACTTATATTCAGAAATAAATGTTGGGAACCTGAATGGCGAGTCCAACCTCAAATTATGTAGGCCCTAGGCCTACACTCTGCAAAATTACATAATGATAATAATAATAATAATAATAATAATAATAATAATAATAGTCTTTATTTGTCATGTACATAACAATTCCGTCATAACAATCGAAGAGGGCGAGGTTCGATCACATGATCGTTCTTCCACCTACTCTTTACATATAATAAGAGAGAAATAAAATAAAATAGCACTATTATTCAGTTGGATATAATGTAAAGTAGATAATATTATTACGATTAAGATATATTCTACATGCTAGGATAAGAATATCTCAATAGAGATCAAGATGAAACAATTAACTCATTAGTAGTAAGAATGGAGTATCATCATCATGTGAGACGTTTTATTGACTTTTTATTGACATCATCCCAGTCTTAGGATAATTATCCAAGTATGTAAAAAAGGCCTAGGTCTACGTCAATTTTCGGTAATTTCAGGCCTACTGATCAACGTGCCTCGTCCATTGAGTTTGTAACTGTAGGCGTAGGCCTACTCCTCGGCCAACCACTTCAATTCAATGATCACTAGGCCCTAGCACTTCAAGTCTAGACCTACTTGATAAGCCTATAACTAGGCCCCACTTCTCAAGATTACAAGTTCTAGTACCCACTAGGGGCCTAGTAGACTTGACTTACTATAACTTAGGTCTACGCGGCCAGAGCATCTAGGGCCACTCAGCCGTCAGTCAACGCTCAAGTCGAGTGTGGGTTCGAGTCCCGCCTTGGTTATGGGATTTTGTAAACATCATCAATGTTTCATACGCTCATTCGTAAACACTTGGTAGTTCAGCTGTTGGTGGGTCGTTAAGCAAACAACAATTATCATCATAGAGCATATTATTAACATCGATTGTCCATTCTCGGTAAGTGTCACAAAATTGTCTCTGAATCAATTTTTCATTTTTAGTAGCTGCAGTTCTTCCTCCTTTACTGCCAGGTTTTCCATGTTAGGTTGGTGGTACTTTTCTAATACGTCCTTCATATACAAGAAAGGCTATTGGGGATCCTACACGATGCTACTTGCTGGGGCGTTCGGCAGCCATAGACAGGTGTCAAACCATTGGTGACATGGGATGAGGTCTAGGGAGTATTTAATGAGTCAGCGATTGACATGCCATCTGACATCAGAAGAAATAAAATTCATCATTAGACGGATACCAGTCGTGTGTAGAACAAAACAGTGTCAAATTGTTCACATCTTCAGTGATATTACACAGATAATTTGTGAATCAATAATGCCAAAATACTGTATTTAGCAAAATAATGGTGAACTCAAAAGTGAAAGCTCAAGTCCATGAAATGACTGGGTCTTACAAAGCCATCATAGGCTGGGTGTATGAAATATGTTCAGGTGAAAATGAACAACTTTCTCAAAGAAGTGTGAATTAGTAGTGCAAATTACTATGTGAAAAGAATTGAACTTCGGTAGAGCACTGTGTTTCACTTACCACTGTTCAGGCTACTTATAATTGAATCAAAACCTAAGATTTTGTATAAAATTACGACCAAGTCTCAATTTTCTACAGTATAATATTGATCAAGTGGTTTGGTGGAAGAGAAGCCATTGCGGCTTGACCCCGCCGCACAAATAAAGACCTATTATTATTATCAATTTGTCTTTGGGCTCAAATATCGTTTTGGCAAAGTGAAAATGTTGTAAAATGATCATGTCAAAAGTAAGCAAAATGTTTCGGTTAGGTTACGATATTATCAAAGGAATTGTGAGAATACCAGATTGTCTGATAAATGGTTTGTTTCACATCATTTATTCATTTACATTGTGTTTAATGACGCAATGTAAAGGTACCTCAGATAAGTTTGAATAACGGCATTTTGTTAAAACATCGTTCCACCGAAAGCCGTAAAAATTTGGAACTTCAGCGATTTGTTTTTGGGGCATTAAAACGGAACGTAGCCAACAAAACCTACCTTCCGTACATGCATTTGTATTTGTATTTGTATTTAACCCACTCATTACAGCTTGTTTTTAGAACAGGTGGTAATGATTACTATCATGAAATCAAAGGAAAACAAACAAACATAGCCTACTTGATAAAATTATACATTGTTATTTTTTCTTAGCTCTAATTATACATTATTTTTTCTTAGCTCTCATAAACCAATCACCTTCCTCTTCAGAACTTTTGCCAGGATCTTCAAAAGTCGCAAGAAAACTGAGTTCGTAATGTAGGCCCCAGGGATGTAGAGACTATAAATAACTGATGTGCATTATGATGAGTACCAGATATTTGAGTCCACGCCAGTTGCTCTGGATCGAGGGTACTTTTGCTATGCAATATTTGTTTGGTACAAAATAACCTACAAGTGAACGTGTTGTAAAACCCGAACATTAATTCATTATAAGGGGCTGTCAATAAATGATGTCACACAATTTTAGGGTATATATTCCCCTCCCCCCTCCTTGTTCGAGTTGGTCAGAGATAATGGCCCCGCCCCCTCTAATGATGTCACATAATCCAGTCAATATTTATCACCCCCTCGTGAAATTATTCATGCAAATTCAGAAATGCTGGGATATTAGTGATAAATTGTACCATTGGGATATTTAAAAAGAAATTTCTCTTGATTTTTTGGTTCTTCACCTTTTTTTAATAGTATTGTAGGCCTAATAATTGCATTTAAAAAAAAAAAAAAAATTGTGAACATTTGTTGACGAAATAAATAATTGATAGGCCTAACATGAAAAGCAATTTGTGAACATGTGGGAGATGCAGCACAATAAACTTGATAGAACTAAACTCTCAGACCTCATAGGCAAAGGCATTGAGTTTACAGTGTATACAGTGTACACTGTAAACTCAATGGCAAAGGGCAAATAAGTTCAATCACAAAGATGAAAACTATTTAGGGCCCTACCATTGAGTTTGTAATAACATAATAATAATAATAATAATATTTTTTATTATCGGAAGACTGTTCAATTACAGAATGATAATTGTCAACAATTAGAATTAATGCTCAATAATTAATACATAAGTATTCGTCAGTAGAATAAAAACATTTTTCAAGAAGAAAGTTCTTAACACTGGACCTAAAATTACTCAAACTTTTCATTTCTTTAAACTCGTCTGGTAAGTGATTATATAACCGAGTCATTGAGTAGATTGGACCTTTCGTGAACATTGTCAGCCTGTGCTGCTCCATACGAAAGTCGTTACGCCGTCTGGTGTGATGCTGGTGAAGCTCTTGATTGTATTTTTGAAATAGTCCATAGTTTTGCTTGACAAAGATCACTGATTGCTGTATGAAGACACACGGTAGAGGTAAAAGGGACAAAGTTTTGAACAGAGGTTTACATGATGTTAATTTTCGTGTATTTGCTAGAATTCTGATGGCTCGTTTCTGTAGAACAAAAAGTCTTTTAGCACTGGAAGAGTTTCCCCAGAAGGGGAGGCAGTACTGAAAATGCGGGTATACATGGGCGAAATACATCATACGTAATAAAGTTGGAGAAACCACTCGACATAGGCTCTTGAGCATGAAAATACCTTTTAACATTTTCTTAGCCGTCTCTTCAATGTGTGGCGTCCAGTCTAGTGTGTCTGTCACTGTGATTATAGTTATTGTAAAGTCAATGGCCCTTACCGCCACCGTCTCATGAGTGTGCACCCCCCCCCCCCTCCAGAATGTGGATGTCATTTATGGCCAGCCCCAAATGCATTATTACTTCTTCATTTCAATCTTCCTAGTAAGCTGTTTTTTTTTTAAATTATTGATATGGAGGGATTTCCAACATCAAGCATAGTCACCAGCACATGAATTTAGTACAGTGGGTCCTACCAGTACTCATATAACTATTCATTACAAAATTCATTATCAATATCATTAAAGACAGTCACCAAAATATCGTGAATTGATCAACATTCTACTTAACTGACGACTAGTGGTCGACCCGCTCACAAACGTCACAAAACAAAACTTCTATCAAATGTGCTTTCTTATGTGGGAAATTTGACATTCACTTATCAGAGTATCTCTAAATGCCCACATGGAGTATATATCTAGGTGGTCTGGCATTTAGCCACGCCTATCACTAGTAGTCAATTCAGCCCATTAACAAGAATTTGTCTATATATTTTTAATCTCATTTTCCATTTATCTTTAGTATTCAATACCAAGCACTTCTACATGACTGGAATTGAATTTATCATTTATTAATCAAATTGGATCTTACCATAGTTCAAGGAACACAATATCTTTATTTACTTCATTCTCAATTTTTAGAGTTTCATCTAATTATACCAAAGGTGTTTGTAATAATGTTAACTATGTACATAAGTCTGATTGATGTGAAAAATAAAAACTGCACATTTCTTAAAACTGTAAAATAGAATGAAATTATTTTTGAATTGGATCAAATTGTTGAATACAGAAAGTAATTCCTTCAGCCTCCCTTTGCTGTTCAGCAGCTGAGGAGGGGGGGGGGGGGATACTGGAGTAGAGATACCACCAAGAGTGATCGTGGGCTTGGCATGTCATAATGCCGTGAGAGCTACTATTTCGGAGTATTGGTGTTGGAGCACAGAGGAGCTGTGGTTAGGGTTATTTGGTCAGGTTTTGATCGTTTCCTCAAATAATAATAATAATAAGTCTTCATTAGCAAGTCTCAAAGTCTTTATTAAATGGGCCCATTCTCTTTCTAAGTGAACTTCAAAAGCTTACACACTGGTTGCTATGGTAACCGCTAAACAAAGTAATCGCTTTAATAAATGAGAAGCGAGCGTGAAATTCTTTTGCTTTTTTTAGCGTGTTCACCACACTGTGGAAACACACTCATACGTTTGATTCAAAAGGGACTGAAAAAACCTATTCGTCGCGTAGAATCGCTGAATTTCTACGTAAATCGAAAATTATCGAGCTTGGATTATGCATTTTTTTACAAACTTCGACTACGTAGTAATGAAACTTGTCCACATAGCCTGTATATTTTCAAATCAACGAAATAAAGAAACAAGGGTGAACGAGCTCACCCTTGGACGCCCTCATATAGAAAATTGAACCTTAAATTGATTGCTTCTATTGACAGAAAACCTCAAATGGATTCTTCTGTGAAAATAAATTCCTGAATCGATTGTTTCTTTAGACAGAAATCTTAAATACATTGCTTCTATTTACAAAAAAACGTTACATGATTTCTTCTATTGACATGAAATCCTGAATCAACTCTTCTCATCAACAGATTAGACCCACCTTTGATATTTTACTCATAGGCGTAATGATCTAATACTTTTATAAAAAACCTTATTTTTCCATAATGCCTAACGACCCCACCAACAGTTAGGTTATGGAGAGTACAGGTTAGCGGGAGATAAAAAGGGTGAGCGAGCTCACCCTTGGACGTCCTCATATAGAGAAAGAACCTTGAATTGATTGCCTCTATCGACAGAAAACCTTAAATAGATTATTATGTACAAATAAATTCTGGAATTGATTGATTCTATCGAAAGAAGTCTTAAATCCATTGCTTCTATTCACAAAAAACGTTACATGATTTCTTCCATCGACAGAAAATCCCGAATTGAATTCTCCTATCAACAGAGTCGAGTACTTTCAATATTTTGCTTATAGGCGTAATAATCTAAAACTTTTATTATATGCTTTTTTCATGTTGCTTAACTACCCCACCAACAGCTAGGTTATAGACAGTATGAATGAGCGGGTGATGAAGAAACAGTGAGGTGATGATAGATGGAAGGACATTTAAAAAACCCATACCTTACGCAGGATTTGAACCTGTGGCCCTGAAACCAGAAGCAGATGTGCCATCTCTAGACCAAGTAGGGTGGTTTAATGCTTCTGTTGGCAGAAAACATTCTATATATATATATATATATATATATATATATATATATATATATATATATATATATATATATATATATATATATATATTGCTTCCAGTGAAATAAAACTTCGTATCACAACCTTGTATTGCTTACAGAAACATAAAAAGAAGTACAAAAGCAATATGTGTATGTATAGTGGTCTCAGTTTTGTGTACCACACAATGTGTTGATAGTCAACATGCATGTTATTCTCAAAACATGAACAGATGGCCTAAAGTCCATTCATATGAGCGTGTTAGTGATGCAACGATTCAACTTGAACCACACAATACACTCAATTATAAAATATGTTGCAATTTCATTATTTAGATCCTATATTTGGATTTATTGAACTCAAATTATTCATGATGTTATTCATTATTATTCAATTTGTAAAAACACATTAGGAACAGTTTTCCTGACAAGAGTGGTTACTACCATAATGTCATTGAGTTTTAAGTAGTTATGAACACAATGATAATGTAAACGTCGAGTCATTACACATTGATACATCACAGACCTGTTTTAGCTGTGATATATTTTGAAGGATTGAAAATATAACGTACATTTTATATTAATATTGCCTGTTCCTTATGAATCCATAAAAGTGAGCAATCTATAAGGATGAACCTCTGGGGCTCTGGCGGACGAAATACATTTTTTATGATAATGCCGTGTCCAGATTCGGCGTAATTGGACTGGGCTTATTACTGAAATGATCACCTCGAAGAGATCCAAACGAATGTTCAGAAGATATAGGCGAAAAACGAGAAACATGTCGTGAGCCTCATGAAGCCAATGTTAATTGACTTGGAAAAAAATCAGTCATTGTGATTCAACATTGGTCATTAACTACGACATGGTTCACGTTTTTCGCCTATATCTTCCAGAGTTTTGTTTGGATCTCTTCGACGTGCTCATTTCTGGATTGGGCACAATCCAATTAACAACTCGAAAATTGAAGGGTGGAAAATCCCTCTTCTTGGGGGGGGGGGGAGAGGTTCTTTCATTATCTATTCGTTGAATTTACAGCGAGATCTCGAATGGTTCATTTACCACGCGTGTCAGAAATGTCAGCACAAATTTTGTACGAAAGTATAATGCTCGCCATTTCCACATTTTCGCCTGATTTGGCCAATATTTCATTACGTGGAATCGGATGTCATAATCTACGAATGTCAAGAGAAAAAATCCGAAAAAATATCAATTGACGAGAATGTTTTTTTCACGGGTTTGTAAGCCCATTTGACGTCGGCCGGTGCCGTCGGGCCATTGACGCGAAAACCGACCCAAAATGGCCGCCATCATGTCGAGGAGATCGATAAGAGGAAAGCAAATTCTGGGTTTCGAACTGGTCATTCAGGTCGGGGTAGGATAATATGTGATACAAACCTGGAGCCGGGTTATATCGAGAACAAAACAATTTTTTCCGAAAGTGAAATAAATGCTCGTCATTTTCACATCGGTTTTCCGATTGAACCAGTTTTCCCGCACTTGAAAACAGATGTCCCAATCTAGGATTGTCGAAAAAAAAATTGCGAAAAAAAATTAATTGACGAAATGTTTTTTTTCACGGGTTTTTCGGCCTAGTTGAAAACGGGTGGCGGCGTTGCGGTTGTTGCAGTGTCCGTTGACGCGAAAAACGACCCGAAATGACCGTCATTGGGTCGAGGAGATCGATAGGGAGAAAGATGATTCTGAGTTTTGAACTGGTCATTCAGGTCAGGGTAGGATATGCAATACCAACTAGGACCTGGAAATTGAAAGCAAAACAATTTTTTCCGAAAGTTCGATGCTCTTCATTTCCACACCGGTCCCTAGATTGGCCAGTTTTTCAGCACGTGAAATCGGAAGTCATATTCCATGAATGTGGGAAAAAAAAATCCGAAAAACATCAATTGACGAAAATGATACATCAACCTATTAGGGAATGTTTTTCTCTTAAACAAGAATCAAACAGAAAAATTGAGGATGAAAATCAAAATGGAGTTGGTCCACCAACCATCCTAGATGAGTCATTTTGTTGCAGACATTCAACTAACCCCTCCAATAGAGGTCCGTTAATCCAAAAACGCGAATCCGTTGGGGGATGAATCTCACCGAAACGAGCGTCATACAACAAAAGCTAGGGGTGGAAAACAAAATTGTATCCATCAACTAACCACCCTATAGGCCTATGAGTCATTTCGAAGCAGAATTAAAAACAAAGCCTTGAATAGGGGTCTTGTTCCAGCACCCAGAATTGTGAAAATATCAACCTGTTAAGGGATATGTTTCTCCTACACGACCGTCACACACAAAAAAAAGGTTAAAGATAGAAAACAAAATGAGGTTGGTTCACCAAATCCCCCCATATGAGTCATTATGTTGCAGAAATACGAACAACCCCTCCAATAGGGTCCGGTTAGCGAGAAACGTGAATCCGTTAGGGGATGAATCTCACCGAATCGAGCGTCATACACAAAAAGTTGGGGGTGGATAACAAAGTGGGGTTGTTCCAAAAACCACCCCATATGAGTCGTTTGGTTGCAGAAATTCAAGCAACCCCTCCAATATGGCTCCGGTAATCAAAAAACGCGAATGGGGTAGGGTATGATTCTCACTCAAACGAGCGTCATACAAAAAAAATGTCAGGGGTGAAAAACAAAATGTTATCGATCAACTGACCATTCCATATGGGTCATTTTGTCAAAGAAATTCAAACAAACCCTCAAATAGGGGTCTGATTCCAGCATCCAGAATTGTGAAAATATCAACCTGCTAAGGGATGAATTTCTCCTGAACGAGCGTCATGCAAAAAAAAGTTTGGGGTGGAAAACAAAATGAAGTTGTTCAACCAACCACCTCATATGATTATTATGTTGCGGAAATTCCAACAACCCCTGCAATATGGGCCAGGTAATCGAAAAACGCGAATCCGTTAGGGGATGAATCTCACCCAAAAGAGCGTCATACAATTGAAGGTAGGGGTGGAAAACAAAATTGTTTTGATTAACCAACTACCCTATATGGGTCATTTTGTGCAGAAATTCAAACAACCCCTCAAATAGGGGTCTGGTTCCAGCACCCAAAATTGTGAAAATATCTATCTGTTGAGGGATGAATTTCTCCCAAACGAGCATCATACAAACAAATTTTGAGGTGGAAAACAGAATGAGGTTGTTTCACCAACCACCCCATATGAGTCATTATGTTGCAGAAATTCCAACAACCTGTCCAATAGGGGTCCGGTAATCGAAAAACGTGAATCCGTTAGGGGATGAATCTCACCCAAACGAGCGTCATACAGAAAAAGTTAGGGGTGGAAAACAAAATATCATTGATCAACCAATCACCATATATGGGGCAGTTTGTTCCAGAAATTTAAACAACCCCTCAAATAGGGGTCTGATTCCAGCACCCGATATTAGTAATTGAAAAAAAATTATATCGTTGGGGGATATTTTTTGCACCAAAAAATGTTCGGGGGTGGATAATTGATTGATAATCCACTCAACCCACCCAAATGAGTTCACTTACCCCTAAGAATCATTTTAAATGCATCTTTTACTTTTTAGTTTTTTTTTTGGGGGGGGGGGGGTTGGCTCCGTTGGAATCTGGATTCCCGACGCTTACTTCATGCAGACCGGGTGCTGAAGGTTTCCCACCGACGCATACTTCATATTGTCCGGGTGCTGGTGGTAGCTTGAATAATAGAAATAGCTGTCACCCCAACCGCATGACCCATTTCCTCAGCTACTACATCGAAGGCCTTCAAGCGCAATTTCAGGTAGGAAATGCCAAAAAAAAAAAAAATCCGGATAACTCAACATTATAACTAAGTCTCACTAGTACTAGGCCTAGACCTATTCGTTCTACTCAATTATTATATAAATATTATGAACTTGTATAATACCACAATAACTTGTATAGGCCTACGATAATATCTCTTTAAACAAGTTTGCGTACATCCCGGCAAAACATTCGGATGGTCACAGGACCGCACTTCAGCTCGTGTAACTCCTCCCCCATCGCTAACCCTGTGACAGCAGGCTCACCCCACTTCGGCTCGTGTAACTGCTCCCCTACCGCTAACCCTGTGACAACAGATAATAAACCTTGCGCGGAACTTTGTACAGGAATTGAACAAATTTAAGGGATCTCCAAAGGGGGCCTCATCATTATCGAATACCGTAAAAGTGACACAATTCATGTCAGTATTGCCAAATAGGCCACAGTCATTGAATTTGATGTGTTATAACTTAACCTAACTACACACTCGAAGCTAGGCTAGGCCCTATTCTATTGTCTCCAACTAATCATGGGCCTAGAAAGGCTAGGTTGATTTTTGGAGGTTTGTTATGAACAGTATAAAAGTAGTTTCACTGCCGCTTGTCTTAGAGTTATGGCCTAGTGGTAAATACCGGGACAATTTATCGAATTCATGATTCAGATGTTGGGGTCATGTTAGGTTGTGATAGGCCTTGGACCAATATGATGGTTTGAGCAGCGCAAAATAACCACGTCGTTGACGTGCCGTAAACCCCTAATATTCATTCATTCATGGTTTGAGCATTCGACACAAACCTTTCTCTATCTAATCATGACCGCCATTGAAAAGTACAAAATCTTGAAAGCCTATAAAACATTACCCTATTCTTCAGGCCTACCTCTCACCATAGAGTAATGATAATGAGTGGGGCCTACCATAGAGGAATAGATTAAAGGCTGTGAATAATCATACAGTCAGCCGTATGAATACACACTAGTCAAACGCGAAATATGCGTTGTAAGATGAGTGAGATATCTGAATAAGGTATAAAAGTCCTTGAAGGAGTTCTACCCTTCCTACTTTATCGACTCTGGTATTCTACACACCTTGATATCTGAATAAGCTATTAAAGTCGTTGAAGTAGTTCTACTCTTGCCACTTCATTGACTCTGGTATTCTACACACCTTGACGCATATAAAAAATACTTCATTGTTGGTCAACTCTTGAATCTAGAAAGCAGTGAATCTTGACAACTTAATTCTGTCACAATTTGTATGATATTATATTTTATGAATATTATCAGTCATTTTATTTTTTTTCTTTAAAACGACTGATCAGAATTGCTTAAAAAATCGTAATAATGTGTAAAATCCATGTATACACATTTGGAGAAAATTTCATTCCATTTGGAGAGATTTTATTTTTCAACATTTTCCGCCCAGGCAAATCTTATGGGGTTTTTAGAAACTTTGAGATGATGATTCTCAAAATCGGTCCGACCGATTCATCCCAAAAACTATACAGTTCTAAGTTGGATGAGTTTGCGTGTACAAAAAAAGTTTCATGTTGATCAGTCAACCCTTGCGACCTGTGGAGTGCTTACAAAAAAAAAAAAAAAAAAAAAAAAAAAAAACACACAGACAAAGCCCTATAAGAGTGGGATGGAGACTTCGCTACGCTCATCAATAAATAGATTGTACGGTCAGCGTTGTCATTGGTTGTTTGTGTTAGTGACGTAGGATTCGTTCGGGAGGATAGTCTAGTTGTAATTTTCACTGCTAGAGTGCACCAGACACCACTTACCAATAAATGAACACGTTATGTAAGCTCCGTTCCGCCTGCCGGCGGTATTCGCGAGTATTAAACCTAACCCAATAACCTAACTTACTGTCCGTAACCTGGCTTTGTCCACATAATGGCGTTCTTCACTACACAATGTTCTCACACGTGGCGCTAGTGCGCCATAGCCCTGCACGGTCGACTTTTCAGCTGTTACAGTATTGTTATTGTGTTGTGTACAAATTTACATCTCAGTTTACATATGTCCGATCTTGGAAATTTCAACGGCATTCAATAGTGCCAATATTATATAATATTATAATATAATAATATTATATAATAATAATAATAATAATAATAATAATAATAATAATAATATATCATAATATTATATTATTATAATATTAAATTCAATAATATTTTTAGTGCCGTAAAATTTACCGTTAGTGCCGCTCTAGTTTCGCCGTCACGACGAATTCAATTTTCAGAACCAGCCACTCACATATCTCTGATCTTGAAAATTCCAACGGTATACGTTGATGCTACGTTAGTGTCCGTTAGTGCCGTGAAAAAATCGTTAGTACCGCTTCGGTTTCACCCTCACGACGCGTTGTCAATGTGAGGGGCCAACTTCACGCCAACCCCTCACATATATATCTCTGATCTTGAAAATTCCAACGGCATTCGTTAGTGTTGTGTTAGTGCCCGTTAGTGCCATAAACATTTTCCGTTAGTGCCCCTCTGGTTTCGACGTTACAACATGTTGTCCATGTGAGGAGCTGGCGTGAAGAACTGGCCCCTCACATGGACAACGCGTTATAATGGCAAAACCAAAGCGGCCGTAACAAAATTTTTCTAACGAATGCCGTTGGAATTTTCAAAATCAGAGATATGTGAGGGGCTGGCGAAACCAAAGCGGCACTCACGAAAATGTTCTAACGAATGCCGTTGGAATTTTCAAGATCGGAGATAAATGTGAGTGGCTGGCGTGAAGTTGGCCCCTCACATTGACAACGCGTCGTAGCGGCGAAACCGAAGCGGTACTAACGATTCTCTCACGGCACTAACGTATACCGTTAGAATTCTAAAGATCGGAGATATGTGAGGCGCTGGTTCTGAAAATTGAAATCGTCATGACGGTGAAACTAAAGCAGCACCAACGAAAAAATTTATGGCACTAACGAGCACTAACGTAGCACTAATGAATGCCGTTGAAATTTTCAAGATCGGAGATATGTGAAGGGCTGGCGTGAAGTTGGCCCCTCACATGGACAACGCGCTATAACGGCGAAACCAAAGCGGCACCAACGAAAATGTTTACGGCACTAACGGGCACTAACGTATACCGTTGGAATTTCGAAGATATGTGAGGGGCTGGTTCTGAAAATTGAATTCGTCATGACGGCGAAACTAAAGCTGCACTGATGGAAAATTTTACAGCTCTAACGGGCACTAACGCAGCACTAACCAATGGTGAAATAATATTTCCATATTCTGACATGTGACCGTACACGTGTGACAACTTCACGGACGTAGTCAACCATACATAGATCACTCGATAACATAGCTCATAAGCAGACAGTGACAAGACTATGGCAGTCCGCTGCTAGCGCACTCTGTCCGGAGCTTCCTTCATATATAAACTCTGGAGGAACCAATTAAAAAAAAATCAAAAATCAGTCACAGGCGGGATACGATCACAGTTCCCAGGCATGGGAGTCAGCTGTGCTAACCCTTGAGCTACAGTAGTCACGTTGTTAAAGAGTGTTATTTTGGCAATTTATAGTCATAGACCGAAACATCGCGGTTATGATATCACTGACCGTATTATTCATTCTAATAATAACTATTTGAATAATAATTTATAATCTAATAACCTTTGAAGATACGCCATTTATATTTGAAGAATTTTGTCTTATATCAACATTGTCACTATTATATTTTTGAATGAGTTATCTGTATTATGTAGACTGAGAATCTGGGACCAAGATCAGACTAATTGTTTCAATTGATTCCACATTTACTTCATGTCGAGAGGAGAGGAAACCGGGAGAGGCCTACGTGATTCAATTAACTGGGAAAATGCCATAAATGCGTTGCACTGTATGAGCGTGTAGGTATGATTTTGACACATTTTATTTTCTTCTTCAAAACGGCTAACCCGATTGATCCGAAAATTTCGAGAAATGTGTGAAATCATAAGTTTAAACACCTCGCGGATTTTTTTTTGAACAGCAATTTTCAATTTCATCCGCTATATGACATGCTCATGGTTATTTTTGAATGAAATGAGGAAATTTTTTAAAAGTTCACTTTCACTTGATGCTCTACAACAGTACCCTGGGGCTGTTTGAGAAGATTTGCCAGGGTCGGAATATTTCCCCAGTCCGCCCCTCATGACATACGATGTTTTTTACTGCAAACAAAGTGAAGGTAGGCCTATAGGCCTATGGATATATTTCAATAATTTTGAAGTAGGTAGTCTACACACTGAAGATTTTGGAATAATGCCCTTATAGTTATATAGTCAACATCAATTTTAATTTCTACTTGGTTCCTGTAGACAATTTATATATTGTGTCCAATCATCAACAAAGATTGGCAATGTTTGTGCTATTATTTGTGGTCAAAATTACTAAAGGCTAGGTACCAAATTAACTAGGCCAACCCTATTCCCACGAACGTTCGTGCGGGTTGTGCCTCCAGCAACCTGAACTACTATTCCCAAGAAACGTTCGTGCCGGCAAGATTAACAAACACTATTCCCACAATCCATTCGTGCCGGCAAGACGCACATACACTATTCCCACGAACCGTTCGTGCCGGCAGGAAGTGTAATAACTATTCCCACAACCGGTTTTGTGGTTCTTGCGAATAGCTGACCAACACGGCCATCACTATTCGCAAGAACGGGCACACCAAATGCTCTCACGTAGTTTATTTTGATACCCACAGAGGGGCCTGGCAGCGGAAGAAGGCAGTTGAGGAATATAATCCATCTTGGTCTCGTTGATAAATAGGCCATTTGACTGTGTCAACACGATTTCAAATATGTAACCCGTGTTTTGATTGTTGTTTCCAAGGGATTCTTGTATTGTATTCTTGGAGTGTGTTATATGGATAGCAAGGTTGCAATTATACGGTCAAACCCCACCATTCGTAACTTCAATTTATGTAGACCATGTCATCTTCTCAGTGCCATAATCTTCATTAGCACCTAACATAACCTTAATATCGCGAGGTTACAAAATTAGGTTTCTTTCAAGATAAGTTGTTATAATTGTCGACAGTGTCTCCCGAATTGTGTTTTCCAATCACAATTTCGATATTGCTTGCTACCAACTTTCCCAGTTGATATGGTAACGTGTCAAACTTTGACACGATGGAGTGGATGTAGATCTAGGTACCGTCAACTCAATGTTGTCGTCATTAAGTATAGTGGCTATACTTAATGGTGCCGTACATAATCGAGAGCAGTTGTAATTGCATAATGGATACACATTGCTGATGCAAGAGCTTAGGGTGGGTGCTTGTAGTGCATGGGTTAATAAATATGCCGTATATGTAACCGATCTGTTTTAGGTTTATATGTTGGATGGTGGAAGATGACGGTTAGAGTATTTTCAAGTTGTTCAGTGATGGTTAGGATTAGGTCGAATCAAGAATGGACACAGAACCTAACCTACTAACCCAAACCGTCATCTACCACCACTCAACATAACCCTAAAACAGATCAGTTACACATACTGCATATTTACCCATCGGTTCAAGTGCATGCATATCTTGTCTAAAATTTTGTAAATACATCGCAAATGCTCTTTGCCTAGCCAAACCTTATGGAGTATTAGTTATAGCACGTGCCGTCTGCACGATGTTGCCTAAATTGAAATCACCTAGAACCTGGCCTACTTTCAATTTGTTTTCATTTAGAAAATGGTCAATTAAATTTCCAATTTTAATTTATTCACATTTCAATAAAATGGGCCTACCTGCACATATTCCCAATTTTAATTCATCCAGATTTCAATAACATAGGCTAGGCCTACCGGCATATGTAATATGATAATATATGATACATGATATATATGTAATATATGTAATAGACAATATATGTGTTTACTGACAGCAGAACCTTGAAAGAGGGCCTAGTTTAAATATACAAAGGTAGGCCTTATAACAATTTTTTGAGCAATTTATACATGTCGTACCCCATGATACAACATAGATCGATTAGACCGCAGCCTAATCGTATTGAGTTCTCTAAGGCGGAGGGATTCAGAAAAGGAAGATGAATAATATATATATAACGATTTTACATAGCTCAAGCACCTAGGCTTTATTTAGCTCCAATTATATAAAATAATGAGTACAATGATAATTACTTACAGAATAATATCCAAAGACATGGAATACTTTCCATGATGTCTTTGGATAGTCTCAGCTTCAAATCGAACTACGTTCACTTCTTGACTTGCTCTGGTCTTGACTCCTGACCTGACTTGACTGCCCCTTGCTTACCGATTTGGATCTTATATATCGTTTGAACACTTTGATACCAAACCCTACATGGTAAGCAAGGGTGTACGAATCAACCTCATGACGTCAAGTTATACAATATAAATAAGTCCTTTTTAGACTATCCTATGGCGTATCTATGTCGTATGTGTGACGTATCGATTTGTCAACATGCTAACACAACAAGTGTACTCATGAAATATAAATAATAATGCCTTATTAAGCTATAATAACGATAACAGTGAAATTACCAAATGACCCTAATTCCAGGCCACAACAATGCCCCGACCTTTTAAAAAAGACGATGCCAAGGGCACGTGCTTTTCATCAATTAGTCTATACGCCTGGTAATTTCTAAGTTCCTGCAGGGTTACCATCGAAACAGAAGCACGCCATAACTAACACAGCCAACCGCCATGATAAGTAAAACCAAAGTGAAACTCACAATAATCACTTGTAACAAGAGTAATAACAAGCTCAAAACAATTCCCCGACTAGTTAATACACCCCTCACCGAAGTGATCCCTCAGCCTTGCTGGATAAATGAATCTGCCACACAGATCATTGTCTTTTCACATTTGCCATCTGTGAATATTTCATAAGTCATATCAAGATGACTCTGTTTCATTGATCTTATTTTTCGGTCTTAAAAGAAGTTGTATTCCGTAGTTGCGAGTGAATGTATTTTGGCATCAATCACATCCCGAATGTGAAATTTAATAACTACTGAACCTACAAAATAAAACGTGCTGCTGCTCCCCTGTTATCCCCTAACAAATACTAAAAAAATATTATTCAAATTATAGCATTTAAATCCGAATCACTTGTCATGAATATAGTCAACTGAATACTTCCTTTGGACTAACAAATAACATTGAGTAACACTCTCAGATCTGAATAACTACTACTACTACCATAGCTAAATATACAAATAACCAACCCTATCATTATTTGAGTAGTACGAGGGAAATTTCTTGTTTGAATAGACTCTACTTAGTTAACAAGTGACAACAATAATGAAATACTATTCCTTCATCAAACCCAAAGAAAAATGGTATTGCTGTAGTAATCGAACGTGGACAAGACGCCTTCTTCCGTTCTGCTTTTCCAGTCTTCTTGAAAAAGCTCTTGAATCTTCAGGAACTCTTCCTCCTGAATCTCTTGGGAAAACTCTTGAATTTTCAGGAACTCTTCCTCCTGAATCTCTTGGGAAAACTCTTGAATCTTCAGGAACTCTTCCTCCTGAATCTCTTGGGAGCTGAGTCCCTAGCGTCGACTCGAACCCATCTTGACACAACCCAACTAGACAGAGCTCAGCGGTGATCCTCCCGACCTCCGAAATCCAAGTACCCTCCTCGTCGCTTGTAGAGAAAGGACGCTTGGCAAGCTGGCGCTGACCCCATGCATTTCCACTTCCCCCGGTGGAGAGTTGAGTGTACCTAGGCTTGGATTAACTCGTTCCGGCTCCCTTTGAGAATGACATCCGCATCTCCGGTGACAAAACCACTGAAACAATAAACTGACACAAACGGACAACACAAAGCATACCCCAAAACAAACGGTAATACCCCAATTGAACCCACTTGAACTGGCACGAGTGTTATGTACACTCCGAAGGGATGAAATCTCTTTTAATTCAGATACCTTATTTATCAACCCCCTGATTGAAATACCCCCTCCCCCTGGACCATTTTTACCCACAGGAGAGAGACGAAGAACAGCGTCCTGTGTGAAAGAAACATCTTCCAACTCAGAGTATTCCTGTTCTGTTATATTTACGCCATTTAAGGGTACAACTAAGTTCCCCTTCGTAGTACAGCTTTAGAAATTCCGTTTGTGAAAGGTAACAACCGAGATGTCGCGGAGTTAATGTAGCATTGAGCGACACCCCTCAACACCCCAGTACCATACTCAAATCTCTCGCCTACTTTCCCTGTCTCCCGTCCGACACTTCAATGATAGACGAGTCGGCTCCAGTGGCATACTGAATACCCAGAGGGTGTTTCCTGGAGAGAAGTACCATACGGCTGAGATTCCATGCGGTAACACCTCCCGATTACACATAGTAGCCACCGCCTCCGCTTGTCCGAAAAATAACGCGGATTCACAGCACGGGTTACCCTGCAAATACAAAGCAAATTGCGCGGGGCACACCCGTACCGAACCCGACGTACACCTTCCCAAATCTGCCTCTGACAGAATTCCGTAGAAGTGTGTGTCTCTTGATACAGCCAAATAATCAACCCCAGTATTAATCACCACCCCCATTTGCAATTTTGAATCAAAGTAAGGTAAAGGCCGTACCTGATATAACTCAAAAGTCCTATCAGTTGCTTTTAAAGGAATCTGAATGAATAGTCGTATTACCCTTTCAGTGGCTACTGCATGAACCCTAGCTACATCAAAATAATAATACATGTTATCTATCGTGGCTGGCGCTAATAACATTACATCCTGAGGTAACCTTAATGCCACATCCTGCAATATACGAGATAAATTTGCAGCAGGAACCAAAGTAGCGCTTAATCTTCCCCCAGCAGTTACATCCAGCCCCTCCTGTAGTTGCACTAACCGATTTCTAGCATCCATGAGGGCTATTTCGACTCCTCGTACTACACTAGATACCTCCCCCGCAAAAGCTACACGCTTAAATGTAGTATCAGATGAAAAGTGATTAAGAAAATGAAATTGCATCAATGTTCGATTGAAAGCTTCAGCTAGAATTTGAACGTTATCCGCATTCTTTTTAGCAAGATTGTCTGTCCCTTGTAAAAGTGTTAACTGGCTTGCTGCAGCCTGCACTAAACTATCCTGCTTAGTAGCTCAAGTATCAATTTCCTTGTTAAGAATTTCTAAATCATCAGAATCCATGGTGCCAAACAACCCCTTCAACCCGGCTCCAACCCCATTGATTAATCCTCGTCTACTGCGTGTGGTTTTTAATATTCTTGTAAATTCATGAAGCTGTTCTTTTAATAAATCAACCCCGGATCTTACCCGACCCATTTCTGATTCTACTAATAGCTGTAGTTGATTCTCATATACGTTAATCTGAACAGAGTGGCTAGAATTACGTATCACCCTGAAATAATTATCTATAAATAAAAGTGCATCGCTAACCTGATAAAGTAACCGTTCGTACTCCTCCACCTGAACGTCCAGTACTATTGTCCAATAATCGCCCGTAATGAGAATTTCTGTATCTTCCAGAAAGACTAGTCCTTGACGTAGTTCAGGCGAAGGTTGTACCTCGGCTCGTGTTGATACGAAAACGCACCCTACTGTAACAAATGATTACTTTAACTACCCAACTCTGTGTAGCATATGTATCACGCATTTTACTAAATGAACAATATCTATGTTCCGTAACTTAATCTCTATAATTGATGCACCTATTCCTACTCCTAAGGTTATAATTATGATTTGAGGATCCCTCCATTGTTATCCCTGGAGGCTCCACAGAAACATCCTCATTTTCAACTTCCATCCCCTCCAATCCTGGGTCTATATTCTCCCCATCCGGAGGTGAATATGGATGAGTTGTTCCATCCTCCTGGTCTACTGTTGATGAAGACTTCGGAGCATCATTCTTATCTGAACATGGAGATTTATCTGACTCCATCAGTGTTCTCAACTCTCTGCTCGAGAGTTCCTCGAATCTATCATTCGATTCCTCTGCCTCAACTGACTCTCCGTCATCCTCGACGTCCTCTTCTGATTGTGACACATCCTCATCTTTAGACAAATACAACTTTAGTCTATTTATGTGTACTATCGACGTCCTTGAGTCACTCATCCGTATCTCGTAGTTTACAGCACCAAGTTTCCTCACAACTTCAAACGGTCCAGTCCAGGGTTTGCATAACTTCTTCGTCAAACCCTTACCCACGACAACGGTGTGTAGGTACACTTTGTCGCCTGGATTGAACGATCTGAACTTGGCCCTCTTACTGCGATTATACTGATGAGTCTGTGAGATCTTACTCTTCCTCAATTGCAATGCTGTGACGCGATATGCTTCTTCCAGTCTCTCCGCCAGAAGTTTCACATAATCATCTCCAATTTGAGACTCAACCCAGCTCGGTGTTAAATCCTCTTCGAAGGGAATCCTCATTTCCCTCCCATGGAGTAAGAAGTGTGGACTGTAACCAGTTGTCGAGTGAGGTGTACTTCTGTACGCCATTTGGATGTATGGTAGATAACGACACCAATCCCGCTGATCTTTCCTCACAAAGTGAGATAAAGCTGCCGCTATAGTCTGATGACTGCGCTCAACCATGTTAGACATCGGATGATACGGACTAGTCTGAATCTTCTTAATACCAAGTAACTTGCATGTCTCCTTCAGTAAGTTGGACACAAAATTCCGACCCTGGTCCGTCAATAGCTTCCTTGGTGTTCCGTGTCGTGTTATGATCTTCGTAACAAATTCATGTGCAATAACTTCTGCAGTCTGTGATTTCAAGGGAATTATCTCACAATACTTGCTGAAGGCACACATGAATGTTAACATGTATCTATGTCCAGCCTCAGAAGTTGGTAGTGGCCCTACTATATCTACAGATAGTAGGTCCCAAGGCTGACTCACAGTCTCGTGAAGCTGTAAGGGTGCCACAGGATGTCGACCCGTTTTCCTTTCATTACATGACACACATCTTTTCACGTAACGCTCCACATCAGCCTTCATATTCGGCCAAAAGTATGTCTGACGAACACGGTGATAAGTACGACGACCACCCGGATGACAAGAGAACAGACTGTCATGCATGTCTTCCAGGACACGACTCTTCATCTTTTCTGGTACAACAACTTGACTTGTACTGTTTGAACCTCTTCCTGATCTCTTATAAAGAACACCATCCGCATCCACTTGATACTCGGGATACTTGTGTTTCTTCCATGCTAGGCACTCGGGATCTTCTTCTTGTGCGGAACGGATCTCCCCCTTGGACCATATCGTTGATTGCTTCGGTTTTTTGCTTGGCGAACCCCTGACAGTATACACAACCCGACTAAGGCTGTCAGCATTCGTATGCTGAGCTCCAGGCTTGTGAACTACGTCGTACTGGAATTCTGATAGACGCAATGCCCACCGAAGTAATCTTGACGATGGATCCTTCAAGTTCAATAACCAACGAAGGGCTGAGTGATCCGTCAAGATGGTGAAGTGAGTCCCGATCAAGTAACAACGGAAGTACTTAGTAGCCCACACAACAGCCAACATCTCCCTTTCCGTTGCACTATAATTCATTTCCGCACTATTTAATTGTCTGCTAGCGTAGGCCACCGGATGCTCTTCATCTCCGATACGCTGTGATAAGATTGCCCCCAAGGCCACACCTGAGGCATCTGTACTAAGAATGAAGGGTCTTTTGAAGTCTGGGTACTTCAATACAGGTTCTTCACATAATGCTCGACGCAACGTATCAAATGCCGTCTGTTGCGCCGCACCCCATCTAAACGGTATGTCTCGTTTAGTTAGTTCATTCAAAGGTTTTGCAATATCTGCATAATCCGCTATGAATCTTCTGTAATATCCCACTAGACCAATGAAGGACTTAATCCCAGCTACATCCTTTGGTGCTGGGTACTCCTCCACGGCTTTAATCTTCCTGGGATCCGGTTTAAGACCATCTTTGGAGACGACGTGACCTAGGTATATCACCTCACTAGATGCGAAGGTGCATTTCTCTAGCTGGACCCTCAAGTTGGCGTCCCGAAGGCAATCAAACACCTCCCCCAACCTAGCCACGTGCTCCTTCATGTCTTTAGAGTACACGATGATATCATCCATATAAACTAAGCACTTGTTGCTTCCTTTAAGTCCACAAAGAAGATTGTCTACGAGGCGCTGAAATGTAGCTGGCGCCCCCTGGAGTCCCATCGCCATCCTGTTGTATTCGTACTGACCTCCTTCCACGCAGAAAGCTGTTTTATGCTTATCAGTTTCTTCAATTTCAACCTGATAAAACCCGGATGCTAGATCGAGAGTACTGAAATATCTTGCATTACCCAGGCTATCCAATGTATCCGTGATATTTGGAATTGGATAACTGTCTCCATGAGTAACGCTATTCAGACCCCGGAAGTCAGTACAAAATCGATATTTAGGCGTACCATCCACCGACTTCTTCGGCACGATAACTATCGGCGAACTCCAAGCCGATGTCGATGGCCTTATAATGTTCTTCTTCAGCATATCTTCTATATGCTCACGGACAACCTCTTTATGTTTATATGGCAAGCGATACGGATATCTTCTTATCGGTCTAGCCTGACCGGTATCGATCCGATGCTTTATCTTACTAGTACATCCGATAGCATCACTTCCAGGATCTTGGAAGACATCGGCATACTTTCTAAGCACATCCTTAACCATCTCCCTTTCCCGGGGTGGTAAGTGCTCTAACCCGACTTGGGTCACATCATGTACTTTTCCTTTGTCAGGACTTGAATTTTCCTGAGACAAAGATTTCTGATTTCCTTCAGTTATGGTTATACCATTTATAGTTCTACCACGATCCCTCTTGGTGGATCGGACTATATTTTCTGCCAACCCACATCTTGTGTGAGTCTGGTCTTCTGAGTTTACCGAGTCACCTCTTCCGTGTGACCGGACTATAGATTCCGCCAAGCCACCTCTTCTGTGTGACTGGACTATAGTTTTTTGTTCACCTGTCACCGAGTCACCTCTTGCGTGTGACCGGACTATAGATTCCGCCAAGCCACCTCTTATGTGTGACTGGACTATAGTTTTCTGTTCAGCTGACACTGCATCTCTATCTAGTATTTCTTCGCAGTTGTCAGTGTAGTTTGGCTTGCTTTCTGGTATAGGCCTAATACCTTGCAAGTGCTCTACTGCATCACCCAGCAGTATATTCTTGTGTAAATGTATATCTTCATTCGATAAATTAATAACTTTCATTTGGACCGTGTTATTCAGGATAGAACCAATAACCCGCGAGACGTAAACACCGTGTATTTTTAGTCCCACTGGTTCTATCACTACGGACTGTGTTGGCTTGACAGTTAACATTTTACTTAGTTTTCCCTTTACTGTCGTCTCAGTTCGCGCTGGTAACCTCAAACTTGCGTGATTATACACCTGCCAAGTCCTTGGTTCGATATCGAGTAGATTATCACTATGGATTATTACTTCTGGTTTCTTCTCATCTGAATGGTAAGTCGAACTGAACGACATCTTCTGCAAGCGTCCCCGCAGTTTAGGTTTATTCAAGTTCTTCTCTCCCGGGTTCGACCCCCGGCCATTTTGACATCTATTCAGATCATCATCACTAGGCTTTTGAGATGGCGCTAGGGTGCTGAATGAAACCTTATCTAGAGTCATGACTTCCAGAATACGATCTCCTTGATCCGAATATTTAGATGTGAGGTTTACCAATTTCGTATTTCTTCCCTTCATCGTTAGCGTTCGCGAACCAATATCCAACACGGCATTAACTTCTTCCAAGAAGTTAATTCCAAGAATACCGTCAAATTTGATGTCCATGGGGCAAACCAAACAGTCCTGTTTCACACTGTCATTTTCCAAATCAAAGACGATCGTTTGAGTTCCTTCTATGTTTAATAAGTGTCCGGTTACTCCTTTGGCGGCAACACGACATACCCTAACCGGCTCCCTCGAGATGTGGGGCTTAACCAAAGATACAGTAGCTCCAGTATCAATCATCCAGAGACTCTTTCTGCCATCCACCTTTAATATAATGGCTAACTCATTTGTATCATCCACCTCCACTCCCGGGATCAAGTATTTCATGTCTCTTCTTGCCTCTACGACGGAGTCCTCGTCGAGGCGTTGCCGTTTCCCGTCTTCTCTCCTGGAACAGCAACTTTTGGTTTCCCGCCCTTGCGCTTTAAGCAGTCCTTGATGAGATGACCAACCTTCTGACAATGATGGCACGACCTCGTCTCTCGGTGGACCGTCTTCGGCTGCGAAGTTTTGAAATCCTTCCTCTTCAAGGCATAACAGCGGTCGATGCTGTGACCTGGCTTGCGGCAATGTCCACAGGTCACTACCACAGGGAAAACCTTGGTTACTGGCTCTTCCCTCGCACCAACACTCTTCTGGTTCATGGTGTTATTCGCACGAACTGCGTACTCCATGGCGATCTGCATTGTCTCGGGCATCCTCAACCTAGTCAGCTGACCGACCTCGCCTTGGAGACCCGCCACATAGGTTGCCAATAATCGACGTTGCGCTTCATCGTTTATTCCCTTCTGCTCTTTTGGGCACTCGACTCGTCGAATAGTTTTCAAGTTGAGCTTTTTGAGTCGATCCGCGAATATTTCAGGAGATTCATCCTTCTTTTGAGAAGCCGTCAGCACCTCGTTGTAATAATGCTGACTTGGCATTTTCTCCCGAAACCGCTCCTCAAACGCTTGTCGAAGCTTCTTGTATGTTGAATCATCGTCGATTAAACTTGGATCACCGCTCAAAAAGTCCGCTGCCCTCCCTGTAATCTTGAGCGAGACAATCCTCTTCTTGTCGTCTATAGACCAATGGCCTAACGCCGCGACGCTTTCTATGTTGTCGAAAAACTTGGTTACCGGTACTGAATTGGTGTCCCCCGACCAACATGGTATCAATGATGCGACGTTTAGATCCTTTGCCAAGATTGGTTCTGCTTGAGCATGGGCCACTTGAACGGCTTCTAGAGTTTGAGCTAACCTCGTAATAGTTTGCTCAGGTGTTTCACCCGGACGCATAAATGTTGCCATGATCTTATATCGTTTTCCTTGTTTGTTTCTTGATGTTTTTTCCTTGATTGCTTGATGTTAAATGTTCCCCTTGTTTGCTTCTCGAAAATTTAGAGAAAATTATCTAATTTTCCATCCCCAGGTTAATATTGATATTCTGTATCATTAGGCCTAACTGTCTTTTGTCTATCTAAGCAACAGCTTTATTGCCTCTATATAAGGAATCAATCAAAACAAGTAGAAGTTATTCCTTATTTTAACATATTAAACACCTGGACAGAATTTCTAAATGGGTTACAACAACAGTAAAATCAAGATCCCTGAATTAACTAATTTATTTCACAATCAATCCCAATTTTTTTTTTTTTTTTAATATTCAAATGTACTCAATTAGAACCATCTGAATAGATAATGTTGTTTATAAGGTAGTTAATTCATAATGAAAACAATCATGGTAGCAAAGTACATCCTAGTCAGCTTTATACTATACAAGCTATTATGAAATCACTTGCATAAAACAATGTCAGCAGTATCGTATACGTCCGAAAGACTGCATACTAACAATAATACAATGAACTACATACATCCAACCAGCCATGCAATATAGCATGGTAATTGACATTATTTTATTCTTATTGAAATAATTTTCAAAAATCTATTGTGTTCTCAATTCAATTTGAGTTTACTTTAATATGATATCACTGATAATACAAGGAATTGAATTCCATTTGAAAACATGAGTAACCAAAATCATTATTGATAGATTTTTTCCAAATCCAAATTTCATCCTCTCCCTCCCTTAGAGCTAAAAGCACCGCTGTCACCAAAATATGTCGTACCCCATGATACAACATAGATCGATTAGACCGCAGCCTAATCGTATTGAGTTCTCTAAGGCGGAGGGATTCAGAAAAGGAAGATGAATAATATATATATAACGATTTTACATAGCTCAAGCACCTAGGCTTTATTTAGCTCCAATTATATAAAATAATGAGTACAATGATAATTACTTACAGAATAATATCCAAAGACATGGAATACTTTCCATGATGTCTTTGGATAGTCTCAGCTTCAAATCGAACTACGTTCACTTCTTGACTTGCTCTGGTCTTGACTCCTGACCTGACTTGACTGCCCCTTGCTTACCGATTTGGATCTTATATATCGTTTGAACACTTTGATACCAAACCCTACATGGTAAGCAAGGGTGTACGAATCAACCTCATGACGTCAAGTTATACAATATAAATAAGTCCTTTTTAGACTATCCTATGGCGTATCTATGTCGTATGTGTGACGTATCGATTTGTCAACATGCTAACACAACAAGTGTACTAATGAAATATAAATAATAATGCCTTATTAAGCTATAATAACGATAACAGTGAAATTACCAAATGACCCTAATTCCAGGCCACAACACTAGGCATAAGGATAATTGAATAAAATGAACTAGGAAAACGCAGCGTAAGCATCGAGTCGACTGATGGATGAGTGGACTGTTTATTCACATTTCAATAACATAGGCCTACCGGCACTTGTAATGGACAATCTGAGCTTCGTTTTTTTTATCTTGCTAATTTTGAGTCAATTGTCAGATAAATTTTGGAGAGGAGCAAACAAAAGGGATATATAGACAAACTTTATAAATTACAAAAGTACGCGGTCAGAGTAATGAGCAACTGTAAGAAGACTGATAGCTGAAGAGGTGTTTTTAGGAACTTCAAACATCCTAACTGTAGCATGTATTTATATTCTTGAATATGTTTTATTTGTCAAGTCTAATATCACCTTTTCTGACAATTTTTCAATATTATAATTTATTAATACATTTTTAAAAATATTTCATCACCTGACATCTGATCAATATCAAACATGTACTCTTTTAAATCCAATGTGAAAAGATTTTTAATAGAAATTCAAGAATTTTATTTCATTGAGGACTATTATAATAAAGTAGGCCTACTGTGATAACTATACTACCGGTATACTGTACTATCACGACGAAGCATAACGTGCAACACTTGTATAACTGCCAATAAACAATTATTATTATTATAGGCCTAGGCCTGTTGACGTGAAATCCAATTTCGAATAGCTTGTTTTTTCAATTGTTTTTCTCAATAGCTTCCAATTGCTCTGAAAAGACTACATTATAATTATTCTATATAAAACGGCCGATTCTCGGAAATGTGATCGTGGCTGTAACATAACATACAGTTTCTACGTTTTATTTTATTTCAGTCACACTATTCATGGAATGATCTGTCAAGTGGTTTTGGTCTTTAACTTTAACAGTCCGAACAAGGAGGTGTCAAAGATCAAGAGGGAAAACAGAGTTTTGTAGTGTTTGGGTTCGATCAAGTGCTAAAAGCAATTAATTTTAATGGATATTACTTAAAAAAAGAGGGTGATCATTTTGTTTCTAAATACAAACCCTTCACGATGTGGACAATATCAATTCACACATGTTTAATTTGTAGTTCTAACGTCAGTAATAAATATATAGTTTCAACGTGGGAGAGCAGGCATTTTTTAAAAGCCATATATGACCGAAATTTAACAAAGACAACCAATCAAAACTCTGCGTTCTAAGGCCTTAACCAATCAAACTTTAGTTCTGATGGTGTAATACATTTAGGGAGTGAACTAAATGTAATTGCAGTAGAAATTTAGGAAATATCCAAAGAGTTCATTATGGACCGCGACACAGGCAAGTTGTGCCAAAAAGCTGTGAGAAAGTGGTGAATCTTCCAGAATGAATAGTGTTTTCTAAAATTGGTGAGTTTTAATTATTATGTACTGAACTTGTGACAATTTATTCTATTGAAATTCAAAATTACGTATCTTCAACTTCCATCTCGACTCCGCCACCAGCTATTCCGTCACCAGGCCGAGGGGATCTCACCTCTGCAGCATCAAACATTAAGTAAAACAAATCCACCACATTTGCCCTTTAGAACCCTCCACTACCCTCTTCAAGAACAATAATAATCGCCATAAAGGACTTGTCTTCTTTTCATTGTGTAATTTTAAAGTGTCATAATTGTAATAATGTGTGTTTGAATCAATATATTCCTCTTTTTAAATATAATTTGTATTTATTTAAACTGGTAATGTTGAAATGGCGCCCAACGTGGGGCGCCAGTTCCTTTTTTGGGTTACGTCCTAACGCAAGACGGGGTGAAGCCTGCTGAAAGTAAACTGTCATTGATCGAAAATTGGCCAGTACCTAAAAATCCAAAACAACTAAGATCTTTCTTAGGATTGTGTAACTTTTATCGGCGATTCACACAGCAATACGCTAGCGCTACAGAGCCTTTGTATTCAAGCCTGACGAAAACGACGCTCTCTCAATGGAAATGGACACCTGAATTACTACAAGTGGTGTTTCAACGGGTAAAACAACTATTCACTAAATCAGTTTTATTGTTACATCCAGACTATTCCAAACCCTTTTACCTACAATGTGATGCATCAGATTATGGCATAGCGTCACAACTCTATCAATTGAACGATCAGGATGAGATTCAAGTGATTACCATGATTTCTTGTACGTTGAAAGGCGCTGAACTATCGTATACAACAACAGAAAAGGAGCTTCTAAGCATAGTCTGGTCACTATTGAAATTGAGAACATTTATTTTAGGATGTAAATCAATTGTGATCACGGACCACCAGGCGCTAACGTTTTTAATGAGATGTAAACTATTGTCTGGTCGACTTACGAGGTGGACGCTACTTTTACAAGAATTCGACTTCTCTATCCTACACTGTACCGGGAAAAATAATACCGTTGCGGATATACTAAGTAGGTACCCACAGCGAACAGATGGTACCATACAAACGCCCCAAACACCCGACAAGGAAATCTTAGTTGCGGTGTTGAGGCGAACACTGGAAACAGGCATGAAGAAACGATTGAAAGACATACGCATCTTACAACAAGAAGATGACAAATTGAAGCTAATAATAGAAGACATAAACACTTCTAGAAGTTGTAAAATAACTGAAAAGTATCAGCTTTATAATAACGTCTTATTTCATAAGCCTTGTACCAAAGAAGGAAGTTGGAAAATATGTATCCCAAATTCCCTTACTAAAGAGGTAACTTGGTCTGTACATTACGAGATAGGCCATTTTGGGGCACGCAAATGTATTGCTATCTTGACAGAGAGTTTCTATTGGAAAAATCTATCTCGATCTGTACGTAAACTATTAGCGACGTGCGATTTGTGCCAGAAGACTAAATGCACAACCGCAACCCACCAGGGTGTTATGCACCACATTTTGCCTGACAATCCCGGGGTAATAGTAACCACGGACATTTACGGACCATTAATATCAGGAGTCCGGGGTTCACAATACATACTGGTATTCTTGGATGCATTCACGAAGTTGGTTACTCTTTACGTTCTTCGACGAGCAACAGCCCGAACTATTGTACAAAAACTTGAACACTACGTAAATAATATACAAAAACCCAAAACGATCTTGACCGACCACGGGACTCAATACACATCGACGCGGTGGCGGGATGCTTTACGTAATATGGGAATTCGAGCCATATATTCTTCCATAAGGCACCCTCAATCAAACCCAACTGAAAGAGTCATGCGAGAATTGGGAAGATTTTTCAGGGCATATTGTGCTGAAAACCATAATTCATGGGTGAAACACGTACCCAATATTGAAGAATGGTTGAATGTGACATACCACGAGAGCACAGGGTTCACCCCTTATGAGCTACACTACAAGAAGAAGCCAGTGAGACTACTTGCCAAATTGTTCAAATTTCCACGGCCGGATGTACCGGGAATGACTATAGATGCAAAATTAATCATGGCCAAAAATAGAATGTTCGAAAAAGCGGCGAACAGGCAACGCTTGCACGACGAGAACCATCCTGGCAAAACGTATCTCTCGGTAGGTGATCTAGTTTTAATGAAAGATTTAAGTCTATCAAGTGCCATAAAGAAAGAAACACAGAAGTTTTTCCACTTATATTCAGGACCTTTCAAGGTTAGCTCCATTGCTGGCCCAAATGCATACGAAATTTTGACCCTTCAAAACAAAGTCAAGGGAATTTTTAATATCATAAACCTAAAAAAAATACCTCAAACCCTCATAAAAAAAAGGTTGATGGAAGATTACTTCATTTGGTATCAATGTATATGTTTCGAGGAGGTTGCAAAAATTGTGTAGTATCATGTGTTCACGTAATTCAATTGAAGGGTGTTTAATTGTTCAAATAAGTAAGAGTGTTCATTGCGCTATATGTTTAATTTTTGTATTCTCATTCATGCCTAGTATTTTATAATTTAATTTTATATTATTTTCTGTCGTTTAATGATCGGTTCGTTATCTTATGTTCAAATGTATTTGTATGGTGTAACTTGAGATAGACCAATTCGTGTTTACCCAAAGGGGAAAAAAATGCTAGAGTTGAAACTTAAGGGTTTGCTCAAAAACAGCATAATTATGGATTGAGAGTGTATTATTTTGTATGTGTCATACTTTGTGAAGAAAATATGTGGAAGCGATCAGGATTTTACTTCATAAATATTATATAGTTTTTTTGCATCTATTTCAATCACTTTTGATGGTACATTTTTTAACCAGAAACAGAATTCGTTGAATGATATTTTGCAATAATGAAACAAGATGTATAAAGTCATGCAATATCAGAGATATTAAGTTGGTAGAAATAGTATAGGTTATTTTATGTTTGATTACTAGAAATTGTAATAAGGGTTCGAAATGTATTCAGTTTATGTGGCGAAATCAAGTGCTTATTGTTCCAAGGATTGTTGAATCGTATTTTTACGTTTGTAATATTCAATTGTGAGGAAAGTTAAGAAAATGGATAGACCGAACTTTGATTTTGCTATTGAGAATTTTTGGGAATAGAAATGACAAAACCGAGTTGCTAATCACGACTTATATGAGTTTGAATAGGGTTTTCGCGTTTCTATTACAAGTTGGAAAAAAAATGATTATTAACTTTGAGATCGTTTTAGATTAATTTATACCGAGTTGCTTTTTCGAGTTTTCACCACGATGCATACGATTAACTTTTGAATTTGTGTCAGTAGTTCCTGTATTTTTGTGTTTTATGCTTGTTGGCCTTTGATTAATCGGTTCGTCATCTTTCATTGTGGCTTATGTATGCTAGAGTTGAAACTTGTGGGTTTGCTCGAAAACAGCAAATAGATTTGAGAGTGTATTATTTTGTATTTCTATTGTATTGTACCGTTTTGAAAGATGAGGAAGAGATGAACTCAACTCCAGCAATTCCAATTTAATTTATGATATTTTTTTTTATGACATACCTTGGAATTTTTGGTATTTCAAATCGTGACTGCTTCACTTTGTTTTTCTATGTGTGTTTGTTGTTTGTTCGATCGTTTGGCTGTTAAAAAAAAAAATTGAATTGTGCCACAGCTTGACGTGTTTAGTGAAATGAAAAAAAATATATATATTATAATAAAATAATGAATAAATGAGTGTAAATGATGAAAGCTTATAGTCTTTGTGTTAAGTTCAAGTAAATACTCATGATGATGATAATGATAATTTCATTTTGTAACTTCAATATTAGATCATGTAAGCTAATGAGTACCATCTTGAATATTATTAGGATGATGTTTACGTTCTTTAACCCACACATATAAATGTAATTATAATTGTAATTGTATTCTAGAATGTTATATCTTGGTAGGATGCATAACATCGAATATGAAATTTTAATTGGGGGTTTTATCATTGTATAATTAAAATTGTTCAATTTAATGTGCGTTTGAGAGTTCGAAAAATTTTTGGGGGGCAATTGTAACATAACATACAGTTTCTACGTTTTATTTTATTTCAGTCACACTATTCATGAAAGGATCTGTCAAGCGGTTTTGGTCTTTAACTTTAACAGTCCTAACAAGGAGGTGTCAAAGATTAAGAGGGAAAACAGAGTTTTGTAGTGTTTGGGTTCGATCAAGTGCTAAAAGCAATTAATTTTAATGGATATTACTTAAAAAAAGAGGGTGATCATTTTGTTTCTAAATACAAACCCTTCACGATGTGGACAATATCAATTCACACATGTTTAATTTGTAGTTCTAACGTCAGTAATAAATATATAGTTTCAACGAGGGAGAGCAGGCATGTTTTGAAAGCCATATATGACCAAAATTTAACAAAGACAACCAATCAAAACTCTGCGTTCTAAGGCCTTAACCAATCAAACTTTAGTTCTGATAGTGTAATACATTTAGGGAGTGAACTAAATGTAATTGCAGTAGAAATTTAGGAAATATCCAAAGAGTTCATTATGGACCGCGACACAGGCAAGTTGTGCCAAAAAGCTGTGAGAAAGTGGTGAATCTTCCAGAATGAATATTGTTTTCTAAAATTGGTGAGTTTTAATTATTATGTACTGAACTTGTGACAATTTATTTTATTGAAATTCAAAATTACGTATCTTCAACTTCCATCTCGACTCCGCCACCAGCTATTCCGTCACCAGGCCGAGGGGATCTCACCTCTGCAGCATCAAACATTAAGTAAAACAAATCCACCACATTTGCCCTTTAGAACCCTCCACTACCCTCTTCAAGAACAATACTAATCGCCATAAAGGACTTGTCTTCTTTTCATTGTGTAATTTTAAAGTGTCATAATTGTAATAATGTGTGTTTGAATCAATACATTCCTCTTTTTAGCGTGTTCGCCACACTGTGGAAACACACTTATATGTTTGATTCAAAAGGGACCGAAAAAATCTCTCCGTCGCGTAGAATCGCTGAATTTCTACATAAATTGAAAATAATTGAGCTTGGACTATGTGAATTTTTACAATCTTCGACTACGTAGTAATAAAACTTGTCCACATGGCCTGTATATTTTCTAATTGATGAAATAAAGAAAAACTGCTTTGACCACGCCCACTTTTTGTTGTGGCGTAGACTTTTGCTTGCGCGTTAATAGAATCGCTGGTTTTCCACGTAAATTAGAAATTTAAGCGCTTAAAAGTTGTAATTAGCTATAATCTATGGCCATACGATAATAACTTTTGTCCACGTAGCCTAAATATTTTATAATTAAATAAAAAACCCAAACAATGTGGGTAGCACCCACTTTTGGTTTTCTCGTAACCATGGTAACGTGTTATAAACAACGGATGTGTTTATATCATCTTCTGGTTTTAATCTGATTTATCAGTAATTTGAGTGACAAAACAACCCTTTTTTCAATTCAGTCAACATTGACAAGCAGTTCTGTACAAGCCAACTTCAAGGAAAGTATCAGCGCCAAATATTATATGACATACCTGAAGTTGTATTGAAGATTACATATGCTTCATAGGCTAGGCTTTCTTGACTTAGTTTTTGAAGATATTGACACCATTAATTTGTTAATCATCTGTCCAATACCATCTTTTTTAGATTTATCGTAAGAATTAGTTTACTTACGTTAATTTACGGTCAGTATTGGTGGACCGTAAGTATATACACTGATAATTTTTCGACTATTTTAAACCTTTTGAAGATGACAGCGTTCAATTTTGATCGACCAATACCTACATCGTAGGCTACTGACATATCTTCTGAAATTTAATTTTTTACTTTGGATAAACAGAATAGGGCCTATGACTATCAATTACGTAACAAGATGAGCAACATGGCATATTTCCTATCCTTTTGACATTATACCATTTTCACCATGATGGAAGCAGCTCTAGTGGCATTACCTTCACGATGAATTGCCGAAACTAGCGTGTAAATGTCGTCAAATTCAAGCCAGTTACGAGGGCAAGATTTACGTCAGCATTTATTATTCAGGTAATTATCATCTTATTTCTTTATTATCTTCTCTAGTGACCATAAAAACTAGAAAGCTCAACAAAGCTTGACATATTCCCCTCTACTATGTGCAAGTAGTAGGCCTATATAGGCTTACATGTTGAAATATTATCTATCCAAACATGTTTAGCCATGACATGCGTTGTCGTGTACATTTCTGAGATTCGCAATTTCAAATCAAATCGTACATATTAGGCTCATATTTCATGTATACAACAAAGTTGTATAATTGCATTGCTTTTTTTCACATTGGGTCTTAACGACGCACTATATTGATGGCTACGATCTATTGGCATCGGTGGATGATGAATGAGATGGAAGGTTATTTTATCAGGTGTTTTGGATGGTGGGAAGGAGTCAGTCGTGGCCTGTTAAGGAGCCATCCCAGTATCAACCTGAACGCCACAGGGAAACCACGAAAAACTCCTCTCAGGATGATCGACCATGGCAGGAATCGAACCCCGGTCTCCCGAATGATGGTTTAGTGTGTTACCACTCGGCCACGGGTCTCGATGCATTGCTTCTGATCTTTTTCGTAGATGATAATTGATTATCCAGTTATCAATTGGTAAATATAGCAGTCTGGCTCTTAACTAGCTTTTACAATGTATTTAAAGTTCAGATTGGCCAATTCAAATGAAATTGATTCCAACATTGCTTAATGCAGTTGGGAAGAGCTGGATTAACAAATTGCATTACATCTATTACTTGTATGCATCAACATGCAAAACTACCAGCAAATTATCATAAAATATGGTGGATCACTAGTTAACTGCACCACAATGGCGTAGGCCACATCTGGGGCAAGTTATATAAACTGTGCAATATTGGCCGATAGATTTTGCTTATTTATTCCATGGACTGGATGTTCTAAAAAAGACTGATACTAGGCGTTTACAGTTATTTTCAACATAGCATTCAATTGTTTTCACTTTACAGTATTATGGTTGAAAAAAAACGAAAAGTGGCAAAGGGAGAAGGCTTAGAATATAAGAAAAACTGGAAGGCATAATAGACCAGTCAAGATGAAGACATCTCAACCAATTGAGTTCTGCTGCATCCGATAATAACTAGGCCTATCATTTGCTCAACACTGGCATGGATTACCATTCTACAGAAAGAAACATGTAGAGTAATTGACAATAATCAATGGTAGGAAACCACAGAAAAATACAGGAGCCTAAGACAAAACTTTGGCAGTGCCACACAGAAAGCAATGCTAGGGCCTACAATAAAATGTGATATCACTGTAATCTGCATGGCAAACAGCAATAACCTAATATTCGGTATTGCTCAAACTGATTATTAGGTCCACAGCAAAATGTCTACTCATAATACCTTCCTTGGAGATATTCATAATTGAATCTGGTACAAATATCGTGCAATTGAAGCTAAGATTTTACAATTTTTTTAAAAATATGCTAGATGGCCCAGGCACCTAAGTGATATAATTTAATTGACTCTTGAAATAATAATTTGAGCTGTACAGCAAAATTAGAACACATAGGCCAACTCACCCATTTTCACTAAAATATGTACCGGTTTAATATTGTGAACAAATCTACTTAGTCTTGAATCGATTTACAACTATTCAATAGTACAATACATTGAGAATATAAACTAGCCTACGCCTGTACTTGTGGGTACATGTACGGGCATTATCATATTAATTACCACTGACTCTATAACCTTGTGGCTATGAGTTCAGCCATTGAAATTCATTGGTTCAGCTTAGCAAGCTTGGACAACTGTGATGATATATATGATTACTTGGATAAAAACTTTTGTGACTCCAAGTACCGTACAAAGTATTCCAATGAAATGGTGTGATTTCGGTCAAGCGATGAAGTTCTCTCGGTCCATTTGGAAGAGATGTCTGCCGAGTTGAGTGGAGGTTGAAGTGCCACGATAGACCGTTTCCTCCTAGAATACTTCTAGGCCTTCCTCATCTCTTACTACATACCAGCAATGAAAAACACTACGAAGTATACATCATGATGTTCATCATATTTGTATTTGAATCTAGTGCTCTACTGGGGTAAATTGTTTGCTAGCCCTTGCTGCAAGTGACATCCAGGTGACGCAGACAGGAACATTATGGCTTATGACAGCTAGGGCGTGCCGTATGCTTTAACAAAGTTGAATTACCGGTGCGTAATATAAATTATTATTATGAACTTTTTTTTTCAATACCATCAAAATTTGATACAGAATCATTGCTCCCCAATCAAGGCTATGGATGAAAGGTACGATCGTTTGGACGGGGTACCACAAGGGCGATCTTACCACCCCATGTTAATTATTTAAAACCAATTAGCTTCTACATCAGAACTGCGCTGTCTGTGACCATAATTTTTCACATTACTGTGTAAGTAAAAACCATTCCTGTGATATATATCCGTCCGTACATTTCTAGCATTGGTAATAAGAGTAAACAGAACACACGAATGTTGATATCTTCCACTTTGAACTAGGCCTAAGTCTCTTGGGCAATAATCACTTTTTTCCATTGACAGCAATGTGAAGTTTGTCATAATACAAAATGGAAAAAAATGAGAGATGGGCTTAAACAGTTATAATTGGGTCTATCACTCTACTAATTAAAGGTCGTGGTCAATTAGTAGGCCTACTTCATCCAAGCATTTAATTGCTTCGAGAACTGTGGGATGCCACGAAAAGCCAAGTCAGGATGGTCTGAAATATGAATTGTCCTCATTATTATATTGGTGAATATGATAGGCCTAACCCTATCATGACTTCAATTACTCCTCGACTGTTCACCTTCAACTCGGGATGATCAGTTATTCAGATATAAATAATGTGAACTTGTTTCATAACTGAAGACTTTGTTTCGGAAGACGTTGTTCTGTCAAGTTGGCTATGCCCAATCCGAATTTCTAAAAAATAATCAATTGAGCTCGTTTTGAGCTGAAATGTGCTGCCTACTAATCGTTTTGAGCTCATCCCCTAATCGAGATATTTTAATTTATTGTGGGCGGAGCCAAGTTGACGGGTGGCTCCGCTCAACTCTTCGAATCAGAACCGGACAAAAACTGTCGTTTTGAGCTGAATGGAGCTCTTTTCCTTCTGAGCTCATCTCCTGACCAAGATATTTTACCTTTCTGTGGGTGGAGCCAAGTTGACGTGTTAATCAGATGGGGGTTTAGGTCAACTCGTCAGATCGAAACCGGACGAAGACCATCGTTTTGAGCTCGTTTTGAGCTGAATTGTGCTGCCCTCTAATCCTTCTGAGCTTATCTCCTGACCGAGATATATCAACTTTTTGTGGGCAGAGCCAAGTTGACGTGGTAATCATCTGTTTTGAGCTCATCTCCTCACCAAGATATTTTAGGTCCGTGAACCCGCCTCCCCCCTTCCTCTATCAGCACAAATTCTGAAAATGTATCCGGAGTTTCTGCTATAGGCCTTCAGATTTCATGCCAAGACTTTCAGAATTTTTGCTGAGTAATTCTACGAGAAAATCGATTTTCAAAACATGAGGGGTCAAGTTCACGCAGCTCCTCCAATGTCAGGACAAATTCTGAAAATTCGCATATATTTTGTGGTAGGCCTTTAGATCTCATGATGAAAGATTTAGAATTGGTGATGTGTGATTTTCCGAGAGAAAGATTTTCAGAAACGATGGGTCACGTTATCGTTGTTCCTCAAGTTGGGCGAAGCCACCCGTCCACTTGGTTCTGCCCACAATAAGTTGAAATATCTCGGCTAGGGGATGAGCTCAAAACGATTAGTCGGCGGCACAATTCAGCTCAAAACGAGCTCAAAACGCCTGTTCAATAATTTTTCAGAAATTCAGATTGGGCGGAGCCCACTTGATGGAGCCGGAAGAAGTTAAGAGCTACGGAAGAGACGATTCACGATACAAGATTGTTGTTACCATTCCTGAATACTTTGCAATAGTTGTTTTATCTGACAAAATACCCTTAGTAAACGTTACTGACAGTGAAAAAAAATTACAGTAAACTTGCGGTAAAACTTACAACAGAGCAGTTTACAGAACCAACAGCTTACCTTGAAATAATTTACATCAGTCAGAGCCGGTTTTATGAACTCGTAGTTACAGAATCATTATGTAGGCTCTAACTATTACTCAAGGTACAAAAACAACATACGTAACCAAGAGTGATATCAAGTTAATCCACTACTATCGGTTAAAACAGGGTCTTGGTAAAATATCATTCCACCAATATCATAATGATTTATGAATTCTCTCATTGAAATAAAGCGTCAAGATTCATTATTGCTCTTACTAGATGAGTAGGCCTAGGTGATCAAATTGATCAAGTCATCATGAAATTGTTGTAGCCTACTATTATACTATACTGTGACTGATACCTCGTTCCATCTATGGGCCATTCTAGGCCATCAATTATGGATACTGCTATTCCCACTACCCGGTCGTGCCACTACCCACGACCGGGTAGTGGGAATAGCCGCACAGCGCGGATACTGCTATTGCCACTACCCACTACCCACTACCGGGTAGTGGGAATAGCAGCATCCGCGCTGTGCAGCTATTGACACGTACATTTTCCTCAGAATTCCCTCCGTCCAAAAGTTTTGGCATCGCCGTAGCAAAACTCTCTCTCTCTCCCTCTCTCTCTCAAACACTCTCTCTCTGACACATACACTCTCTCTATTTCTCTCACTCTCTCTCACTCTCACTCACTCACTCTCTCTCTCTCTCTCACTCTCTTTCTCTCTCTCTCTCTCTCTCTCTCTCTTCTCTCTCTCTCTCTCTCTCTCTCTCTCTCTCTCTCTCTCTCTCTCTCTCACACACTCTCTCTCTCACTCTTTCTCTCTCTCTCACACTCTCTATCTCTGACACACACTCTCTCTCTCACTCTCTCTCTCTCTCTCTCTCTCTCTTTATCTCTCTCTCTCTCTCTCTCTCTCTCTCTCACTTTTTCTCTCTCTTTCTCTCACACACTCTCTCTATATCTTTATCTCTCTTTCTCTCTCTCTCTCTCTCTCTCTCTCTATTTCTCTCACACTCTCTCTCTCTCTCCTTCTTCTTTTCTTTCTCTCTCTTTCTCTCACACTCTTTCTCTTTCTCTCTCTCTCTCTCTCTCTCTCTCTCTCCCTCTCTCCTGAAGCCGTCTGGGTCAAGCTTTCCCGCCTATGAAATCAGCGCGGTGTTGTCAAGTTTGACAGGGAATTTTGGCCGTGACGAGGGATATAATGGGTCGTGCGGTGGGAATTTTCCCACTACCCACGACCGGGTAGTGGGAATAGCCGCACAGCGTGGGTACTGCTATTGCCACTACCCGGTCGTGGGTAGTGGGAATAGCCACTTCGATCAATTATTGGGTTCAATTTGTGATTTAATTCTTGTAATATAGGCCCATATTTAAATACCATTCAACAATGGTTTCAAGGAATTTTCCTTTGTAGATCTAGGCCTAAGTTATGATCAGACCTACCGGTACTTGAAATAGCAGTCAATTATTCGTGAAAGATACTGCCGTTCTGCAGGGTTCTTACGGGATGGTTAGGGTTGGGACGCGAAAGGTTTGAACCGTAAAACTGCAGCTTCATCCACTCGACACAAAAATTATCTCACACTGTGATTCTATCAAGTATGGTTATAAAATGAATGTCAAAGCTCTACTTAACCCCTTGGCCCCAGCCATCATCAACAAACTTCAAAAATGGAATTTATTATACAAACTCAGTGCCTTGAACTAAAAACATAACCTGATAATTAATCAAATAGGCAGATTGATGTGGTGACTTGTAAGGTGTAGGCCTATTCAATCCTGAACCTGACCTGAATTTAATGTTGACCAATGTTAGCCTGGGTCTCTAGGTCTATTTGAGCAAGAAACAAACTGTCTGACTCGACTTACTTAGTTGTTGGGCACTCGCCCCGTTTTAACAAGGTAGGACTAGGCCTGGGCCATACTAATAAATAATGGAGAAATGAGATCCCTGTAAATATGCCGTATCTTTAACCTCTGTTTTGAGGGTTATATGTTAGGTGGTGGATGGTTGACGATTGTTAGGGTTAGTAGGGCAGGGCACGAACCCTAAAATTACAATAATAATAACAATAATAATAACAATGAGTCTTCATTTGTGCGGCGGGGTTAAGCCGCAATGGCTTCTCTAGTTGTACATTCAATACAAAACCTTACCCTACATATTAATATTATTATTTAACTCTTGCAAATGCACATAAATGCGCAGTGGCAAGTTCCCTAAGTACCCCTATCCCACCATCTCCTTAACCCTCTAACGGAATAACTTTAACCTGATTTCATCCCCTTCAAAAACATTTCTACTAAGCCCATTCCAGTCCCTACCTGTCCTATTTAAGAAAGAGAATTTACCGACATCTAATGTAGCCCCCTTTATGACTACCGCTCTATCATGACCCCGCCTACCTCCATACCCTGACTTATTTCTTTTTATCAACTCATTCAGCTCCCCCCACCCCCCTCTCCCTCCATTACCCTGAAGAAATTACATAAACGATCCTCCTTCCTCCGTATTTCCAATTTCTGCCACCCAAGGTCTCTCATCATCTCAGTTGGACTCTCCAACATTCTTACCCTCTCCCCCCTTTCATTCTCATCCCATTTCCACCTCCTAACCCTACCTGTAACCCTTCTCACAGCAATCCTTTGAACCCTTTCCACATCCCTTATCTCACCTAATCTATAAGGATCCCAAACTGAACTAGCATATTCTACCATGGGACGCACTAACGAGAAATATGCTTTTTCCTTAATCTCCATACCTGCCCCCCTAAGTTGCCTCATTACAAAGTTTAGTGCATTTATACTCTTTTTTACTATTCTCTCAATCTGACTCCCCCACCCTAGACGCCTATCAAATACCACCCCCAAATACTTGTAGTTTTCCACCAACTCCAGCGTCTTCCCTCCTACCTCATACACTACATCTGTCCTTATGTTTCTCTTACCGAATGTGACTAACTTGCACTTTCCTGTATTCAACCCCATCTTGTTTGACTGAACCCAACGATTAATTGCCGCTAAATCCACCTGAAGAGCTACTACATCCTCCTCTGTAATGATTTCCCTATATAACACACAATCATCTGCAAATAACCTTATTTTCGAATCAACAACACTAGTCAGATCATCTATATATAAATCAAACAATAAGGGACCCAACACACTACCCTGTGGAACTCCTGACGTAACCTTAGTCTCACTTGAAACCTCTGAACCCACCCGAACTCTTTGCACTCTATCCTGAAGAAAGTTTCCAATCCAATTAACCAACCCAGCATTCCCAACCGACATTTTTAACTTCCCTAATAATATATTGTGATCTACCTTATCAAAAGCCTTCTCGAAATCTAAAAACACTGCATCAACACGTCCCCCCCTATCAACTACCCCAGCCAACTCTTCTGCAAAACCTAACAACTGCGTCTCACATGAATAACCCTTCCTAAACCCATGCTGCACTTCTGAAATACTCCTTCTTTCATCTACCTTCTCCACTACTCTCTTTATAACCACCCTTTCCATTATCTTCCCTTCCCTTTCGCACACATGCGATGTTAAACTAATTCCCCTGTAGTTGTCTACCCTACCCCTTTGCCCTCCCTTTGAAATTGGAACCACCTCCGCTTTTTTCCAAACTTGCGGTACTCTACCTGCTGTGAGTGAAGCTTGAAACAACCTTAGCAAATAACCTACAACTCCCCTACCCGCTAATTTCAGTAGATCGCTTTGCACCCGATCTATGCCTGGCGACTTCCCACTTTTAAGTTTCCTTAATACATTCCACACTTCTCTCTCTGTGAGCAGAACCTCCTCCCCATCCCCCTCTATTGCTTCCTCCTCCCCCATAATTTCATTCGCATTGAACACTTCCCCATAGAATCTATTTAAAGCTGCTGCCTTCTCTATGTCCGTTTTCCACTCATTCCCTACCTGATCAACTGAAGTTGGCAACTCCCTGCCACTACCTTTCTGACTAGAAACAAACCTATACATTCTATTCCAGCTACCTCGCACATCACGTTCACTGAACATACCCCCCATGAATCTTTCTTTTGCCTCCCTCTTAGCCCTGTTTAATTCCCGCCTTAGTTCCTGGACCACATCCTTTCCCTCCCCTGACGCCCTCCACTTCCTACTCATCTTTCTACCCCTCCTCTTAAGCCTCCTAACCGTACTATTATAGTAAGCCGGATCTGCATTTGCCTGTAGCACCTTATAGGGAACCAACTTATCCCTAACCTCTTCATATATTTTCTGAAAATTGAACCACAGCCCTTCAATATCATCCATGTCTATCTCGCACCACTTCTCAAACCTATCCTCAAAAGCTTTTCGAACCTCCTTTGCCTGCACCCTTTTGTAACCCCAAACTTTCTTCCCAACGTTTTTAGTCTGAACCGGAGCTAATGCTAAACTGACTATGGGTATTCGATGATCACTGATGCCTTCAACTACCACCGTCCTCGCCCACAACTCCATTGGCCTTACTAACACTACGTCTAGAATATTAGTTCCCCCTAGCCTTTTACTCCTAGTTCCCTCCTCCACAACCTGATGAAAACCTTCATTTAATATACCCGTAACAATATTTTGCACTACTCCCCTCCCATGTTCTGTACCTCCTACCTCCCACCGTACATTAGGCATGTTCAAATCTCCCGCTATAATTAAGCTCTCTACATTATCCCTAGCACTAAGCCTATCCTCCAAACGATGAAGCAATCCTAAATCCCCCCCCGGAGGCCTATATGCCGCGATTACTTCAAGAGACTGCCTGCCTACCATTATCCTCATACCCATCATCTCTACCTCCTCTTCTTTCCAGAGCAACGTCCCTTGGATTCCTCTTTTAACTGCTACCATTACACCCCCTCCGTGCCTATCCCTATCTCTCCTGTGCAGAGTGTAACCATCTACAGTTAATTCACCTTCTGTAAACCCCTCTCCTAGCCATGTCTCCACTGCCACCACCACTTCTGGCTGATACAATTCTAACAGCGTCCTGAATTCATCCACCTTATTTGCCAAGCTTCTACAATTTACTACCATTAGACTAATTTCTGGGCCGTTACATTCCTTCAACATTTTTCGCCCCCCACCCATTTTACACCCATCTACTTCAGCCGTTTTTCCCTTACCTACCTCATCCCTCACTAGTCAGGCCTGTGCTACCAGCCTACCACCTACCCTCCATAACAACTCACCAAACACACACTTTCCCTCATCCGACAGATGAAGCCCATCTCCACATAGGCCTTCACCTTGCAGCCAACAATTGGCATCCAAAAAACACACACCCATTCTTTCACACATACGCCCTAGAAAACTATTCATTCCGTCTACCACCCCCTTCTTCATATCCTTACGATACAAAATCCCACTAACAACCACCCTACCTACCCCAAACCTCCCAATAGCTACATTCACTAACCCCTCCATCTCCTGCACTAACTTCACCTTTCCCCACCCCTCCCTACCACTGATGTCATTCGTCCCTACGTGAATGATCACCCCTTTCCCTGCAGCATCCTCCTCCCTAACCTGCTCTAGCACCTTCTTCATCCCGGCTACACCTATTCCCGGTAAAACTGTAACATCCAGCTTCCCTCCCACCTGCACTACTACCCCTCGAACTAGTGAGTCTCCTAGCAAGACCACCCCTCTCAACCCCTCCTTACCCACCTTGACCTTCTCTGACCTAGGTCCTGCCCTAGCCTTAGCTTTTCCCTCCTCCATAATCCCATCACTGGGCCAAGGTTCAATTCCTCCTATGTCCCTCATTTCCCTATCCCTAACTTCATCCTTCCCAACACTACGGGTCCTTAATACAGCTATCTCCCTATCAATATGTCTTCCTTTACCCTTTTGCTCAACACTAACCCTAAGACTATTCCTCACAGTTGCATCATTTGCAACCACACCTCCTACCTTAACTCCTTCACATCCCCTACCTTCTTCCCCCTCCCCACCCACAGCCCTGACACCACTTTCAGCTAGGCCTACTTCTACGCCCTTCATCTCTTTATCTTTCTTCAACTTTCGCTCCAACCCAGCAATAGAAGCTCTCAACTGCGCTTCCAATTCCCCCCACTTTTCTGCCTCTTTCTCTACTACCTTGTCCCTCCAACCCCCCACACAGCCACCACACAACCACAATAGAGAAGTTACATAACCCTTACCATTCGTGCCCTTCACATCAGTAAAAAAACTAATGTAGTTTAACCATTGAATTTGAAGTGGTTGTTTAAACCATAGAGAAGTAATGGTTCAACCTAATAACTGACCGTGACAGTGCAAACAGAAAGTTCCGATTGTTGAATGTTTTTCTCTTCTTCTTCTTCTGCTTCTTCTTCTTCTTCTTCTTGGTTCTAGGTGCTAACCTATCTGGCCAGTCTGATTGTTGTTTGAGCAGTTTTTGAACTATGATTCCTGGTTGGTGAAGGTAGGTGAATAAGTGGCAGGATTCATAGAAAATACATGTGAGTTCATCTAGTCGAGCGATAGATCGACGAGAGCCAAGTCCGTGCGAGTTCTCAGCTACACGCTTACACTGTTTACACGAAGTATTTCCAGGCGGTTTTTAACATACTGCATCTCCGGAACTAACAACCTAGATACCTCTACTTTGTTGTAATGGAATGAGGCGCCATAATCGACACGACAATTAAATATATATATATATATATATATATATATATATATATATATATATATATATATATATATATATATCTGAACAAACGTCTGGAAGTTATAGCACTGTGAAAAGACTACTTTTTCCGTTTCACCCTCCTCCTCCTTTCGTCGTCACATAAGAACTTTGCTAAGGGCCAAACGAATCGTCCGATTTGTCTAATTTTTTCAGGGATTATGTGAACTCATATGAAATTGTGTCTTTCCAATTTTTAAGCGCAAATTGCTTTTGAAAACCGGAAATAAGGTCATATTAAACTCTCTCTTCAAGTTTGTATACTCTTGTTGAATCATTTCACGACATTATTTCGAAAATATGTTTGTATGAATATACCAAATCGATCGTGTGTGCGAGTTATGTCAATTAATCGTTTCCAACCGGAAAAGATTGGAATAATAACTTTCAGAAATGAAGAATACTGTCGTATCGACAAATCGTCCGATGTGTCTGATTTTTTCAGGGATTAGGTGAACTCATGTGAAATTGTGACTTTTGAATATTTCAACCGGAAGTTGCTTTTGGAAACCGGAAGTAAGGTAATTTTACACGAATTTTTCAAGTTCTAATTATTTTTAAAAATCTTCACGTCATATTTCAATGATATTTCAAAGATGTGTTTGAATAAATAAACCAGATCGATTATGTGTGCGAGATTGGTCAATTAATCATGTTTAACCGGAAGAGATTGAAATAATATCTTTTAGAAAAGAAGAATACTGTTGTATCGACGATTAAATCTCGGCCACTAATGAACCATCGGAAACTTTGTGTACAGTGTAAGGCCAGTTAAAAAACTGAAGAAGAATAAACATAGATGCTATAGAAAAGGAATTTGAGTCCCGAGAGATCAACAACTGAGAAAATTAGGTATATGGACTACACTCGGAAAAAAAATCACGGGAAAAAAAATCGAGAAAAATCAAATGAAGCACGAAAAGTAAGAAAAAACACGAAAAATCGGAGAAAAATAAAAAATCGAAAAAATAACGGAAAATAGAAAAAAAACAAAGGTTCACCAAAAATCGAGAAAAAATGAAACAAAAAATCACGAAAAATCGGAAAAATTGAAAAAAAATCAAGAAAAATAAGGAAAACGAAAAATCGAGAAACAGAACGTTAGGCTGATCACGAAAAATCACCAAGGTCACAAAGAATCGAGAAAAAATGGAAAAATCACGAGAAATCGAAAAAATAGGAATGAATGAAAAAATCACGGAAATCACGTACGGAAAATCACACAAATCACGAAAAATCGGAAAAATTGGAATAATCATGGAAGAAATCACGTTTCAATTTTTCGCCAAGCGTTAGTGCTTCGCTTGTGCACGTTGTGCTCGAGACTACATCGTTTGTTCTCCACTCATTTGCCCGCTAATTGGAAATTATTTCGAAAAAATGGACTTTTATTCAATTTGTAACCCCCAAATGCATTTCTAATAAGCATATCAGTATTTCAAGAACTGTATTGAATTCAATATTTCCATAACCCACACCCATCTCCCGGTATATGTGTATTCTCACCAGCCAACTCGTAAGGTTTTTTTTCATACCACCGGTATTTTAATATTTCCATTTTCAGCATGTACATGTATAGGCCTACATATGAAAATACTGGATACATAATATTTCACCGGTAAATTCGTATGATGAACGAATCCACAATAATCTTACACCAGTATATTATTTTGTACATAAAGATATACAGGTATCTTCCTTTTTCCATACTTAAAGGCCTATATCTCCCACAAATATACCGTGACACCGGTATTTGAAAAATATTCCAACTTGACGACTATTTTGGGCCATTCAATGCTGATATACGATAGGCGAGGAAATCAATCAAGAGACTGTGTTTGATTGAACGAAAATTTGATGACACAGTCAAGAAATATATTCTGATGCTATTGTGAAGAAGCAAATGCATTTAATCATTATGAAGGAACAAAAATTACTGATATCCCACCAAAAACCCTGACGGGTGAAAACTTGGAGCCAAGTCCTGAAATGTTTCAACAACTACAAAAACTTTCTGATATAAAAGGTGTGAAATCAAAACTGTATGCCAAGTGCAACGTATTATTAATCAGTACAACCTGGAAAAAAAAGAAACACTTGGCTAATTGCCCCCCACGTCCCCTCATATATCACCACCCCGAATTGAAGTGAAGTGCATTATTGATGAGCGTAGCGAAGTCTCCATCCCACTCTTATAGGGCTTTGTCTGTGTGTGTTTTTTTTTTTTTTTTTTTTTGTTTTTTTTTTTTTTTGTTTGTAAGCACTCCACAGGTCGCAAGGGTTGACTGATCAACATGAAACTTTTTTTGTACACGCAAACTCATCCAACTTAGAACTGTATAGTTTTTGGGATGAATCGGTTGGACCGATTTTGAGAATCATCATCTCAAAGTTTCTAAAAACCCCATAAGATTTGGCTGGGCGGAAAATGTTGAAAAATAAAATCTCTCCAAATGGGATGAAATTTTCTCTAAATGTGTATACATGGATTCTACACATTATTACGATTTTTTAAGCAATTCTGATCAGTCGTTTTAAAGAAAAAAATAAAATGACTGATAATATTCATAAAATATAATATCATAAAAATTGTGACAGAATTAAGTTGTCAAGATTCACTGCTTTCTAGATTCAAGAGTTGACCAACAATGAAGTATTTTTTATATGCGTCAAGGTGTGTAGAATACCAGAGTCAATGAAGTGGCAAGAGTAGAACTACTTTAACGACTTTAATAGCTTATTCAGATATCAAGGTGTGTAGAATACCAGAGTCGATAAAGTAGCAAGGGTAGAACTCCTTCAAGGACTTTTATACCTTATTCAGATATCTCGCTCATCTTACAACGCATATTTCGCGTTTGACTAGTGATAATAAATGGATAACTTATCCACGTCCCTGATACAGGGAAACGTAATATGATTCAAGAAACTTGCCCTCCCCCTTTTATTTTCCATTCCAAAATATAGTTTCCCAACAATTTGAAGATATTTAGTGGGTAGTGATTGAGAGATCATGAATTGAGAGCCCACATTTGATTGGGGAGCAATACACCCTTTCACCCTTTTACTTTGAAAAATTAAAACGTTACCATAAGTTCATAGAACCTCACTTACAACATTAATATCTCGTTAGATTTCGTGATGCAGGTTTTATGAATCAAATGGAAATACTCAAATCACTTTCAAATTCAGATTATAATTACACATTATTTTTATATTGTATTTTTATCCTTATTTGAAGTTATTATTCATTCTACTCCAATGAGGAAATGTATGTCAGGGTCAAATTCAGTCTCTGCCTTCTTTCGAGCCATAAATGCAACACTTATTAAAAAAAGTGGATATTTTGATAATTTAATAACCAATAACGCGACAGAGTCTCCATGAGACCATGCGTGAATTACAAATTTTCTTGACTCATATTACGTTTCCGTGTGTCAGGAACGTGAAATTACCCATTTCTTAGCATCATGCTCTTCACTTCACTTTGATTCTGCTTGGTGTTATATGAGGGGACGTGGAGGGCAATGAGCCAAGTGTTTCCTGTTATTTTCCGCAGGCCATATTGATGAATAATACGTTGCACTTGGCATACAGTTTTGATTTCACACCTTTTATATCTGAAAGTTTTTGTGGTTGTTGAAACATTTCAGGACTTGGCTCCAAGTTCTTACCCGTCAGGGTTTTAAGTGGGTACATCTAAGAGTGAAGATACGAGGAGGCGGTGAGGCGGCATCTCTTTGATATGCGCATGGTGAGAAAGGAAAATGCCATGTTGCTTATCCCGTTACGTAATTGATAGGCATAGATAGGGCACGATGTAGTGATACCAACCTATCCACACTACTGAAGCTGGATTTACAATGCGAACTAATGATTAATGACTAATATCGAATACTAAAATTAAGAAACTGAGCATTCACATAGACTTGAAATAAGAACTAATTTTGAGAGAAATGACCTATTTTTCATGAGTCGTAGCTGTCTCAAGATGACAGATTCAAATTGAAGTATACATGTTAGAAGGCTGTTAACGAGCGGTTCACCGAGTGGGAAAGCCTATCCTGTTACATTTACTTCCTGTCGTTTCGAATTCACGACGTCTGATTGGTCAGACTAATGATTAAAACTAATGATTATTACTAAAGATGAAAAATGATTTACTTTCAAGGTCAGTCACTAATATAAAACACAATGTGAACGTCAACATTGATTCCGTATGTCTCAACTTCAGTTAATCATTAATCACTAATCATTAGTCCGCATTGTGAATCCAGCTTAATAACATATATCATGAATAGTTTGAATTCAATGAATCCAAATAGGATCTGAATGAGAAAAATTGCAACATATTTTGTAATTTTGTGTATCGTGTGGTTCAAGTTGAATCGTTGCATCACTAACACGCTTATATGAATGGACTTTAGGCCAATTATTCATGTTTAGTAAATAATATGCATGTTGACTATCAACAGAATGTGTGGTACACGACAAAATTATAAATATACATATACAGTGTTGAATTCAGGCATACCTGCGGGGGGCTTTGCCCCCCCGCAGGATGTCATTTGCCCCCCGGGATAAAAACATTAGGAACTAGATACATAGTGTATTCTTTTAGAAACTTGTATTTCGGTTTTCCATTGCCCCCCCAGGAAACACAAAAGCCACCCCGCAACAAAATCTCTGATTTCAACACTATGCATACATACAAAATTGCTCTTGTACTTTTTTTTAGGTTTCTGTATACAATACGAGGTTGTAATACAAAGTTTTATCACACTGAAACAATGCACCAGAAGTAATATATATATATATATATATATATATATATATATATATATATATATATATATATATATATATATATATGTTCGTCAAATTATAATGTTCGTCAATTATATGCGAAACAGGTTCTCATATACATGACCCGTGATTCCCCATTCGAAAGTATTGACCACACACACAACACTCGACTAAGCGCATCAGGTGGGATACGTACCCTAAGAAAGACGAAGAGATTTGGGCAAAATCATGCTACATATATAGGTCCTAAATTATACAATATCATACCAACCGAAATTCGAAAAATAAAATCA